>OW240919.1:65486650-65531568 GCA_933207985.1 Pelobates cultripes
TAATTGAGTTTAATACAGTGATTGACTCAATTATGTCCCAGGCACAGGGGAGGGATTATCTTGTTTTGTATGGGAGTGTCCTGGACCTGAGAGTCAATGTAATCGTGTATATGTTTTTACTGTAGACAAAGGTAGATAAAGGATCAGCGCTGTATGTTCTAATGTTAGCTGAAAATAAATAGAAAGCTGCAACCTATAAATATGAGGTTCCCTCTAATGTCCTCGAAGGAGAGATGGCAAAACAAAAATAATAATAGGTCGCACTACAAGGAATATAAATGAATATAATGTACTCACATACACTAAAAACGTTAGTAAAACGAGTGTATAAATAATAGTCCCAATACTTGGTAGACTTCTTATAGGCTCCAATAGGTATGTGGAGACTTTGATGGATAATATATCCAATAGGAAACTGGGTCCTCTAGTCTTGGAGAAATCTTGACGAACATAGAAATAAGCAAACAGAGACACTCCAATAGTGCAGACTCTATACTGATAAGTAGAAATTGAATAGAAAATAGGGAGGTAATTCACTCACCTATTCAAGAGCATAAACTAGCTCAAGTATAATTGGCATTCAGTGGCGTCTGTCCCCCACTGGTGGGATATGGGTGATGATAATTCCTCAGTATGGAAAAGAGATATGAGCCAAATATAGTGCTCACTGTATGTATGATTAAGATAAATTTAAAATGAAGAAATAAAAGTACTCACATTTGGATGAGCAGGGTATACTGCTCAATATAATCACGTAGGTGGTACTATCCCCACCTAGGATTCTTGGGCAGGTGTAGACTCCAAGGTAATATATGACCAGGTGAAAAGAAAAATATAAAATATGAAATAAAAGGTATATGGCAAATATATAGTAAAAAAGCCAATATTCCTTTATTAATACAGTATAAAATATAAAACTTAGCCAAAACGCGTTTCGCCACACAGGGCTTTATCAACTGGCAATAGTTGTGAAACACGTGTGGCGAAATGCGTTTTGGCTAAGGTTTATATTTTATACTGTATTAATAAAGGAATATTGGCTTTTTTACTATACATTTGCCATATACCTTTTATTTCATAATTTATATCTTTCTTTTCACCTGGACCCCAGTTAAGCCACGGCGTCTGTGGGCAGAAGTTCTGCGGTTTGTCCCTTGTTCCAGCTAGGAAGCGGTCCTGTGGCGTAGGTACTCAGTCGGGATACAGGGAGCTCCGTTACAGTGCATTATGTCCAAATATCTTCACTTTGTTCTTGTCTGTCAGACATTGTTCCAGAAGTCTTGTGGTTTGTTCAGATGTAACTTTGCAAACCTAAGCCATGCTGCCATGTTTATTTTAAAGAGAAGAGGCTGTCTCCTGGCAACAAACTATACTTGTTCAGTATTTTTCTAATTGTACTGCCGTGAACGTTAACATTTAACTTGCTAACTTAGGCATGTAGAGTCTGAGACGTAATTCACTTAGCTTCTTTTGCAATTTCTCTGAGCTTTGCACAGTGTGACCTTAGGGTGAATTTGCTGGGGCATCCACTCCTGGGCACATTGGCAACTTTCTTGAGTGGTTTCCACTTTTGAATAATCATTCTCACTGTAGAATGATGGACTTTAGATTGTTTGGAAATGACCTTATAGCCTTTCTCTTTCTTTGGTGGGCAGCAACGATTGCTTCTCTAAGATCATTGCTGATGTCTATCCTCCTTGGCATTATGTTAACACACACCTAATTGCCCAACTAGTTATTTATATATGTTTTTATTCTAATCTATGGTACTGATTAAGTGGCTGGCAGTAGTAAAATCTGTAGGTCTCTTTCAGTGCTGAGCTAGGTGTACAGGCCAGCATTGATTGATCTGGCTCTGTAGTCATGGCTGCTTCTGTGTAGTCAGCGTGTGCTTAGAGAAGGAAGTTACATTCTTATTACTCTATCCTCACACAGAACACAGCAACAAGACGGGATACCAGATCAGTGCTGAACACATCTCACCCAGCACAGCTCCAGGGACAAGTACAATATGGGGCTCATTCAGGTGGGAGAAAGGTACCATGTTCGATGGGGAATAAAGAAGTGGAGTAGACGTATGAGAATGATGGTGGGGAAAATTGAGGAGAGACAGAAATTGTGAAGGGAAAGAAGTGATGAAGGTAGTGGCACAAAATTGAGGGGATGTTAGGAAAGGATCGGTGGGAGAGAGAATTTAGGCTAGTGGTGAGTGGGAGACACCAATGAATGACTGAATAACAAGTAAGTGGAGGGATGAGTGACAGAGACAAATATATGGAGGGAATAGGGAGAGACAAAGGGGGAGAATAATGTGAGACCGATAATGGAAGACTTGTGGAGAAATGGAAGAGAGATGAGAATGAGGTTTGGAGTGTGAGAAATGTAAGGAAATTGAGGAGAGCCATATATGGGGAGAGTCAAGTGGGCAGCAGTGAGAAGACATAACACTCAGTTTAACGAGAAGTAAAAAAATTAAAATGTGATCACACCTGCAATATTAAAATACAACTGTACACTTGCATTCACACACTGTCAGCCACATAAATGCACTTCACACTACATCCATGTTTTCATCCACACACTTGCAACTCACAAAAATATTTTCAATTGAACTCATGAAGTGGAACAAAGGTAGAACTCTAAATTGACACATACTAACACTATATCTAAACAAACAGACAAATATACTATTTGCATTTACACACACGTATAGATGTTACAAACCCTGACCTATACACAAAAAGGGCCTGCGTTCACACACTTGAACTATGCACACATACATTCACACACATGTGCAATATACTCCAATTAAAGGTTTACCTCCAAGTACCATAACCACATGAGCCTGCTGTATTGTCTATGATTCCGGGAGTTCTCTGTCCCTGTTTCCTGGTAATGGGACAAACTGTATTGCAATGGTTTGCCTTTTACCTGGGTCTCCCCTGGGTGCCGAGGGTCATCCTCGGCACCCAGGGGAGACCCAGCTAGCCGAGGAAAACCCTCGGCACCCAGATGACATTTGGCTTCTGCAGAGCAGCAGAAGTCAAAAGCCAATGCCACAGCTGACTGCTCTCAGACAATGAATGCAATTCTGTGCATAAAATATGCACAGAACTGTCATTAGTCAGCAAGAAGGGTTTTTCTTGGGTTTTTTTTTTCTTTCACAGTGCCAAGATCCAGTCCTTGCAGCTGTTCAATGCACCTTCCTTGCGATATGCACCTCCAATAAAATGTAAGTTAGCTGCGAGAACTGAGTTTGACTCGCGGAAGCACCTCTAGTGGCTGTATCTTTAAGTGAAATCTAAATTTTAATATTTAGGCGAACGTGGATGGATTTTAAACATTCTCCAACTTGGCTAAAGTCAGCGTAAACATTTTACTTGGAATTTGGCATTTCAATATTCAGTTTACTATAATTTGAGTGTTATTGAATCTACCCCCAAAGTGATTTGTGCATTATGTGTTTGGTATGTACATGGTATAGTGTAGTGCATGTTATTGCCTGTACAAAATCACATTGTTTAATATATGCTATCTTAGTAAGGGGGCATCACATTTCCTTATACGGTTGCTATCTTAGAGTTGTGTTTTTTTGTTCTTTTTTTGTCATTCCTGTTATATCGTACATGCATCCTGTGTGTACATGCACACTGGGACACACTGGGACACCTACATTAGATAAATGCTTACATAGAAATCTAGGTTGAGAAAATTAAAGAGAAAAATAAAAAATTGTAAGGCACAAAAACGGACCCATAATGAATTAAGATTTATTCTTGGATCAACAACCTGTTCACATACATATTCGTTATATCCTGGAATATTCAAAAAAAATTCTATAGAATCTGGTAAGACAACTCTTACCAGATAATTCCATATCTTTGTTTCTTACTTTAACCCCTTAAGGACCAAACTTCTGGAATAAAAGGGAGTCATGACATGTCACACGTGTCATGTGTCCTTAAGGGGTTAAAGAACTCTGCTGTTAGCAAAAATACCTTATTCCAGTCTCAACGGGTGACCTGTCTGTTGTATATTCCTGCTAATAACCTGCTTTGTACATCTGTTGGTCACAAAAATTCCAGATCGATCTGATATATGTTATTTGAGCAAACAATAATGTGTAATATAGTACATATGTAAATACATTGTATGGCTTGGGGCCTCAATAATATGATGTGCTTTTGGCATGCTAATTGGGTATTCTTTGTACAAAAAATACAAAAGAAAACACCCAAAAACAGTATCGCTCACCTTAGCCCTACTCCCTTAGCCATGCCTCCATTCTAAAAAGTCCTTTCTTTGTGCAACAAGCACATTGTAACCAGTATCTTGGCTAGGTTGCAGGAAGCCACACAACTTGCATTAGAAGAATGGTCACCTGGTAGACATATAGTAAGTGCATAATTACTTGTCTGTCTGTGGTGCGTCTGTCATGCCCTCCATACTAACCACACATCTGTATTTGAGAACTGAATTATGATTGGGACTTGGGCTCGTTAGAGCAATAGTAACACTGGCTGATCCAGAATCTCATCTCGGGAGGGGCACTCATAGATTATTTAAAGAAACAATCCAGGCACAGTAACCAATACAGCTCTCTGTAGTGGTTATGGTGCCAGGAGTGCTGTGGCGCCCTCACAGAGTAAATAGTCAAACAGTTTAAAAACAGTTTGACAATTTACTTGGGGTCTGCCAGGATAGGGGCTGTAGTAGGGGATAGAGCCTCTAGTAGTGTGTGTGTGTGTGTGTATGGGAGGCACTGAGTGTGTGAAGGATGCAGGGTGGGTATGGGAGACAGTGTGTGAGGGTTGCAGAGTGTGTGTGTGTGTGTGTACGGGAGGCAGTGCATGTGGGCCAGTGTGAGTAGAGGGGTGCAGTGGGAGCACTGTGTGTAGGAGGGGCAGTGTGTGTTTGTGTGAGGGGTGTAGTGTGTGCATGAGAGTGCAGTGTGTATATGTGTGGTGCAGTGGAAGCACTGTTAGTATGGGGCCAGTGTGTGTATGAAGGTGTAGTGGTGGCAGTGTGTGTATGGGAGTGCAGTTGGGGAAGTGTGTGCATGGGGGTGCAGTGTTTGTGTGTGGGAGCACTGTGTGTATGTGGGTGCAGTGTGTATGTGTGCGGGGGAGACGTGTATGTGGATAAAGTGTGTGTGGGGGAGAAGTGTGTGAGGGCGTACTGTTTGTGTGGGGGAGCACTGTGTGTGTGGGGGGGTGCAGTATGTGCAGTGTGTGTGTGGGGTGCAGTGTTTGTATGTGGAGCACTGCGTGTATGTGCAGTGTGTGTGTGGGGTGCAGTGTTTGTATGTGGAGCACTGCGTGTATGTGAAGAAGTGTGTGTGTGGGGGTGCAGTGTTTGTATGTAGAGAAGTGTGTGTGTGTGTGTGTGGTGCATTGTTTGTATGGGGAGCACTGTGTCTATGTAGAGAAGTGTGTGTGTGTGGGGGTGCAGTGTTTGTAAATTTTGACTGAGGTCTAAAGTTGATGTCTTGTAGTTTAATAGACTGAAATAAAACTGAATTGCATTTATTGGTTGCATAAATTATATAAGCAATGTTAGGCATTTGTCCGGCACCAAAGAAAAATGTATCATTCATTTTACAGATTAAAGGCAGTCTGAGAGTTGAACCTGGCATATCCAGCACACGAGCAAGCAGATTACAAATAGAAAGTGTGGAAATGAATGAGAGAAATTTAAACAAAATAACTGTAGTGAGATAATGATTTTAAAGTCTGTCTAGAATAGAAACCAATACCACACGTGCCAACAGTCCTGATTTTTAAACGGTCAGTGCTGCATTTTATGGTATTGCCTAGGCAAAAATGGGTCCTGGAGACCGGTACTCCACATTCTCAAATCTGCTCGCAGTTCAGTGTGTGTGGCAAATTTTATGATAAAGGAGTGGACAGGGCACTAGGAACATGCACAGAGCACTTTAGCTGAGCCTGTGTTGTAGGTGGAGCCACCTCTTTTATAGCCAGATCCACCACCATGCAGGGTCTTCCGCCTTGACGCTCACCTCTGGTACATGCCTCTGGTACATGTCAAACGCATGCTCAAGAAATGCTCAAGAAAGTGAAAATTTCCTCTTTGACATTCTTGAATTCATGCATCATTTCCCTTTTAATTAATCCGAATATTTCCAATTTAAGGGAATCTAAGGGCACACAGTGTTTTGCTGTTAGTCTGAAAAATGAAAGTGGTCCTACTAATCTTCATAGTCCTGATCACACTTTGCCAGACTTTCCAAGATGATGAAGAGTGGATTGATCCAACAGACATGCTTAACTATGATGCCGCCTCAGGAAAAATGGTGAATCAGGTATTGAATTCAGGATTTAATTTTTATTTTGAATTCATATTTTCAGGATTGCAGGTGTGGAACTGAATGCCCATTTAACACCGCTTGCCAATTATGAACATGCAACATTTGCCTATTGGACAATTCCACCACAGCTGGTACAGTGGTCTAGGTTTATTTATGCTTGGCCAATTGCATTTTGAGGCAAAGGAACTCAAGATACTTAGTATGGTAATAATTCTGTAAAAGATGGGAGGTGGAGATTTTACTATGACTAAAACTTTGCAGTCCTAAGCTGCTAGCCCGACCTTATAAGTTACTCACCATAGCATACCCACCAAGGGTGAATTACTACTCTCCTAGGCTACCTTTTCACTAGTTGCGAGTGGAACTTTTAAGCCCTGATTTTATTATGCTATTACCTTTAAACTACTGTTTACTCTCTGATATTACTGTATGTTGTCCTCAAAAAGAAGCAACAGGAGGGTGACTTACAAAAATGTGCTTTTTGCATGTTTGTCTGATTGTGAGTCTGTGTATCTATATATGTCTGTGCATATGTGTCTGCATGTGTATCTGTGTGTCCACATGTGTGTCTGTATGTGTATATGTGTGTCTGTATATGTGTATGTGTGCATCAGTTTTTGCATCTGTATGAATGTCATTCTGTATATCTGAATGTTGTTGTTTTTTTTTGTTGCTACGTATCTTCATGTGAACATTGGTGTCTGTATGTGTATCTGTGTGTCTGCTTATGTATCTGGGTGTCTATATGTTTATCTGCATGTCTGCATATGTGTATCTCTGTGTCTGCATGTGTGTCTGTATGTGAACATGTGTATCTGTGTCTGCATGTGTGTCCGTATGTCTGCATGTGTGCCTGTATGTCTGTTTTTCTGAATGTGTCTGTGTATCCGTATGTATATCTGTGTCTGTTTATCTTTTTGTCTGTATGTTTATATATGTGTGTGTCTATGTGCGTATCTTTGTATTTGCATGTGTGTCTGTATGTTTATCTATGTTCCTGTGTGTGTATTTGTGTGTGTCTGAGTATCTGTGTCTGTGTATCTGCATGTGTCTGTATGTGTGTCTGTGTATTTTCATGTATATGTATGTGTGTCTGTGTATGTGTATCTGCATGTGTCTGTGTCTCTGTCTATGTGTGTATCTGTAAGTATGTCTGTGTATCTGTTTGTATGTGTGTATCTGTTTGTTTGTTTGTTTATTTGTATGTGTGCATATGTTTATCTATATGTGAGTCTGCATGTTTGACATTTTGTGATCCTCTGTGTGTGTCAGTTTTTCCATCTGTATGAGTGTCATGTATATCTGAATGTTGTTTTTTTGTTGCTTGGTTTTTGGTTTTTTGGGAGGGGGTGGGGTGGAGAGTTATATGCCAGGGAGAGGAGTGAGGCAGGGTTCTGAGGGGCCATGCAAAATGCTTGCCCAGGGTCCCATCAATGTTAAAGACGGCCCTGAATAGAAAGTGCACAAGAGGCACGTGAATTCCATATTAAACATGTAAAATGACACAAGTGCAACCATGCAGTGCCACATTCTTCCCTAGAAAGCATTTCATTTACCACCAGCAAACCAAACAAACAGCAGTATATGGCAATCCAGCAGACATTTCATTTTATAAAGAGCAGTAATACATTTAAAACTTTAAATAAAATGTGCGAAACATAGCACATATCTCCAAACGAATCTGTTGAATCTGTAAAACACTCTAGAGCGGATATACAGTCCCATAATCAAATGTTATAATGCCATCAATAAATGGGTGGTGGGAGTAATAATTAACACTCTATGTGTTCTGGCAACAACTGGATACTAAGAAAATATATGTGATAAAATAGGGTAAAAAGTATAATCATTTTATTAAAATTGAATTAATACCTTCACTACAAAGCACTTTGTAAAATTATTAGCATAACATCTAGAGGGAAACTATAGTGCCAAGTGCCAGGAAAACAAACTCGTACATGCACGGCAATGGCCGTGCTCCTATTAGGATTTTCCCATAGGAGAGCATTATTCAGTGCTTTTCTATGGGAATTCCAGGTGACTTTGGAAGACCTCATGTATAGCATGACGATGTCCAGCGTTGTTTAGGCTACCAAAATTTGCCTATCCACTGGGAAGTCCCTTTAGTTCCTGCCTGTTAGAGGACAGGCACTAGAGGAAGAATTAACCCTAGCCGTTTTTTACATGCTCAGGGTTAAGGGTTATGGGAGTTTGCACCCAGACCACTATCAATGAGCTTAAGTGGTCTGGGTGCCTATGGGATGCATAGAGAGCACAAACTATATGTTAAAATATAAACTTTGTAGATAGATTGCTGTTTAGAAAGCCTAAAGAATAAAATTGTGTACATTTACACAATTTGTATTTTTCATTTTTTGTTCATCCTTTATAGAAATAAGAACTGACATTTTTAAAACTGTATACAGTAGCAGAAATCAGTGTATAATTGCAGGTCAGCTAGGATGGTACCGCTTAGACACCTAGTTGCATATTCATAGGAGGTCTTGGCCAAAAAGTGTGTACTCTATATCCGCCATCCTCTTTACTCCAGGGACTGGCCCAATTACCAGCTGGGCCATATGGCAACAGTAAAGGAAGTATGGTAAGCCCAAACATTCTTTTTATGCGTGCACAAAAAAAAATAGAAATGGATATTGTGTCTATAAACACACCAGATACAATTTTGGTCCATGATTATTATTATTATTGCCATTTATATAGCGCCAATAGATTCCGTAGCGCTTTACAATACTATGAGAGGGGGATTTAACCATAAATAGGACAATAACAAGAAAACTTACAGGAACAATAGGTTGAAGAGGACCCTGCTCAAACGAGCTTATAGTCTATAGGAGGTGGAGTATAAAACAAATTAGGACAGGAAATAGCAATCAAATAAGGTGGGAGGGAACAGAGCTGGAGGAGAGAGTAAAGTGCTGCCGTTTAGGAGAGATCAAGAGACAGGTATATGAGGTTACTCTGGGAGGCATTAAGCTTTCCTAAAGAGATGGGTTTTAAGGCACTTCTTAAACAATTGAAGACTAGGGGTGAGTCTGATGGTGCTAGGCAGGCTATTCCATAGGAAGGGAGCCGCCCGTGAGAAGTCCTGCAAGCGTGAGTTGGCTGTATGGGACGAGCAGCCCCTTTTGGCCCATTTTGCAGCAATTACTGGGTGTTATGGAAGACCAGGATGCTTCAATAGCGGCCTTCAGCTAGACTGCATTGTTCGGTCTCATGTCTCTCATCCAGGGCTGGCCTTAGGTGTTCAGGCACCCTGTGCGAGCTAATCTTGTAGCGCCCCCCTCTTCCATCATTGCCCAAAGTGTTTTTTTCAAGGAGACATATAAGCTGAATATTAAGGCTGAGGACGGCACTGGCCATGTTGGTGGAGTACTCGAAACAGTGCAGAATGGCACACAGGTCTCGCAGGGAGGCCCACTCATTGGTGGTGAAGTGGTGCTGTTCCTGTCAGTCTCTCCAGCATGTGCAAGGTGGAGTTTCACCTTGTGGGCACGTCGCATATGAGACGGTGAGCGGGAAGGCAGAAGTTATGCTGCAGCGCAGACAGGTGAGCAGCAGCAGGGTGAGATGCTTTGCATGTAGATGCTTGGTCATGCAGGTTGTGTTCAGGTTTAGCACGTTTGTGCCTCACTTCAGGCTCTGATTGCACAGCATGCAAACCACTCGTGTTTTGTCGTCAGCACATTGTCTGAAGAACTGCCATGCCAGGGAACTCCTTGGAGCTGGCTTTGGTGTGCTCGGTCCCTGGGTGCGGTGGGCAGAAGCAGGCCTTTTGTCTAGGGGACGGCCGCTCGCATTTGCACCACTGCAGAAATCCACAGCAGTTGGCACCTGTGTTTCATCATCATCAGAGACGTGCTGCAGTGGTCCTTGCATGTCCACATCCTGAGACATAAGTGGTTGTGCATCAGTGCACTCAATCTCTTCCACTTCTAGGGCAGGGCTAGGTGGATGGCCCATAGAAACCCCGCCAGCAGAGTCATCAAAAAGCATAAGAGACTGCTGCATGACTTGTGGCTCAGACTGCTTGGCTGATTTGCAAGAGGGTGAGGTGAAAGACAGATGGCCACGGGCTGCAGGTGCCAACTCTGAGCTTTCAGCAGGGGACTGGGTGGGAGACAATGTGAAGGAACTGGAGGCACTGTCAGCCATCCACTCTACTATCGCCTGTACTTGTTCTGGCCTCACCATTCGTAGAGCGGCATTCAGGCCTACCAAATAACGATGAAGGTTCTGTCGCCTACTCGCACCTGAGGAAGGTGTTTCGCTTGTGCTTGTAGCGGGCACAGATCGACCACGTCCTCTTCTTGCAACAGGAGCTCTATCAACACCAGCAGCACCACGACCAAGGCCACGTCCCTTATTTGACGCTCTCCTCATTGTTTGCGTTTACCCACCAAACTAACAGATGGTTTATGTCAGGCGACAATGTAACCGCCAATAGTCAACAATTTCTTTTACATTTTTTTTTGTTTATTGGACTGCAAGAAATGCATCACAGGCCGCAAATGTACTATTTAGCACCCCAAAAATTTGAATTTTTTAAAGTGCGATGTAACCACAGTATTTGACTCTCAGATATGAAGTGCACACCCCAAATGTACTATTTATCAGCAAAAAAAATTGCATTTTTAAAACTGCTAGGTCACAGCAGTATTTGACGGTGCTATTTGACTTTCAGATATGAAGTGCGCCGCAGGCCGCAAATGTACTATTTAGCACAAAAAAAATGTGAATTTTTAAAACTGCGCTGTAACCACAGTATTTGACGGTTCTATTTGACTCTCAGATATGAAGTGCACACCCCAAAAAATCACCCAACAAATTTGAATTGTTAAAACTGCCCTGTAACCACAGTATTTCACGGTTCTATTTGACTCTCTGATAGAAAGTTCACTGCAGGCCGCAAATGTACTATTTAACACCCCAAAAATTTGAATTGTTAAAACTGCGCTGTAACCACAGTATTTCACGGTTCTATTTGGCTCTCAGATAGAAAGTGCACTGCAGGCCGCAAATGTACTATTTAGCACCCAAGCAATGTGAATTTTTAAAACTGCTATGTCACAGCAGTATTTGACGGTTCTATTTGACTCTCAGATATGAAGTGCAGGCCCCAAACGTACCATTTAGCACCTAAAAAAATTAGAATTTTTAAAACTGCGCTGTAACCACAGTATTTGACGGTTCTATTTTACTCTCAGATATGAAATGCACTGCAGGCCACAAATGTACTATTTATCACCCCCAAAAATTGCATTTTTAAAACTGCGGTGTAACCACAGTATTTGACGGTTCTATCTTGACTCTCAGATATGAAGGGCACCACAAGCCGCAAATGTTCTATTTAGCACCAAACAAATTAAAATTTTTAAAACTGCTATATCACAGCAGTATTTGACGGTTCTATTTGACTCTCAGATATGACATGCACACCCCAAATGTACTATTTAGCACCTAAAAAAATTTGAATTTTTAAAACTGCACTGTAACCATAGTATTTGACGGTTCTATTTGACTATCAGATATGAAGTGCACTGCAGACCACAAATGTGCTATTTAGCACCAAAATTTTTTTAATTTTTAAAACTGCACTCTAACTACAGTATTTGATGGTTCTATTTGACTTTCAGATATGAAGTGCACACCCCAAATGTACTATTTAACACCTTAAAAAAAATGGAATTTTTAAAACTGCTATGTCACAGCAGTATTTGACAGTTCTATTTGACTCCCAGATATGTAGTGCACACCCCAAATGTACTATTTAGCACCTAAAAAAATGGAATTTTTAAAACTGCTATGTCACAGCAGTATTTCACGGTTCTGTTTGACTCTCAGATATGAAGTGCACAGCCCAAATGTACTATTTAGCACCAATTTTTTTTTAATTTTTACAACTGTGCTGGAACCACAGTATTTGACTCTCAGATATGAAGTGCAACGTAGGCCACAAATGTAATATTTAGCACAACATTTTTTAAAATTTTTAAAACTGCTATGTCACAGCAGTATTTGACGGCTCCATTTGACTCTCAGATATGAAGTGCACCGCAGGCCACAAATGTACTATTTAGCACCAAAAAATTTAGAATTGTTAAAACTGCGATGTAACCACAGTATTTGTAGGTTCTATTTGACTCTCAGATATGAAGTGCACACCCCAAATGTACTATTTACCACCTTAAAAAAATGGAATTTTTAAAACTGCTATGTCACAGCAGTATTTGACAGTTCTATTTGACTCCCAGATATGTAGTGCACACCCCAAATGTACTATTTAGCACCTAAAAAATTTGAATTTTTTAAACTGCACTGTAACCACAGTATTTCACGGTTCTGTTTGACTCTCAGATATGAAGAGCAGGCCCCAAATGTACTATTTAGCACTAGAGTTGAGCGAACCCGGACTGTAAAGTTCGGGTTCGTACCGAACATTACGTTTTTTGGACCCTGGATCCGAACACGGACATATCACTGTATGTTCGGGTTGGAGTTCGGTGTTCAGCGATTTAATGGCATGTTTTGAAAAGCTGCAGGGCAGCAAATCAACAAGCGTTTGACTTGTGTGCCCTTAACCCCTTAAAGACCAAACTTCTGGAATAAAAGGGAATCATGACATGTCACACATGTCATGTGTCCTTAAGGGGTTAAAAGCCATCGCAGCCATGCCTACTAATGGCTCGGCTGTGATTGGCCAGTGCAGCATGTGACCCAGCCTCTATACATAAGCTGGAGTCACGTACCGCCGCATGTCACATGAGCTCTTATTAGTGTAGAGAGAGGATTCTGCCGCTTTCAGGGACAGATTAGGAAAGAATTCTGCAAACTAGTACATTAGTGGGGTGCACTTCATATCTGAGAGTCAAATAGAAGCGTCAAATACTTCTGTCACATTGCAGTTTTAAAACGTAAAAAATTTTGGGTGCTAAAAAGTACATTTGTGGGGTGCTCTTCATATCTGAGAGTCAAATAGAAGCGTCAAATAGTGCGGTTACAACACAATTGTAAACATTCTTATTTTCTGGGTGTAATCTGCTAAATAGTATTTTAGTGCGGTGCACTTTATATCTGAGGGTCAAACTTGTCTGGTTACAACTACATCTCTGTTTGTCCACACATTGTAAAGTGGTGCGGAATTTGACGGCGCTCTATAAATATCATAATAATAATAATAATAATAATAATAAAAAGAAGCGTCAAATAGTGCGGTTACAGCGCAGTTGTAAAACTTCTAATTGTTTTGCTGCTAAACTGCTAAATAGTAAATTTTGGGTGTGCTCTTCATATCTGAGAGTCCAATCGAAGCATCAAATAGTGCGGTTACAGCGCAGTTGTAAACACTTTAATTGTTTAGGTGCTAATCTGCTAAATAGTACATTAGTGGGGTGCACTTTATATCTGAGAGTCAAATAAAAGCGTCAAATAGTGCAGTTACAGTGCAGTTGTAAAAATTCTAATTGTTTTGCTGCTAATCTGCTAAATAGTACATATTGAGTGTGCTCTTCATATCTCAGAGTCAAATAGAAGCGTCATATAGTGCGCTTATAGCGCAATTGTAAACATTCTTATTTTCTGGGTGCTAATCTGCTAAATAGTACATTGGTGGAGTGCACTTCATATCTGAGAGTCAAATAGTGCAGTTACAGCGCAGTTGTAAAAATTATAATTGTTTTGCTGCTAAACTGCTAAATAGTAAATTTTGGGGCGTGCTCTTCATATCTGAAAGTCAAATTGAAGCGTCAAATAGTGCGGTTACAGCGCAGTTGTAAACACTCTAGTTTTTTTGGTGCTAAACTGCTAAATAGTACATTTTGGGTGTGCTCTTCATATCTGAGAGTCAAATAGAAGCGTCTAATAGTGCGGTTACAGCGCAATTGTAAACATTCTTATTTTCTGGGTGCTAATTTGCTAAATAGTACATTAGTGGGGTGCACTTCATATCTGAGAGTCAAATAGAAGCGTCAAATAGTGCAGTTACAGCGCAGTTGTAAAAATTCTAATTGTTTTGCTGCTAATCTGCTAAATAGTACATTAGTGGGGTGCACTTCATATCTGAGAGTCAAATAGAAGCGTCAAATAGTGCGGTTATAGCGCAGTTGTAGAAATTCTAATTGTTTTGCTGCTAAACTGATAAATAGTAAATTTTGGGCGTACTCTTCATATCTGAGAGTCAAATAGAACCGTCAAATACTGTGGTTACAGCGCAGTTTGACCAATTCAATTTTTTTTGGGTGCTAAATAGTACATTTGCGGCCTGCACTTCATATCTGACCGTCAAATAGAACCGTCAAATACCAATATAACAATATTGTTATTCGGGGGCAATACCCTCACAAGTCAAACTGAGAGGTCAGTTTATATTGAAACTGTTGCCTGGATACAATTCTAAAACAATTTCCATATGTCCTTTGCAGACTTTACATGCGGGAAAAACACAGGTGCCAACTGCTGTGGCTTTGTGCAGTGTGCAGACCGGCAATGAGGGCAGGGTTGAGGAGTGGGTGGAAGATAATGTAGAGGATGATGAGGTCCTAGACCCCACATGGAATCAAGGTCATACGAGTGACGTGTGCAGTTTTGTTGTTGAGCACCAGCGTTTGTGCGGCCACATACCAGAACCTTCATGCAGCTTCAGTAAAAAGGGTACTGAGTATCAGAAGCCATCACATGCTGGAGAGAATGTGTGAGCAGCAGCAGGCAATAGTGGAGTTTCAGCTGCAGCATGCACGGGTCAGTGGCTCTGCATAGTAATGTCCCGAACGGTTCGCTGGCGAATAGTTCCCGGCAAACATCGCTTGTTCGCGTTCGCCACGGATGGCGAACATATGCGCTGTTCGGTCCGCCCCCTATTCGTCATCATTGAGTAAACTTTGACCCTGTACCTCACAGTCAGCAGACATATTCCAGCCAATAAGCAGCAGACCCTCCCTCCCAGACCCTCCCACCTCCTGGACAGCATCCATTTTACATTCATTGTGAAGCTGCATTCTTAGTGAGAGGAGGGACAGTGTAGCTGCTGCTGATTTGATAGGGTAGTGTATTCAGTGTCCACTACAGTCCTGAAGGACTCATCTGATCTCTGCTGTAAGGACAGCACCCCAAAAAGCCCTTTTTAGGGATAGAACATCAGACTGCTTTTTTTTTCGGTGTAATGTAATTGCAGTTGCCTGCCTGCCAGCCTGTGTGTCAGGTTCACAGCATATACTGTGCCCAGTGCCACCACTCACTCACTGGTGTGCCAATAGCTTGCATTTAAAAAAAACAAAACTTTTTGGACTGTAATATAATAGCAGTCAGTTTCCTTCACGAGTGTGCGTTTCAGGGCCTGCCCAGTGCCACCACTCACTCACTGGTGTCACAATAGCTTGCATTTAAAAAAAACAAAACTTTTTGGACTGTAATATAATAGCAGTCAGTTTCCTTCACGAGTGTGCGTTTCAGGGCCTGCCCAGTGCCACCACTCACTCACTGGTGTCCCAATAGCTTGCATTTAAAAAAACCAAAACTTTTTGGACTGTAATATAATAGCAGTCAGTTTCCTTCACGAGTGTGCGTTTCAGGGCCTGCCCAGTGCCACCACTCACTCACTGGTGTCCCAATAGCTTGCATTTAAAAAAACAAAACTTTTTGGACTGTAATATAATAGCAGTCAGTTTCCTTCACGAGTGTGCGTTTCAGGGCCTGCCCAGTGCCACCACTCACTCACTGGTGTCCCAATAGCTTGCATTTAAAAAAAAACAACTTTTTGGACTGTAATATAATAGCAGTCAGTTTCCTTCATGAGTGTTTCAGGGCCTGCCAGGGCACAGTGTCACACCAGTGCAACTCATATCTGGTGTAACAGTAGTGAACATTTTAAAAAAGAAAATACAATTTTGACTGTAATAGATTGAATAGCAGTTAGTTGTCTGCAAGCGTGTGTCAGGCCTACAGCGTCTACTCTGCCAACTTCTGCCACTGCACAGTGCCACTCATATCTGTTGTCACAGTAGCTTGCACGCATAGTACCACTAATCGAAAAAAAAATGACAGGCAGAGGCAGGCCACCCCGCAGGGGCCGTCATGGTCGTGGTGCTGTGATTACCTTTGGCCCTAGAATAATGCCCAGTGTTCAGAGGCCACGTACCCTGAACTCGAAAAGTTCTGAGGACATAGTTGACTGGATAACATGGGACACCCAATCTTCTACAGCTTCCGTTCGGAACCTTGACGCACCATCCTCCTTCAGCTTAGCTTCGGGCACCTCTCAAGTTACCACTCGCCCGCCTGCCGCCATCACCAACACTAGAACCACAGCAGCTTCACTTGGTATGTCAGAGGAGTTATTTACACATCAGTTGGAAGAAATGAGTGATGCGCAACCATTATTGCCAGAGGATGTAGATAACAGAGATATGTCTCAGTCAGGCAGCATTACACACATGGACGTACGGTGTGATGATGATGATGTTGTACCCGCTGCTGCTTCCATTGCTGAGTTGTCAGATACAAGTGAAGCGGTTGATGACGATGCGTCCGTGGATGTCACGTGGGTACCCACTAGAAGAGAAGAAGAACAGGGGGAAAGTTCAGATGGGGAGACAGAGAGGAGGAGAAGGAGACGAGATGGAAGCAGGGGGAGGTCGTCACAAGGAGCTAGTGGCACAGTCAGACAGCATGCATCGGCACCCGGGGTCAGCCAGACAGCACGCCAATCAATGCATGCTGTTGCCACCACCAGAATGCCGTCATTGCAGAGCTCAGCAGTGTGGAATTTGCGAAGGCACATGATCGCACATCACAAATGCCTATGGGATCAACACATGAGTACAAGCAGCACACAAACTCAAAGCCGCCATCCTCCTCCTGGACCAGCATCTTCAGCCACGTTAACCACTGCTGTCCTCCTTGCCCCCTCTCAACCATCCGCCCCTCCGTCTCTCGTCTTGAGCAGTTCCTGCTCATCTGCCCACAGTCAGGTGTCTGTCAAGGACATGTTTGAGTGTAAGAAGCCAATGTCACAAAGTCACCCCCTTGCCCGGCGTCTGATAGCTGGCTTGACCAAACTCTTACCCCGCCAGCTTTTATCATACAAGCTGGTGGAGTCTGAGGCGTTCAAAAATTTTTTAGTTATTGGGACACCGCAGTGGAAGGTACCCGGCCGAAATTTCTTTGCACAAAAGGCAATCCCCAACCTGTACTCGATTGTGCAAAAGGAAGTAATGGCATGTCTGGCACACAGTGTTGGGGCAGCTCCCAGACGCGTGTAACAGGGCTAACGTGTGCGGCAGCTCACACAGGTGATTCAGCGGTAAAGTGCACTCGCTGGCAGAGCCAAACTGGGAATCCATGGGAATCCAAAGAAGCCCTGGAAAAAAAAATGTATGCCATTCCTACAAGTATGTATATATATATGTATATGTGTATATATAGTCAAATAGAAGCGTGTATATATATATATATATATATATATATACTAACGAAATCAAGATAGATATATATATATATATATATATACACTAACGAGTGCGCTGGATTCTGTGTTTTGTATATATATATATATTTATATATATATATATATAGTACAGTAAGCACCAGTGGCGTACACACCAGGGTCGCACCAGGGGGCCCGGCCGCTCCTGCGACCCGGTATGTACGCCCAGGGCCAGCCTCTTCCCTTGGGGGGCCCAGGAGCCGACCACCCCAGGGCCCCCCGAGGCTGGCCCTGCTGACCCCAGCGGGCAGGTGGCCGGTCGGGCAGGTGGGCGCGCGAGGGAGCTGAAGAGGGAGCACACAGGGGAAAGTGCTCCCTCGCGCGCCGGCCGGCCAGGCAGCCCGCCCACCCAGTGACCAGGAGCCCAGCAGCACCACTGGACCCCAGGGAATCCCCCCAGCACTCCAAAAGGTAAGGAGGCTGGGGGGATTAAATTTGAAAATAAAAATATGTGTGTGTGTGTGTGTTAGTATGTGTTAGTGTATGTGTGTGTGTTAGTGTGTGTGTGTGTGTGTGTTAGTGTATGTGTGTGTTAGAGTGTGTGTGTGTGTTAGTGTTAGTGTATGTGTGTGTGTTAGAGTGTGTGTGTTAGTGTGTGTTAGTGTATGTGTGTGTTAGTGTGTGTGTTAGTGTATGTGTGTGTGTTAGTGTGCAGTTAGTGTATGTGTGTGTTAGTGTGTGTTAGTAAGGTGTGTTAGGAGTGTGTGTGTGTGTTAGTGTATGTGTGTGTGTTAGTGTGTCAGTGTTTGTTTGTGTTAGTGCGTGTGTTAGTGTGTGTCAGTGAATGTGTCTGTTATTGGGTGTGTGTCTGCTAGTGAGTGTGTTTGATGTCTGTTAGTGAGTGTGTGTTTGTCAGTGAAAGTGTATGTATGTCTGTCGCTGAGTGTGTCTCTGTCAGTAAATGTGTGTGTCTGTTAGCTAGTGTGTGTGTCTGTTCGTGAGAGTGTGTGTGTGTGTCTTCAGCATTTACCTTTCTCCAGCATCGGACTCCCCAGTGTCTGCCACTCAGCTCCGAAATGCACATGCGCGGCAAGAGGCGCGCGCGCATTTAAACCGCCCATAGGAAAGCATTACTCAATGCTTTCCTATGGACGTTCAGTGTCTTCTCACTGTGATTTTCACAGTGAGAATCGCTGAAGCTCCTCTAGCAGCTGTCAATGAGACAGCCACCAGAGGCTGGATTAACCCTCAGTGAAACATAGCCGTTTCTCTGAAACTGCTATGTTTTCAGCTGCAAGGTTAAAACTAGAGGGACCTGGCACCCAGACCACTTCATTGAGCTGATGTGATCTGGGTGTCTGTAGTGGTCCTTTAAGTGTGTGTGCATACCGCGGTCGCGGGGTCGCAGCCCTGCAACCCCTGTGACCAGGTGCCCACCACCATGTGTTGCGACCCCGACCCGCGCTGAGTAAGCGCGCGGGGGGGGGCCCACGGATCAATTTTTGCACCGGGGCCCCATGGGTCATGTGTATGCCACTGGTAAGCACACAAGCTCACTGACATGTGCAAATAGGCTTACTGACGGACAAAACTCTCTGACTCACACACAAGCTTACTACAGACAAACTTACTTGTATAAACAGAAGGCTCACTGCAAAGAAGTTCAGGGACACACACAAACTCACTAAAGACAAGCTCACTGACACACACATGCTCACTAAATAGAAGCTCACTGACACACACAAGCAGTACCATTTTAACTGAGTTAAGGGCCCCCGGGCAAAGCAATGCACTCGGGCCCTTCCTACACAACAACTCACAGGAATTTTAATTATTGATAGACTGCTGAGTCCATACACACACAGACTGCTGAGTCCATACACACACACACACACACACAAACAGACTGCTGAGTCCATACACACACAGACTGCTGAGTCCATACACACACACAGACTGCTGAGTCCATACACACACACAGACTGCTGAGTCCATACACACACACAGACCGCTGAGTCCATACAGACACAGACCGCTGAGTCCATACAGACACAGACTGCTGAGTCCATACACACTCACAGACTGCTGAGTCCATACACACTCACAGACTGCTGAGTCCATACACACACAGACTGCTGAGTAAATACACACTCACAGACACACAGACTATTGAGTCCATGCACACACACACACACACACACACACACACAGACTGCGGAGTCCATACACACACACATACACAAACACAGACTGCTATGTCCATACAAACACACACATACACAGACTGCTGGGTCCATGCACACACACACACACACACACACACTGCTGAGTCCATACACACACAGACTGTAGAGTCCATACACACACAGACTGCTGAGTCCATACACACACAGACTGCTGAGTCCATACACACACAGACTGCAGAGTCCATACACACACACACACACACACACAGACTGCTGAGTCCATATATATACACGCACACAGACTGCTGAGTCCCCCCCCCACACACACACAGACTGCTGAGTCCACACACACACAGACTGCTGAGCCCCCCCACACAGACTGCTGAGTCCCTCTACACACACACACACAGACTGCTGAGTCCTACTACCACACACACAGACTGCTGAGCCCCCACATGTGTATCTGCCGAGTCCCCACACAGACTGGGTTGAGTCCCTCCCTACACACAGACTGCTGAGTCCATGCACACACACACAGATTGCTGAGTCCCCCCACATTTCATGCACACAGACTGCTGAGTCCATACACACACACACACACACACAGACTCTGCTTGAGTCCATACACACACAGACTCTGTTGAGTCCATGTGCACAAACACACACACACACACAGACTCTGCTGAGTCCATGCGCACACACACACACAGACTCTGCTGAGTCCATACACACACACACACAGACTCTGCTGAGTCCATGCACACACACACACACAGAGACTCTGCTGAGTCCACGCACACACACACATACAGACTCTGCTGAGTCCATACACACACACACACAGACTGCTATGTCCACACACACACACACACACACACACACCAAGCCTACCTGTCACTGGAGGTCAGACAGCCATCTTCTGCAGCAGCATGGTCTGGCGGGGGCAGGGCTTATGCGCGGGAGGAGGGGCTTGGTTTGGGGGCGGGGCCTGTGCCGGGGAGCCTGTCAGTGCTCCCTCTGGCCCCAGCATCTCTCCAGCCCCTCTCTCCTGCATTCCCTCGAGCTGTCACAGACTGTTACAGCCCGAGGGAATATAATTTAAGAACAAGGAGGGGCACAGCATGATGTAAGGGGGTACCATGGAGACATAGAGACATTTTTGTGCCCAAAAGTTCGAGTCCCCATTGACTTCAATGGGCTTCGGGTTCGGGGTCAAGTTTGAGCCCGATCCCAGACTTTTTTTCAAAGTTCGGCCGAAACCGCTGGCTCAACTCTATTTAGTACCTAAAAAAATGTGAATTTTTAAAACTGCGCTGTAACCACAGTATTTGACGGTTCTATTTGACTCTCAGATATGAAGTGCACCGCAGGCCACAAATGTACTATTTAGCACCAAAACGTTAGATTTTTTAAACAAACAATGTAACAATAGTATTTTTGGGTTTTATTGGACTGCAAGAAATGCACTGCAGGCCACAAATGTTCTATTTAGCACAAAAAAGTGTGATTTTGTTTTTTAAACCAACAATATAACAGTAGTATTTAAGGGTTTTATTGGACTGCAAGAAATGCAGTATGCAAATGTGCTACTTAGCACCAAAAGAATTGCAGTATTAAAAAATGCCTAGATGTTGCCCACTGAGCTACCAGAACAGGATTAAAGTAATGTGCCTGGCACACATGCAGTTGCAAGTGCACTGCAGTCTCTGTGGCACTGGGCTCAGGGCAGGCTACAAAAATGCAGATTCAACACCAGAATTCTTTCCTAATCTGTCCCTCACAGCTGCAGCATCCTCTCCCTACACTAATAACAGCTCATGTGACGTGCGGCGCTACGTGACTCCAGCTTATATATAGAGGCTGGGTCACATGCTGCACTGGCCAATCACAGCCATGCCATTAGTAGGCATGGCTGTGATGGCTTCTAAAGGCACACGAATCAAACGCTTGTTGATTGGCTGCCCTGCAGCCTTTCAAAACGCGCCATTAAATCGTCGAACACCGAACTCCAACCCGAACATACACTGAAATGTCAGTTTTCAGGTCCAGGGTCCAAAAACCTTAATGTTTGGTGTGAATCTGAACTTTACAGTTCGGGTTTGTTCAACTCTAATACTAATGTTTTCCCAAAGCTATTCATTGGTAACTTTTTTTCTTGCTTGTTTGTTTAATCCTTTGGTTTGGATTGTTCAATGGCAAAAGTAAGGTTGCATTCAATTCAGTGGCGTACATACCAGGGTCGCAGGGGTCGCGGCTGCGACCGGGCCCGGCCCACCAGGGGGCCCGGCCGCCCCTGCGACCCGGTATGTAGCCACAGGGCCAGCCTCTTCTCCTGGGGGGCCCAGAGGCCGACCACCTCAGGGCCCTCCGAGGCTGGCCCTGCTGACCCCAGCGGGCGGGCTGTTTGGGTGGCCGGCGTGCGAGGGAGCACTTTCCCCTCAGTGCTTCCTCTTCAGCTCCCTCGTGCGCCGCACTGATGCCGGAGCCGGAAGATGACGTCATCTTCCGGCTCCGGCATCCCTAGGCGGCGCACGAGGGAGCTGAAGAGGAAGCACTGAGGGGAAAGTGCTCCCTAGCGCGCCGGCCACCCAAACAGCCCGCCCGCCAGCCCAGCAGCCCAGCAGCAGCACCACTGGACCCCAGGGAATCCCCCCAGCACCCCAAAAGGTAAGGAGGCTGGGGGGATTCAATTTAAAAAAAAAATGTGTTAGTGTGTGTGTGTGTTAGTGTGTGTGTTAGTGTGTGTGTATTAGTGTTAGTGTGTGTATTAGTGTGTTAGTGTGTGTGTATTAGTGTTAGTGTGTGTGTGTTGGTGTGTATTAGTGTGTGTGTTAGTGTGTGTATTAGTGTTAGTGTGTGTGTGTTAGTGTGTATTAGTGTGTGTGTTAGTGTGTGTATTAGTGTTAGTGTGTGTGTGTTAGTGTTAGTGTGTGTGTTAGTGTGTGTGTGTGTAAATGTTAGTGTGTCTGTTATTGAGTGTGTCTGATGTCTGTTAGTGAGTGTGTGTTTGTCAGTGAAAGTGTATGTTTTGTAAGTGAGTGTGTATGTATGTCTGTCGCTGAGTGTGTCTCTGTTAGTAAATGTGTGTGTCTGTTAGCTAGTGTGTATGCGTCTGTTCGTGAGAGTGTGTGTCTTCAGCATTTACCTTTCTCCAGCGCTGGACTTCCTTGGCGTTGGGGATCCCGCCGCCTCTCAGCTCCGAATGCACATGCGCGGCAAGAGGCGCGCATGCGCATTTAAACCGCCAATAGGAAAGCATTACTCAATGCTTTCCTGTGGACGTTCAGTGTCTTCTCACTGTGATTTTCACAGTGAGAATCGCGGAATCTCCTCTAGCGGCTGTCAATGAGACAGCCACCAGAGGCTGGAATAACCCCCAGTGAAACATAGCCAATTCTCTGAAACAGCTATGTTTTCAGCTGCAGGGTTAAAACTAGAGGGACCTGGCACCCAGACCACTTCATTGAGCTGATGTGATCTGGGTGTCTGTAGTGGTCCTTTAGGTGTGTGTGCAGTATACCGCATTCGCGGGGTCGCAGCCCTGCGACCAGGTGCCCGCCGAGTAAGCGCGCAGGGGGGGGGGGCCCTCGGATCAATTTTTGCACCGGGGCCCCATGGGTCATGTGTACGCCACTGATTCAATTATTATGTGATTATGTGATTCCATAAAAAGCTAGTTTGAAACCCACCAGTAGTTAAAAACAGCTACGTGATAAACAGAATCTCGGTTGATTTGGTACAACTCTTCAAAAGTCTAAATTTGTTCAAACTTCAAGTTTACAATAAAAACTTAGATATATGCTTCTTTTCCCAGGGCTCTACAGAGCAGACTTCTGTAAAAAATGTGCAGACTGACTGCCAATCCCAAGTGAAGGAATATGTGGAAAGATTGGAAAAGCTGAAAGTTCAGGTAAGCCTTGACTGGTATGTAGTCAAGGAATTTACATGTGTTTTATTATCTTTTTCATTACAGAAATTATTAAATAAACAACCTTTATTGTACTATCACTTTCAATGGTGTGATTTCCAATAACCTACTAGTTCATGTTTTCGCTCATCCATTGATGCATCATCTTTGTGTTCTTGCTTGTGTTTACTAGTAGAGTTTAGCGAACCCAAACTGAAAAGTTCGGGTTCGTACCGAACATTAAGTTTTTTGGATCCCGGACCCGAACACGGACATATCACTATATGTTCGGGTTGGAGTTCGGTGTTCGGCAATTTAATGGCGTGTTTTCAAAGGCTGCAGGCAGCCAATCAACAAGCGTTTGACTCGTGTGCCCTTAGAAGCCATCACAGCCATGCCTACTAATGGCATGGCTGTGATTGGCCAGTGCAGCATGTGATCCAGCCTCTATATATAAGCTGGAGTCGCATAGCGCCACACGCAAATAAGCTCTTATTAGTGTAGGGAGAGGATGCTGCCGCTGATAGGGACAGCTTAGGAAATAATTCTGCAAACTAGTACATTAGTGGGGTTGGGTGCACTTCATATCTGAGAGTCAAATAGAAGCGTCAAATACTGCTGTCACATTGCAGTTTTAAAAAGTAATTTTATTTTGGTGCTAAATAGTACCTTAGTGGGGTGCACTTCATATCTGAGAGTCAAATAGAAGCGTGAAATACTGCTGTCACATTGCAGTTTTAAAACTTACAATTTTTTGGGTGCTAAAAAGTACATTAGTGGGTGCACTTCATATCTGAGAGTCAAATAGAAGTGTCAAATACTGCGCTTACAGCGCAGTTGTAAACATTCTAATTGTTTTGCTGCTAAACTGCTAAATTGTACATTTTGGGCATGCTCTTCATATCTGAGAGCCAAAAAGAAGCATCTAATAGTGCACTTACTGCGCAGTTGTAAAATTTCTTATTTTCTCGGTGCTAATCTGCTAAATAGTAAATTTTGGGGCCTGCTCTTCATATCGGAGAGTCAAATAGAAGCGTCTAATAGTGTGCTTACTGTGCCGTTGTAAAAATTCTTATTTTCAGGGTGCTAATCTGCTAAATAGTACATTTTGGGGGTGCTCTTAATATCTGAGAGTCAAATAGAAACGTTGAATAGTGCGCTTACTGCGCATTTGTAAAAATTATTTTTGTTTTGGTGATAAACTGCTAATTAGTACCTATTAGGGGTGCCCTTCATATCTGAGAATCAAATAGAAGCGTCTAATAGTGCGCTTAGAGCGCAGTTGTAAACATTCTTATTGTTTTGGTGCTAAACTGCTAAATAGTACATTTGTGGCCTGCACTTCATATCTGAGAGTCAAATAGAAGCGTCTAATAGTGCGCTTTCAGGGCACTTGTAAACATTCTAATTGTTTTGCTGCTAATTTGTTAAATAGTACATTTGCGGCCTGCACTTCATATCTGAGAGTCAAATCGAAGCGTAACTTTGATTCAAATTTACTACATCGGTCACTTGTAATATTGTTTCACACCTACAACACAGATCTAAGTGATAGAAAACAAATTGATATTTTCTACACTAGAAACTACCAGATAACAAGCTGCTATATTTAAACCAGTTATCAATTGCTAAGAGGTACTTAAACAATATTGTAATTCTGGGGCAATACCCTCACAAGTCAAACTGAGAGGTCAGTTTATAGGGAAAACTGTTGCCTGGATACAATTCTAAAACAATTTCCATATGTCCTTTGCAGACTTTACATGCTGGAAAAACACAGGTGCCAACTGCTGTGGCTTTCTGCAGTGTGCATACCGGCAAGGAGGGCAGGGTTGAGGAGTGGGTGGAAGATGATGTGGAGGATGATGAGGTCCTAGACTCCACATGGAATCAAGGTCATGCGAGTGACGTGTGCAGTTTGGAGGAAGAGGCGCTGGTCGCACAGAGTCACCAGCACAGCATAAGAGGGAGCAGGGTGCAAAAGCAGAGCGGCTGTCTCCTAGTGCTCGTCAGCATGTATTAAATTGAGAATTACCAGTTATCCAAGTAATACATGTAACGATCAAAGGATCCATAATAGAGTTGAGTGAACCCGAACAGCAAAGTTTGGGTTCGTACCAGATTTAACGATCCATTCGTAGTTTAACAGTTAGGTGGGCAGTCCGGTGCCCGGGACCCAGACACAGTCTGGGCGGCAGTCGGACGACCGGGACCCAGTATGCCTGATGTTGAAGTTAGGAGTCACAGTGTGGAATCGATTAGCAGGGTCTGGTGCAGGGTAACCGCACACCCACTGGTGTTGAGCACCAGCATTTATGCAGCCACATACCTGGACCCTGACGAAGCTTCAGTAAAAAGAGTACTTGATACCAGAAGCCACCACCAGACTGATCCGCAATTTGAAACAGGATGTGACATTCACTGTAGCGGCTGTGCGCGCTTTCGGCGTTCTCACTCTGCTGCTGCTCGCCTGTCTGCGCTGCAGCGTGAGTTTGGCCTTCCCACTCACTGCCTCATATGCGACGTGCCCACAAGGTGGAACTTCACCTTGCACATGCTGGAGAGACTGTTTGAAGAGCAGCAGGCGATAGTGGAGTTTCAGCTGCAGCATGCACGGGTCAGTGGCTCTGCACCAGAGTTAAAGGACCAGAGTTAAAGGATTTTGAGTGGACTCATTACAATTACAGGGCCTCTAAAGAGTCCAGTATTGTTATTTGTCATTACTACCTTCCCGCGTTGGGAGTGGGTTATTTGCGCGCCTGCTACCTTCCTTGCATGTGGTAGCTGTTTCTCAGGGTCTCTGTACAGAATGGAACCCTGATTCCCCGTTACCCATGGTCACCATGGTAGGTGCAGTCAATGGCATTGAAAGTTTATATGGATTGACATACGAATGCGTTGTCGCCTTCTCGTTGGGGAGCACATTGAAAAAGTGCTCTAGCATGACGAGCTGGGTGATCTCCTCTAGGAACTTGGCTTGATGGGAGTTGAGCCAGTTCTGGGTGGCCCTTGTGATGCCACAGTGTATACCCAGATATATCAGAGCTGCTGCAGAAAGTGTGGGCCGTCTGTGCGCACTTTTGGCGTTCTCACCCTGCTGCTGCTCGCCTGTCTGCGCTGCAGCGTTACTTCGGCCTTCCTGCTCACCGCCTCATGAGACTGTGCGAGCAGCAGCAGGCGATTGTGGAGTTTCAGCTGCAGCACTCACGAGTCAGTGGCTCTGCACCAGACTACCCTCCAATTGATCAGAGTTAAAGGATTTCAAGTGTACTCATTACAATTACAGGGCCTCTAAAGAGTCCTGTATTGTTATTTGTCGTCATTACCTTCCCGCATCGGGAATGGGTCATTTGCGCGCTTGCTGCCTTCCTTGCATGGGGTACCATTTCTCAGAGTCCCTGTACGGAATGGAACCCTGATTCCCCGTTACCCATGGTCACCATGGTAAGCGCAGAAACTGGCATTGAAAGTTGATATGGATGACATCCGAATGCAAAGTCGCCGTCACGGGGATGTGCAATTGCCCCGAGGGTCTCTAGAGTCAACAAAGTGCTTGCACAACTATAATGTCAACAGCTACTCTGCGGAACAGAGTTGTCTTTTTTTATATGTCTCAATATTTTGGGGGCTACCCCAATTATAAAATATATATATACCGCCACCGCCACGCTCACCGCCTCCTCAACGTATGGGTCACTTAGTATAAACTATGTACACAATAGCAGAGGCTTGTGAAGGCCTTTTCTCCAGGCATCAGGAGTTGAGCATTTCTCCATGCATCAGGACTGCAAGAAATGCACCGCAGGCCACAAATATTTCTTTTTTTATATGTCCCAATATTTAAAGAAAAAAAAAGAAAAATATATATATATAAAAAAAACAGTGTTGGCTACCTCCTCCTCCTCCACCGCTGCTTCCACCTACATGGTGGTCACCACCTCCTTAACCTATGGGTCACTTAGTATAAACTATGTACACAATAGCAGAGGCTTGTGAAGGCCTTTTCTCCATGCATCAGGAGTTGAGCCCAGTTTGAACAATGAAAGAGAATACCCTGCACTCCAACCCACTCTCAAAATGGATAATTCTGCTGATCCTCCTGACAGCCATACTTTAGATTTTGATTTATGTTCTTCCAAAGCTAAAATCAAAGATTCCATCTAGTGCTATTTTATGGCTCAGCTGTATTTTTAATTTTTATGTTATTTTAAGTGATTTCCCTATCTACATTTGTTTGCAGGGCACTTCTCTTACCCTTAACCACATTTTATTTCCCTTTGCAGCCCTCTAGCCCTTTCAAGGAGTTTTTTGTAGAGGTATTTTTGTGCCCAAAAATTCGGGTCCCCATTGACTTCAATGGGGTGCGGGTTCAGGGTCAAGTTCGAGCACGAACCCGTTTTTTTTTCTTTCAAAGTTCGGCCGAACCCGCCGGACCCGAACATCCAGGTGTCCGCTCAACTCTATTTACTAGCCTTTTCTACAATTCATTCTGCTGATGTTTATTTGAAACTGTTATGTCGGAAAACCTACCAAAGATGCAATATAACACAACATGTTCATTGTATTAAGGACCCTAATTTGGATAAGTTAGCTAGGCTTTATACAATCAATTCTCCTCCTATTTATTATAAACCAGGAATTCCAAAATTGCTGGTAGGTACTTAAATTGTGGAGAGGATGGCAAATCAGCCCTGTGTTAGTGTTTATGTGAGCACACCCCTACAACATGTCTGATACTCTTTATATGCGTTTATGTACCATAATATGACACAAGAAAAATACAATTTTGAGGATGAGGGATCGTACTACTTGATGACTAGCTTGTCAACAACTTGAATCTGAGAAATGTTTCTTAACAAAGTGTGTCTTATAGATGGAGGAATACAAAAAGAAAGCTCAAGAAGGTGGTTCTCAGCACCATTGCAACATTATTTTCAGACGATTCCTGCTAGACATTTTGGATGAGGTTCAGCAGTTAGGTTTGGTAAGTTCATAATGCATGTTTTCATTATTGTTTAAGGCAGGTAGTGTTAGTTAAACAGTGAGTTTTGAGTGAAGCACCTATTGTGCTAAAACTTGCAGTTTACCTATCAACTCACTACACATTATTGTCTACTTAAAGGTACACTCCAGTGCCCAAATACAAAATAAATAAAAACCTATGTTTAGTAGATATACCTCACATGAAAACAGGAATGCATTTTATTAAGCATTTTAAAATTTGGGGTACATATAAAACCTGTTTGCAAAAGCTTCTGATCTCTTGTCTGCAGCGTTTGCAAGCCATCCCCTTCTTCCCCAGCCCAGACCTTTTCTCCTTCTCCAGTCACTTATTTCACAATGCTTTGGGCTATTATCTGCCTCTTTAGTGTAGCCCCATTGTAACCGGCACTTTTTGTAAAATGGAAAAAATGAGGACACTCTCTTCACACATAATACTTTTCAGCAAACCAAAATGCTTAAGAAACCAGGTGTGTCTTATTAAACATGTAAAATATTCTATGTTTAGGATATATCTACTTACTATGGGAAATCACAATTAAAATGGCACTGTCCTCAGAGTGCAATTTACCATCATTGACATCCTCTCTAGAATTTTTCTGTTTCATACGGTCTTGTTGAATCTTCCATAGACATCAATGTTGTACTCTTGCACATACCCAAAAATAAAAAAACTTTAGAAATTCAAAACAGGAACAGCACACACCTGTAAAAAGATCTACAGTATGGTGCCAAATGAACTAAGGAGACAACCAATCCCTTGAAATATGCCAAATGTAGAAAAAGAAAATGTCCAACAATCGGACCTTACTGGAGTGAAATGGCAACTTTTTAACTAGCAAAAGAGACATTTTTTTTTTTTTTTAGAAATGTTCTTGTGTGAGCTGAAACATTGCCATTTCACTTCAAGAAAGTCTGCATGTTAGACGTCTTGCATGTGCCTGGACAAAAGTACAACACTGACTTGAGCTCCTGGTATATGATGCACCAGGAGCTGAAGATTGCATATGTCTGCAGCTTTGGGGAATAGCATCAGGTTGTGGCTTGGTTAATTAAACAATTACCATTTAAAGGGTAAGGAAAAGCTAAGAGTGATGAGGGCGGTTTAGCCCATCACTCTCAACCTATCATTGCCATTTAACGTTTTCACTCTACAATTGGTATATACTATTTCCTGGCTAATCCTGGCAGCATCACTTATGGATAACTCTGCCCCAAGGACAGGAAATAGAATTCAAACTAGACCAAGTGTATGAAGGGTCCCTCCTCCCTTCACACCAGTCTTCCTATTTTTAAATGTTTTTATTTTGTGTCTACCTTCCTATATGCACAATGGGTCTGTGTAAGTGCCTATCTATCCCCCAGCCATGAGTATCTGCTTATTATCCTTTTTTTTTTTTATATTTAGTAGATAATCTATTTAAAAAAAAATTTTTTTGTCAATCTTTGTTTTATTGAAATGATAGCGTAATACAATCCTAGAAGAAAATGGTACCAAGTTATAATAGTATGTTGAGCACGGGTAATACACAGTGCAAGACTCAAGTAAACCTGGGTGATAGATACATTTTAAGATATTACGTGAGTAGTCGCTAAACTGACATCAAAACTAGCATTGGCATGGGTGAATTTAAATAGTACTAGCATAAGTAGGTATAAACTCATATACCATACATTAGTAACAGGTGAGAGTTATATCCTCTATAAAAGGCCCAGTATGCCAATAGTGAGTAGGTAAAGAGCAACAGAGCCATAGCAATACAAACAGGAGGGTAAGGTCACTCAGTAGAACATACGTAAAACAGGAAGCTTGAACCATAAAACTTGGAACTTAAAGTGGGTAGTGGTGCTGGAATAAAAACACTGCTCTGTATGCCTAAGCAAAGGGCCCTATGACAAGGGGGTGGAAGGGGTGTTCAGCCTATGCCCACTATTCCGAGCAGCCTGCCCAGTGGTAGTAAAATATACTGGGTCTCCCGGAGCTACCCCACCAGCCCCAGTCTTTAACACAGTCCAGCATTCCTCACTGACCCAATCCCTTCCAGCGCTATGGACGTGGTCTCGGGATCTCACATGTGGCTGTCTTCGTTGCTAAATAGATATCACCCGAGGATGTGAGCTGTGCCTTGGGAGAATTCCCCTTGTGGACGGATGCCTAGGTGAGTGCTGGCAGATCCTAGAGCAGCTACTGTGGGGTTGTGGTGCTTTCCGCCACCTCATCCACCATTTCGCTCGTAGCACAGCGGCGTTGTGGATTAAAGTTTATCTCATAATGGGCTCTGGATGTAGGGTCATTGCCTTGTGACTTAGCACCCGTTTGATTGCGTGAGCCCTGAGCTGGGACCATAGTTGTGTGAAGGCCCACTCAATACATTCCTCAAGGTGAGCCCAGAGCTCGGTGGCTGTGACAGCGGCCATCTTAACTTGTAGGCCATGAGTATTCAGCCCTGCAGATTTTTCTCGGTGGATAACACCATTCACCGGTGACTAGACTGTTGTCAGGTAAGCACTTAGTGTGGACCGGAATATCCCCCACCTGTCCAGAGGGGGAGGGGTAGTGGGGCTGCAAGCCACTTGGTGCATGCCCAAAGTCGGAAGATCGGCTGCCTCTCCCAGCCACCATGCCAACAGTTTCAAGATCAATTTTGCCTGGAAACCTGCTGCTTGAATGGTCCAAGACACCGGTTCCATGGTCTGCTAAGCCTCAATATACATTGGATTGGCCTGCTGAGAGCCCAAATGGTGGCCGAATAACTAGAGCGGGTGAAGAGCGCTCATGAAGTGCGTTCAGCCGCCTTAAAGCTCAAGAGCCACCCCATGCTTATTATACTTCTGAGTCCCTTTATTCGTGTTTTTTCTACCGAATGCCATGTGTTCTTACCTGTATTCTGTGCTCATTCCATATTTGACCTCATAGTACTTTCGGCTCTTCTTGTGGGTTTTTATAAGCCGTTCGTTCATTTTGGCATGAATGTGGCGGCGTCCTGCTTATGTGAATGCACATGCGTTTGGTTATTTCTATTCATGTATTTCAATTCATCTTTCTAGTCATTTCACTAGCTGATAAGTGCTCCATTTGTTTCTTTTCATGCCTGTTCGGGCCAATTTGGTTCTGTTCTACCTCAATTCATTAAGAATAGGAAGCATTTATCCTGTGGCTGCCTAGATAAGATATAATATTAATCCAGGTTTGCATCCAATATTTCTTATATTTCCTTCCTCTCCTTTCCGGTGGATATATTTTAAACTAAAATTTTAATTATCTTTATTTTAAAATGGTATCTCCTTCTACCTCTAGACACTCAATATCCAGAAACCCAAGGTGAGTCAATGTACTATAAGTATTCTGGAGATCAAAAGAGTGCACTTGGGTCCAAATATAAAGCAATAAAGAAAATAGGCTAGTATCCCCTGGGTGAGGATATCACAACAGGGGTGGTCAGTACAAGTGGCACCCTATGACTCTGGGCATGAACCCTGGAAACATTAATATTAAAAGCAAAGTGAGGAAATCCTTATCAAGGAAATTCATCTAGGGTACTGATGTATGAGTGGCTGACGTAAATAGGTGCAATAGTTAAAACATAACTAGAAAAGTATCTATCATGTATATCAAGGCACAGAATTTCATTAAAGTGGATAAACTAATAGGCTTTATTATAGTTGCCAAAAATGTATTAGCCACAAATTATCCCAACTATATAAATAAGAAGTGCCAGCTGATATAGCAGAGGCAGATAGAAACATGCTCATTTCCAAAAAAGTGGATACAAAAAGGTCTAAAGAGATGAATCTCTAAATAGATACATTGTGGCAAATAATATGCCTTAACTTTCACAGACATCATCATGTTTCACAGATATCATGCATGGCCTTTTATTCTTGTCAAAGCCCAAGCAGAAGCCGGGACTGATGTGCCAGGAAATATAAGGAGAGGAATAATCTGTGTGTGGGCTGTAACCAAATGGCACCAGAAGGCAAGAATCTTTGTATCAAATGCCTTGCTCAGGTTGGTAAAGAAAATACAAAAAATAAATCCTATCAAAAGGATCTTGAGACCTGGACTTCCCAAGCAATTGCAGAAGGCCTTAAGCAAAAAGCATGAGGCAGACCAAGCACTCTAAAATACGTTCAAGTTCAGAGTCAGAATATAGGACAGAATTCCTCCTCTAAAAAGAGGAGGACGAAACATTTCATTGAAATATAGAGTCCAAGATGGTGGACAAGCTTATTAGAGACACCTTAAAAATTCAGGAGGAAAAATCAGAATTTCTAGAATCAGACAGATATTTTGAGGGCCTGAAACCTACAAGGTATGCGTTTCATGTCCATAATTCTATTAAGAAAATAACACTGGAAGAATGGAAAAAAAAACAGAAAAGAAGATTACCTAAAAAATAAGGCTTCTAGAAAGTATCCAGTCTCTTCTGAAGATTCTATGTGTTGTAATTCAGTACCAAAAATAGATGCAGCAGTTATCCGTATGGCTAAACGTACTACTCTCTGTGACAAACCCCCCTTCCCATGTGAATTTGCCACAAGCCTCTGGAGGAGCCTGCTTGCTAACCTCTTGCCCACCGACTATGGGCCCTGTACTATACACTGTAAAAGTCTCCGTTTGTGTATTTGGACTATATGGTTCAGGGAACCGAACAGCCGCATGAACCGGAAACCACCGGGGAGCTTGTTAAGCCTAATTGCTACTTTGTAGCAATTTCCCCCGCAGTGTTCTAAGTGTTCGTCTGGGTGACTGCATTTCCTATGGACGACCACGAGGTGGCGGCCATATTGTTCGCACGAACACAGACAACGGTGTTTGGTCGCTGAGTTTATGGAACTGAAAATGGACACAGAAACTCCCGAACACCGCTGGACTTCCAGCATCGCCTGCGTTCGATTCTACACCACTTAGAAGGCCACTGTTTGGTGGAAACGTTCCCACGAACAAGGTGAACAAGCTCCAGGGTAAGACTATTGACTATATTCGGTAGTTTGTTAGTTTTTAAACTACCGAACTAGACTGACCACTAGCCATGATTTCATGGAACTGTTTTGGGCATAGTACAATGTGCATGATCGGTCAAAATGAGACTCCCCTGAACCGATCTGGGTGATTTTCGGATATGTTGGTCACCCAAATCGGGGCTATCAGGGGATTTGTGGGATTTTCATGTGTTTTAAAGGTTGTTTGGGGGTTTTGTAATATTGTATGTTTTTCTGTGGCTGGAGATAGTTGAGTTAGTTCAGTTCCTGACTAGTGATGACCCGAACGGTTCGACGAACGGTTCGCAACGGATGGCGAACATATGCGCTGTTCGGTCTGCCCCCTATGTCATCATTGAGTAAACTTTGACCCTGTACCTCACAGTCAGCAGACACATTCCAGCCAATCAGCAGCAGACCCTCCCTCCCAGACCCTCCCACCTCCTGGACAGCATCCATTTTACATTCATTGTGAAGCTGCATTCTTAGTGAGCTGTCCAGGAGGTGGGAGGGTCTGGGAGGGAGGTTCTGATGCTGATTAGCTGGAATATGTCTGCTGACTGTGAGGTACAGGGTCAAAGTTTACTCAAAGATGACATAGGGGGCGTTCCACGGCGAACCGTTCGGGACATCACTATTCCTGACTCAATTATATCTCAGGCACAGAGGAGGAGTTTGTAACTTTGTAACTAGTCCCCTCTCAGGTCCTGGAGAGGGATTATCCTGTTTGTGTGGGAGTGTCAGAGGTGTGCTTAACTGTGTCTGAAATTGTATAAAAGCAGGCCATCTGGCCGGATTAAAACATTCCAGCTTGTACTCCCAGAACTATGTTTCGTCCGGTTACTGAAAGGGGAAAGGGATAATTACTATTCCAGTGTGGAGGATTCAACGGGGAAAGTCCTCGTAAGGATTAGAGCTCCCAGGACTGAGTGTCGTCCAGTGCCTGGGAGTGGATAGAGCGAGTTCCCCATTCGGTTGCAAGACAGAATGGTTCCAGGACCCCAGTCAAGCCTAGGAAGTGGTCCTTGGCGGAGGTACGCAGCCATACACCCCTGAGGAAGTCCAGAAGAGGACAAAACACGTTGGAGTTGTCTATTTTCTTCATGTGAACTTTTATTTTATTTTTTTAATTTTATTTTACCTTTGCTGTTGCCGCTTGCAGTTTTCGCTGTGATTTTATTGGCTGATACACGTGGATGCCACCTTGGTGTGGAGACATGCTGTCTTTGCTTTGAGACATTGTAAGTGCAATATATATAATAAATTGTTATATTTTTATACAATCTGCACTATCCATCTTTCCCTTTTATTTGAGTGGGCAAGAAGATTTACTATATATCCAGAATTGCATCGCTGGAGGTTCTTCATACTTCATTAGTTCCCTAATACCAAGGGAGATACGCCTGAATTCACCTAAATCTTGTGAGTTTTCTACCACCCCCACCCTATATATGTGTTAATTGTATTACACTATTTTTATATCTCTCCCTATAGATATGTATCTAAGGTAGAGCTGATCAACGAAATACAGTTTGTATTTTTAATTTAAATCACTTTGTGGTGAATTACACAGTCCTGCCCTTTGGTTTTTTCCTTTTTACTACAGGGAGCTCAGCTTCACGTTCCCTATAGACTCCCTAGTTTATCTTAGTTAGCCAATGGAGAAAAGAATGGATGTGGATCTAATCATAGCCTATTTAGTTTTAGGATGAGCTCTTCACACTTCTATTGCTTTAACAACTTTATCTATATCTCTCAAGGTCTGGATAGACAATATGGAAGATGATATTTCCAGTGGGATAAGAAGGGAACTTAAAGGAACACTATAGGGGCAGGAACACAAACATGTATTCCTGCGTTCAAACCACAACCTAGCCCACTCTACCCTCCATAAATATAGCAAAATCTTACCTTTATTTCAGTCTTCTGCTAATCTGCCTTATTGTCTGACATCATCAGAAGTGGTTTTCTGAGCCAATCACATTGCTTTTTACATAGGAAATTGGATTGGCTGAGACTGTCAAGGACGCAGATCAGGGGCAGAGCCAGCACAAGCCAAACACATCCCTGACTAATCAGCATCTCCTCATAGAAATGTATTGAATCAATGCATTTCAATAAGAAAAGTTGAATTTCCATGCAGAGGGTGGAGGCACCGAATGTCAGTGCTGCACACTGTGCACCTCTAGTAGTTATCTAAAAAGAGGCCACTGGAGGTATCCCTATGTTGTAACGTTAAGAATGCCTTTTCTCTGAAAAGACCGTATTTACTGCAAAAAGCCTGAAGGACCTGATAATACTAACCAGAACAAATTCAATAAGCAGTAGTTGTTCTGGTGACTATAGTGTCTCTTTAAAGATTTCAGACTTGCTGCAGATTTTCTTTCCAACGCTTCCCTAGATATAACAAAAATGATATCAAGAAACATGGGCATCGTGGCTCCATGCATTGGGAAGGAGCAGATTATACTACTAAGTCCTACAGACCTAGGAGGGAATATAATAAATATTCCAGTTGTGGGAGTTACCAATCCACATCCTCCTTTACAGCTAAATTTTCTAGAGGAAGAGGATTGCGCACATCATCTAAGAATTTATGAAGGTACACAGGTCCAATAAGAGGTCATTGGAGGAAGACCCCAAAGACTACAATTTGTTTCTTTTACCCCACCTGGAGCAGAAATATTACATACAGTTTGGCTTTAAAGATCATAAATGAAGGTTACAAGCTTGAATTTACAATATGTCCGACCTCAAACATATTCAAGGCATCAAAGATATCAAATCCTACAAAACAAGAAGCAATGCTTCAGATTCTCTTAAAGCTCTTAGACCAAAGGGTTATAGAAGAAGTTCCTTCAAGAGTATTCCTGGCTCCAAAATCTAAGAACAAATGGTGATAATAATAGACCTGAAAGACATAAATCTAGAGCTAAAGAATTTATCTTTCAAAATGGAATCAATATCTTCCATTATCCCTTCGATAAAACAAGAAGATTGGATCACCTCAATAGATTTCAGGGATGTCTATTATCGAATTCCAGTTCATCCACACCAATTCACATTCCTGATATTAATCATCTTTGGCAAACATTACCAGTTCAGAAGTCTTCTCTTCGGTCTAAGCTTAGCTCCCAGAACTTTTTCAAAAGTTCTGGTGACTCTAATTGCCTACTTAAGGACCCGAGGTCTGAGAATGTATCACTATCTAGATGACATACTTATAATAGCAGCCCCCTTCAACATGGCGGTTCTACACACACATTTTGCACTTCAATGTCTCCAAGACCACGGATGGATTGTAAATAGGGAAAAGTGTTCACTGTACCCATCTCACCAGATCATTTATCTAGGAGCAGTGATAGACACCATAAAAGCCTTGGTCCAAATTTCGCCAAACAGAAGTTCTCATATTCAAGAGAAGATTCTGAAGAAGATATCAACATCAGCAAGAGATTATATGAGTCTCCTAGGATCTCTCACTTCCACCATAGGTCTGGTGAGACAGGCTTAGTGGAATTCGAAACCTATTCAAATGAACTCCCTCTTTGAGTTCAAGAAACGTCAGAAAAATTGTTAACAAGAAATTTTGATTCTTCGTCATGTAAAGAACCATCTAAAGTGGTGGCTATCTCTTCACAATCTCCAGAAAGGGTTTCCTTTAGAAGAACCAAATTGGCACATTATTACAACAGATGCCAGCCTCAAAGGTTAGGGAGCCCATTTCAACTTCACCAGGGCTCAAATGACCTTCTCTCAATGGGAGAGGAAACTACATTCCAACATAGGAGAATTAATAACTTCACAAAGTACTTAAGATTTTGTATCCATCACTACATCAAAAATGGGCAGTTGCATCCTATGTCAATCATCAGGGGGACATCAAAAGCAAACATCTTCTTGCTATGAATTCCCTAATGGTACTTGCTCAGACACAACTGTTGGGTCTAAAGGCCTGTACCTTTCAGGTGTAAGCAACACCATAGCAGACTATCTGAGCAGGGACACCATTCAACCAAAAGAATTGAGTCTACACCCAGAGGTATTAAGGATAATTACAACAAGGTAGGGCATACCCCAAATCGACCTCATGGCGAACTGGAAGAATGCTCAAGTGCAGGATTTTATTCTCTAAGGAAAAAGATAATTGCCATAATCGCTATATGGAAAAGATGACCCTGGTTCAAGATGGGCATATCCCATCCCTGGAAACTACCTCTCAGAACAGACCTACTAATCCAAGGCCCGGTACTTTATCCAGATCCATCTCAATGGAATCTGGGAGCATGGATTTTGAATGGGCAACTTTACGAAGGCAAAATCTAACTCTCAGAATCTGAGAAACCTTTAAAAGCAAACTTTTACAGTCCGGTCTAGCTAATGGACTGAGTTTAAGTACTCTTAAAGTCCAATTGTCCGCTTTATCTGCTCTCTACAATACATATTTGTCTACACATCCTTTACTTCAAGATTTTTGAAAGCAGCTATTAAAATTAATCATGCCTGAAGAAATACCTCTTCACCTTGGGATCTTACATTAGTTCTATAATTTTTGACAGATCTCTCAGATGTCTATTGAACATCTTACATACAAAACAGCATTTCTGTTTTCAATTACAACTGCTAAACGTATTACCCAACTTCAAGCTTTTTAATGCCAAGACTCCCATACTTTGATTTCTCACGACAGAGTGGTTCTCAAGCCTGTTCAAACCTTCCTTCCTTCCTAAAGTGGTTTCTAATTTCCATATAGGTCAAGAAGTAGTTTTACCTTCTTTAAATCCTGATCCTCAAACACCTGAAGAAATAAAACTACATGAATTAGATATTCGGGAGTAATTGATTCAATACTTGGAAACTACAATTTTTTTTTAGCAAGACAGAAAAACTATTCGTCCTACCAACAGGCTGCAGGAAAGGAGAATTGGCCCATTTTTTAACTCTTAGATGTTGGATTACTCAGTTATAGCAGATGCATACCAGAAGAAAACAAATCTCCACCATCCAAGATCAGAACTCACTCTACAACAAGCATGTCAAAGTCGCGGCCCACAATGAATATTGTTGTGGCTTGGCGAGTCTCGAGTTTGCCATACTTACTAAAGCAGGGTAAGCACCTGCTCTCCCTACATTTCAGGTGCCTACTCTGCTAAAATTATGCACCCGGGAGGAGACAAACCTGGCGGCATCTCAGCCTTCCTGCTCCTAACTGCTCCCTCGTGCGCGCCCTCTGTACTGTTGCCAGGTGCCAGAATATGGTGTCATTCTGGCACTCTGCGTCACTAAACTGCACACGTAAGGAGCAGGAAGACTGAGCTCCTGAGAGAAGATCAGGGAGAGGCCCCACACCAGCTCCCAAAGGTAGGGAGCAATAAATAAAATGATGTGTGTGTGTCAATGTGTGTCAGTGTGTGTGTTTCTGTCTGTGTGTCTTAGTGTGTGTGTGTGTCTGTCAATGTGTGTGTGAGTCTGCCTGTGTGGGTCTGTCTGTCTTTGTGGGTTTGTCTGTCAGAGCGTGTGTGTGTGTCTGTCAGGGAATGCTTGTCTCTCAGTCTGTGTTGGTCAGTGTTGCGACAGCCACGGATGGACACTGGAGGACCATGTGGTGCACGGAGGCACACAACGCCATGTCACATCCCGACGTGACGTCAACATGCTCCACCTTCACATGTTTTCAAGAAGTAACGGTAGGATCCATTTGGCACAGAATGCAGATGGCGCCATACCAGAGGCTGGACTCCGGAGTCGCATACTGGCAGCGGCAATGTTAGTGGAGTCTGCTTGTTTGCTAAAAAATTTTGTGCTGGGGTTTAGTACAGGGGGGTGCTGAAATTTAGTATTGGGGGGAGGTGAATTAGTACAGGGGGAGGGACTGTGGTTTAGTAGAGGGGGATGCTGTTTTTTTTTGTTTTGTTTTTTATACTGTACTTTTCAAAACAAACTTACGTTTCTATGAAAATTTAAGGTTTTTTTTTTTTTTTTTGCTGCACACATAAACTTAAACCTTGTTTCTGTGGCCCATGCTAGTCTTTGAGTTTGACATAAGTAAAGAATAGTTGGCCGAAAAACAGTCCAAAAGGACAGACCAGGGGGTGACCCTAATGAAATTAATAACAAAAGAGAAAAAGAGGCGGATCTGTCCTACAGAGTATAAATTATTATACGTAAATATAGAGAAAGAGCAGTTAAAAATATATACTTTATTAAACAAAAAAAAGAAGAAACTTACATATAAGGTATAAATCACCTAAAAAGGTGAGTACTTTACACAATGATTGCTGATGCGACAATATGTCAAAGGTGTATCTGACTCTATGATGTAACTATTTGTTTGTTGCACGAGATTCAGATAATAATTTGCAACGGTGTATCAATGAAATCTATGCAGTGATAAAGTGAGATCCTGCGATCACAGCAGTGTATCTTAAGGTGATCAGCCACAGGCTTAATCTTTAGGAATCACCTAAAGATTGCCAGGAAACTCAGTGTATACCACACAACTACTATCTAAACTCAAGCTCAAAATACGAACAAGCCGAACTGGCTGATAATGTCAGGGTTAATGATACGTGGAAATACACAAAAAAATAGGCTACCCGTTAGCTCATCTAATTCCGTTCAATGCCAGGAACTAAACATTACAATAACCATAACCCATAAGTATAATCAATAGCAATAACGCTATTGGAGCTAGAGACAAAGAAAAAAATAGGTAGAATGGTGCCGTCGTGGACACCTGGTATAGTAAAGAAATATACAGGAAAGGTCTAGATAATCCAGGCGAAACACGCGTAGGGTTTGACACCTACCCGATTTTTTTCAGTCATCATCCCTCTCCGTCCCTTTTCTGATTATCATATTCTCCGCTGGCGTTATCATACTGCCCGTTTGGGACCTTTAGAATTTAGATGGCTGACAGCCGCCTCAGCTGTACAGGAACTCTGATAACGATCAGGGTACTTTACTCGATTTAAACTTGCAGGACTCTTATACTACAATTATACTGTACATACAGTTACTTTATCTAGACCTTTCCTGTATATTTCTTTACTATACCAGGTGCCCACGAAGGCACCATTCTACCTATTTTTTTCTCCACCACTTGGGCAAATTGGGCAGAGGTGCCTTCTGATGATATCTGCAAGGCAGCTATTTGGTCTTCCCCAGTAACATTTATTAAGCACTATACTCTGGACATGGCCTCCTCTGCTACTACTTTTGGAAGAGGTGTTTATCTTCTGTTTACAGTTCATGATAAATTATTATTTTATTTTGTGTGTGTTGAAAGCTCCATTAGTTTTATTTCTCACCCTTCTTTACTTTAGCTTGCTTATTACCCATAAGTGATACAGTCATGATTAGCCAGGAATAAGGAAAATGTAAGCCATACTTACTGTAATTTTCTTTTCCTGGCTATTACGTCAGCATCATTTTCTCTTCCTAAGATTATTCTTAATTTTATAATTGACTGGTGTGTGTGGGGAGCATGTACCCTTTATACACTTGGTCTCATTTGAATTCTATTTCCTGTCCTGAGGGGCGGGGTTTCCCCATAAGTGATGCTGCCATGATAAATAGCCAGAAAAAGAAAATTACGGTAAGTATGGTTTATATTTTATTACTTTTTACATTATTATTTACCTTGTTTAACTTACTTATTTTTATCTCAGCCAGATGAGTCCAACCCAGAGGTCCATTATGATGCAGAAGTGTGCTTAACAAGGCATATGATTGCATGGATTGAGAAGTTCACTAATGACAAAGACGGGAGCATTTGTAATACTCGTGAACCATTGCGTAGGATGCTGGTTAAATTCAAGCCTCACAATGAGGAAGAATGGAGGTGGAAATTTGAGGATTACTTTGGTGTGGACATAGTCACTCTTTTCATGGTATGCTTCTTTCTGCAGAATTTTTGATTTACAAAGACATACTGTCTTGAAAATGATTATCATTAAAAAACTATGCGCTTTCCTGTACATTTTATGTCACCTGTATCAACATGTTCAAGAGAGAAACACCAATAATAGACAACTTTAAAAAAGGGAGGAATTATAGTACCTTGCTACCTTACCCAAGTAAAGGCTAATGCAAAATTTAGTGGATCGAATAAAGTAGCAAAGGTTGGTTAAAATACTTATCTCTGCAAAGCATCTCTGACATCTACAAAGAAAGTCTGTATCCGTGTTTTTCTCCATCAGTCAGTGATGTACACGGACATTTGCCATGCGAATATCACTGCAGAGGTTAACTAATTCATGCCAACAATGCTAATTTTAAATAAAAATAAATCTATGCCACATTTATTTTTAAAACAATTAGCGCAACCAATAGGTAACTTTTAGTTTGCCATTTGGTTGTGCTAAAACTTGAAAGTGACACTTCCTCTTTACAAATCATAACTACAGTTTTGGTGAGGCTTATTGATAGTCTTACAAGGTTATTCACTCACCTCCCAATGGCCCCATATCGAATGGGCAAAAACCATCTAACTGTGTATGGAGCCATTCGGACTGCAAAATCCAGACATTATTCACAATATTTAACAATTACCAGATTTTGCAAAACAGGCTCTGAACAAGCCTGAATCAGGTTTGGATTTCAGCGGGTCCATACACTGCAGGACAGCCGACATCCAGACCGCTTGGAATATTCCCATGGCAAGACTCTAGAGAAGAGAAACTTGCCTGTCTGGTGCTTACAAGCCAACCAATCAGAGCTTTCTAATAATAATTTAAAACGTGGGAAAGCATTTATAAAGGCTTTTCTAGTCTTGAAGCTCATACTGTGCGGAGTTCTCACTTTGTGCAGGACAACATGGGTCCATTTTTGTGTCACAACAGGTTAAAAAAAAATTCCCAGAAGGTTTTTGTGAATCAGGATTTGATTTTAGCCTTTTCTGGGGCTGAAGAAAAGATAATTTAGAAGAAAGAAGACCTCCCTCTAAAGTATAATTTTTATTTTATTTTACAGGTATTGACTTTTAGTCCCTTCACAATTTAGTTTATTTTAATGGATGGATAGGGACTTGGGGTGCATATCACTGTCTGCCCCTCTCCCCATGTATTTGTTAGAAGACCCTACTAACTGTGCATGCGTGGGGCTGGGGGAGGACACAATGTCTCCCTCCATTTAAAATTTGGCTTTACCCAAATGTGAATTACCCCATTGATAGAATACCCAGTTTAGTAATGAGAGGTTAGCTTACAACAACCCCCTCATTTAAAACATTAATACATTCTGTAATGATAGAAATATTGTGTAAAGGTATTGTTTGAAAGACTGGAGCAATTAATTCCAATAGTTTTGTCTTTGCACACAAGCTTACTGACTGAAGATAAATTAAAATAATGAGAAAAAAGGTGAATTTAAGGCTATGAGGTTAACTTGTACCTTTTAGAGAGAACAGGAGAAACTCTTTGGCTATACATTAGATAAAGGACAGAGTGTTGGGTAGTGTTCTTCACGCCTAAGCAAACTATAGACATTACATTGATGACATATTCTTCTTCTGCAGATTCTTCTGTGTTTGCTGTGTGTAGTTTTAATGATAGCCACAGAACTTTGGGAATACATAGGATGGTATACACAGATCAAGCGAATCTGTATTCTGAGCTTTATAATCTACTTTGGATGGAACTGGCTGTACTTATATAAGGTTAGTCCAAAATGGAAATATTCCCATCAGTGCAATGCATAATTATCAAGGTGGCAATAAACTAGATAAAGTGACTGTAACTGTAACTAGATAAAGGGGTACTAGGGCTAATGCATGGTCGCATTTTTAACATATGAGTCTGGTCAAAATCCATAATAAAAAGACCTATCTAAAATAAATCTACAAAAATAAAATTCTTTAAAGGATCGCTATAGGGTCAGGAACACAAACATGTATTCCAGACCCTATAGTGAAAACCCACAATTTAGGTGTTTTGTCCTCCCCTCCTTAGCCCCCTCAGAATGGTTTAAAACTCACCTTATTTTCAGCTCTCTGCCGGCATTGACCCCACCCCCTTGGTGACATCTCAAAATTGCTGATTTTAAGCCAATCCAATGCTTTCCCATCTAAGGAGTGGCCACCTGGAGGTGTCCCTAGGGGCAATGTAAACACTGCCTTTTTTGCTGAAAAGGCAGTGTTTACATGAAAATGCCTGAAGGGAGCTATTATACTCACCAGAAGAACTACATTAAGCTGTAGTTGTTCTGGTGACTATAGTGTGCCTTTACGGCATGTTCACTACCTCTATTCATAGTTTATGGTGCATCGAGCTTCCTGTTTCTATCTCTTTTTATTTTGTTCATTATATCTGCAGAAATTTGCAAACATAAGTGCAGCTATTGTTATTCCCAACAATGGAGGTAGGTAATTCATCTCCAAGTTCTTGCACGCTATGTGCGCACATACTCCCTCCATACAATCTATTGAAATGGTTCTCATGCATTATGAGAGAACCTGTACACAAAAACAACTTTAACTTAATTTAGTAGTTTTGGTGTATAGAACATACCTTGGATGTCTCACTGCTTTGCCATTTAGGAGTTAAATCACTTTGTTTATACAGCTCTTGTCAAACCTTCCCTAACTGTCATGCACACAGCCTCCCCATATACATTGTAAAAAAGAGCCCATTTTTATTTATTGTATTTATTTATTTTAACTTCCCTTATTGTAAATTAAATTTAGAATTTCTTTTTTGCTGCCCTGTTAATAGCCTGCTAGACCCTTCAACTGTGTCACTAGGGCTGAATGAACAAAAATTATGTGTTGCCTAAAGCGAAGAGAATTGAGGAATTAAGCAGTGCGACTGTAGGAGCATGATCTATACACAAAAATCACATCATAAAGCTCAAGATGTTTTGGTGCTTATCATATCTCTTTAACCCCTTCCCGACCATAGACGTACCAGGTACATCCGACAAAAAACATCCCTTAAGGACCTCGGACGTACGCGGCTATTATGAGATCGTGATCGCTTCCAGCAGCTCTTATATGGCTCGGTATCAAGGCATCGTGTAATACCCCCAACACTGCCAGCGACCCAAGTCCGCCCCGGGTGCCAGCCGGGTGGGGGGTGC
>OW240919.1:65540625-65736965 GCA_933207985.1 Pelobates cultripes
GTAAATTAGGGGCAGAGGGCACTTGCACTGCGGTAAAGACAGGTCTGGGCAGGAGGAGAGTGCAGTGCAATTAGAGTCCTGTGGGTCACGAGTAGACTGGTGCACCTGTCCAGGATCAGAGCCGGTGCAAGGATTTTTGCCACCCTAGGCAAAAGAAAAATTTGCCGCCCCCCATGTGACATCACAATGCCCCACCCATATGATCTGCCATATGAACTAACGCCAGTGCTGCACACAGTGTGTGTTTACATTAAAAAGCCTGCAGGGATCGGCTATAGACACCAGAACCACTTCATTAAGCTCCCATGCGTGTAACAATCTTGCCATGCATGCGCTCAGCACACTTTAAAACGACAGTATGCCTACATCCTCATTAATATCACCAGGCTAAGGGAAGACTGTTGAAGAACATATAACGCTCTATCACATTAACTCACAATGTCTTAAATTCATTAAAGCATACATTTATCAAATGACACTATAGAGGTTATGTAGAAAGTGGTCAGTAATAGAGAGTAACCTGGGAAATAATGGAGAGGGGGAGAAAGGGGACATAAACACTCTACAGTAAAAAGGTAATAATAAACAGGCAAATAAAATTAAAGTTAAAGATATATCAATCATGGATCAAAAGATCATAATAATGTAAACTCAATGGTCTTGTAAAGTTTAAAGACACCAAAGTAGTGACCAAAATAATTCTCTATATATCAAATATCCCAAATGTCCAAAGGACAAAACCATTATTTTATATTATATATATATATAGATAAAGTTGAAAAAGTAAATAAGTAAGATGACCATAGAAGATACAAATAAGTACATACGAGATCACTATAAAGTAAAAAGGCCCCCCTAGATTAAGGTAAAGGTAAATTAAATGAAAGGGGCAAAAGAAAACCCCTCATTGAGACCTAAGGGATGTAATGTTTTAAGCCTAAAGATCCATCTAGCCTCAGGGGTGGGGGCCAGTGGGGAGGACATTAGGTCCCCCCCCCCCCTTATTAGTATTTAGGGCCCCCACCCACCGCGGGCTGCTCACTGTTTAATAGACATGCCCCTACTCGCGGTATAGCGAGTAGGGGCATAGTTTACTAATACTAAGTAATCTTTAATTAGTATTAGTAAACTTGGCTGAAAGACCAATTTAGGTCTTTCAGCCTTTTAGTAGATAGCTCCCTAATACCGTGGGAATTAGGGAGTTATCTAATTATTCATTTCTGTCATTCCATTGACTGGCTAAGTAACTTACAACAATCAAGTAACATACATTCATATAAAATGTAAGTGTTGCAAATGCTTACAGCTGAATCCTGGCTATGTTTGTATACTTTTTATTTAAAATTGTATACAATGTAACATTCTTCTTCTTTCACTGGGTAAGTATATTAGTACTTAGGCAATACTGTACTTCAGCACTTCGGAAATTCGGTAATTTCGGAACTTCAGCACTTTGGCAATTCAGACATTCGGAAGTACCTGAATGTCCGAATTGCCCGAAATTCGTCCGAATTCATATTTGGACCGAAACGAATTGCACATGTCTAGTAGTTAGGAGGACTTGGAAAGGGCCATCAAATTTTGGCTCAAGAGCGTGTTTTTAAGGAATTTCTTGACCAGAACCCAATCATCAGGAAGCAACTTTTGGGTGCCTGTATCAGACTCTGGATCTGGAATGGAAGAAAACACCTGTGCATGGATTTTGGTTAAGGCTTGAGAGAGAGCAGTTATATAGTCAACCATTGTATCTGACTGGAGTTAAAGTTGTTGAGGAAAGTAGCAGCCTAACCTAGGAGCTGAACCAAATAAGATTTCATATGGGGATAGGCCTATCTTCCCTCTTGGTGTGTACCTCACACTAAACAAAGCTATGGGAAGACTTTCTGGCCAGGATAGGTTAGTTTCTTGGGCCATCTTAAGCATTCTAGCTTTTAAAGTGCCATTCATGCGCTCTACCTTACCACTACTCTGTGAGTGGTAGGATGTGTGGAATGCAAGGGTCACCCCCAGTGCTGCCCAGATTTCTTTGGTCAATAGTGCAGTGAAGGATGTACCCTGGTCACTTTCTATTACTTCAGGAACACCGTATCTGCAGACAATTTCAGTAAGTAGACGATTTGCTGTGGTCTTGGCAGTTATATTAGCAACTGGGAAAGCTTCTGGCCATCCTGAAAACATGTCCACTATTACTAGTGCATATTCATACCGGCCACTTTTTGGCATTTGGATATGATCAATTTGGATCAGTTGGAAAGGATAGTGTGGCTTTGCTTGATGGCTGAACTTGATGGACGCAAGTTTCTTTTCAGCTATGTAACCATGTAACTATGTTTGGATAAATGTGCTGCTCCATGGGCCCCATGAACCACTGCTGGATACATTTTTCTGGGTTGGCAGAATTTGAGATTAATGGTGTACACTCCATCCTGAAGGGTTGCCCTTTTTTGTTTCCAGCCTTGTCTTTCTTCTGGGGCAGCAGCTGCTTGTTCCATGAACCAGTTTAGTAGCCCTTCTCTGAACTCTCTCTAAGGTATCAATATCCTTCTGGAGATACGGTCTCCAGTACTGCGTACAATACTCCAAGTGAGTTCTCACCAGTGTTCTGTACAATGGGATGAGCACTTCCCTCTTTCTACTGCTAATACCGCTCCCTATACAACCAAGCATTCTGCTAGCATTTCCTGCTTCAAATATACTCCATTGAATACAACCCTCTGTTGCCTGTCACTCAGCCACTGCCTTACCCATTCAACAATATTAGAATCCAAGCTTAAAGATCACAGTTTATTGATAAGCCTTCTATGTGCAACAGTGTCAAAAGCCTTACTGGAATCTAGGTAAGCAATGTCTACTGCACCACCCCGATCTATTATTTTAGTTACCCAATCAAAAAAATCAATAAGATTAGTTTGGCATGATCTCCCTGAGGGAGCTGAGCAGACCGCTCAGAGGAAGAGCTCCCTCGCCAGCCGCCCGCCCAGCGCCCAGCATGTCAGTTAGCCGCGATGCTAACTAGGCATTTGCCTTGGGCATTTGGGGGCGGCGTTTTTTGCCGCCCCCTGAAAAATGCCACCCAAGGCAAATGCCTAGTTTGCCTCGCGGCTAAAACGCCCCTGGGTGTTACAATAGTTTAGCACTCACTTGCAGTCCCACCTGCACTGTGAAAGAATTGACCATGCTTGGGAGATACTTCATCAAGCAAGACAACCCTCCCCTATGACACTAGATGTACTGCCAACACATCGGCATCTGAACAGAGTGACTTCAGTCTTCCTGTTAGCTCTGACTATGGAGTATGCACAACACATGTGCTGGAGAGTCTGTATGAGAGTTGACAGTTGACTTAGAAATCTATGTCAACTCTGTGCTTTTGGTTGACAGATTATTTTCTTCCTGTCTATAAATTTGCTTGTAGTTGTGCAAGAACAATATTTGTACTGTAATGAAGTATAAACGTAAAACAAAAGAACACTGGAGGGCTTTATATCCATAGTAACAGAGGAGGGTCTCTGTAATAGAAATATTGTCACTACTTGAACTTGATGTTTTGTTACTAAACTTGTAATATGCACAACTCTTAGGTGGCGTTTGCCGAACAGCAGGCTGAAATAATAAAGATGAAAACTCATAACGACAGTTATGGAGAGAAGACCAGCTGGACTGAAGGCCTGTTTGGTAAGATCCAGTTATAGCACACTGAACTCTTAGTGTCAGACTGCCTGTCGATAAATGTTACATAGAGGAATCGTTAACATACATACAAAGTGTTCCAATGGCAATGACCTGCTTAAATGTTTATTGCATATCCTTTGGCCAGGAAGCAGTAGTAACATTGATCTATATGAAAATATAAAAATATATCAGTATATCATTGAAACCGGGGGATGTGGGTGAACAACATATCCAAAATTCACCCAGATCCGTTCAGTACTTTGGAAGATACAGTTTAATGCCGATTTTACAGAACATATGCAGGCTATATGAAAAACTATTACTGTATATGATTTTCACAGTGAGAAGATGCCAGCGTCCATAGGAAAGCATTGTGAATGCTTTCCTATGAGACTGGCTGAATGCGCGTGCGGCTCTTGCCGCGCATGCGCATTCAGCCGAGGAGGCGGAGAGGAGGAGGAGAGCCCCCGCCCGGTGCTGGAGAAAGAGGTAAGTTTAACCCCTTCCTCCCCTTAGAGCCCGGCGGGTGGGGGACCCTGAGGGTGGGGGCACTGACACTATAGTGGTCCTTTAACCCCTTAAGGACTGAGCCAAATGTACACGTTGTGATCAAAACAAAACGTAAACAAAAACTTGAATTTGCGCTATATGTCTGTTCAAGCGTAATTGACCTCTTTCATATTATGTGCACCCACACTTATTATATATCATTTTATTCAGGGGAAACATGGCTTTCAGTTAACATCAAATATTTAGGTATAAAACATAATTTAATATGAATAAAATATAAAATATGGGAGAAAATAAGAATTTTTAAAAAATGTTTAGTTCTACGTGACATTCTAACTGTGAATGTCATAATACTGTTTGATTTTACTGCAATAAAATACACATATTTGTATTCAGCGATGTCTCGTGGGTAAAACAGTACCCTCGTGTACAGGTTTTATGAGGTTTTTGAAAGTTACAAGGTCAAATATAGCATATTACATTTTTCAGTTTATACACATTAAGATTTGCCAGATTGGTTATGTTGCTTTTAAGACTGGGTTGTAGCCCAGGAATGAGAATTACCCCCTTGATAGCATACCATTTGCAAAAGAAGACAACCCAAGGTATTACAAATGGGGTCCAGTCTTTTTTTAGCAGTCACTTAGTCACAAGCATCCATACAATTACATTACTTTTGACAATACTGTAACAAATCACCTGGCACCCCGACTGAGTACCTCCGTTGGAGGATGCTCCTAGCACTTCCTGAGGACTCCAAGCACTGCAGCAGACACCAAAACCACCGAACCGTAGGAGCATATGAATGCTCTCAAGCATATGAATGTTGTATACAGCTGAATAGGAAAACCATGCGAATAGGTTTACACTCCTAGCAGTCAAACTGGAACAGCATACAATAAATCCTCCCCCAATAATGAGACGACACTTCACTTTGAGGGTTAAGCAGGAACTGACTGGACTGGCACATACAGCCTCTTTTATTCCCAATCCACAAACTTAGTACTGCCCACAGGGTTTTACAGAACAACCAATAACACGTACAATACACTCAGACACTCCCACACAAAATCCTCCCCTCTGCCTGTGATACAATTACCTTACACAATGGGTAATCTAATTATCACAGACAGAGAAATACAGTTTCATAAAACACATCACAGGGACCCCAAAACATGCAATAACCCCATAAAAATATATCAGTATATCATTGGAACCGGGGGATCTGGGTGAACCACATATCCAAAATTCACCCAGATCCGTTCAGTACTTTGGAAGATACAGTTTAATGCAGATTTTACAGAACATATGCAGGCTATATGAAAAACTATTACTGTATAAGGTGTCCCCTGTTGTATTGTCCAAAACCACTGCACAATGTCTCTGTGCACCAAATACTGGCGAGATGGCACCGTGTTGAAAAGTCCAAACAGTGTCTGTGAGTTAAAATGGCCGCCATCCATTGTTCTCACCAAGTGCTTCATCCATTGTTCTCACCATGTGCCTCTGATACAGGAAATGGTGGCCACCCAGTAACTCCACAGTATAGTGCCAGATGGTTCTTAAAGGGCCAGCGTCTACCTCCCAGGCAGTTGAACGACCTGTGATTACAGGAGCCAGCGTGACCACCCTCAATGTCATAAGGCCAGTGCCATGTAAGAGGAGAATGTGACTGACTGCCAAGCCATACCAAGCTCTGGCCCTGCCTTCATCTTTTATTAAATACATGGAGGACCACAAAAAAAAAAGAAAAGGGAAAGGAAGTCCTGTTCATAATCTGAGTGTGAATTGAGGCAAGTGCAGGCCTAAGAAAGGCAACATACATACCCCTACTATCGTCCACCCATACGTTACACTCCAATGTATTCTAAAGATTAAAAAAAGTGTACTATATGCTAAACGCCATATCAGTGGCGTACACACAATCCATGGGGCCCCGGTGCGAAACTGATCCGTGGGCCCCACCTTTCCTCCTCCCCCCACCCCACCCTGAAACGCGCGTCGGGTTAGACGTCCTTCCATTAGGTTAGGTCTTTGTTGCAGCTCAGTTACCTCTTGCTGGTCTGGGGATGACTTTATGTTAGTATTTTGTAGCTTTAGCCAGCTCACTTAGTAACAGTTTCATAGACCCCCTTTTCTCCTCAATTGCTTCCTAGACAGGAAGGTTTTCACTTGGCTTATTTAAAGAGCCGAATTGTATATACTATTTACCCCTTTCTAGGATTGACTTAGGTAGCTTTATTACTATGATTCTTTGACAGTTACCTCTTTTGGATACATTTTGATAGTGCCAGTGGTTCGATTGCTACATTTAAAGGACCACTATAGTGCCAGGAAAACATACTCGTTTTCCTGGCACTATAGTGCCCTGAGGGTGCCCCCACCCTCAGGGACCCCCTCCCGCCGGGCTCTGGAAGGGGTAAAAACGTACCTTTTTCCAGCGCTGGGCAGGGAGCTCTCCTCCTCCGATCCTCCTTCTCTCCTCCCCGTCAGCTGAATGCGCACGCGCGGCAAGAGCTGCACGCGCAGTCAGCCGGTCGCATAGGAAAGCATTATCAATGCTTTCCTATGGACGCTGGCGTGCTCTCACTTTGATTTTCACAGTGAGAATCACGCAAGCGCCTCTAGCGGCTGTCAATGAGACAGCCGCTAGAGGGAATGGGGGAAGGCTTAACTGCTATGTTTATAAAAAAAATGGGTTAACCCTAGCTGGACCAGGCACCCATTAAGCTGAAGTGGTCTGGGTGCCTAGAGTGGTCCTTTAAGATTGTTACGTTTAAGCTTTATAGAGGGGATTGATACTCTTCTCTAGGGGGGATTCCCTGTTTTGTTGCCTGACCAGGCTCAGAGACTGATCTCAGATACTTGTGGTCTAAATTATTAGACTACATACTAAAGGTGTGCCTACTATATCTTGAGGTATTTTAAGAATTACATATACCGTATGCAGTAACTGACTTTATCCTATGTTAGCTACGGTTTCCTTAGTAGCCTACCCCTCTGAAGGGCATTACCATTTTTCTAAGAACATAGGAGGCTGGCTTAGTTTACTTAGTTTCTATTTTTAAACTCTACATTTCTCTATTAGCAGAAAGAGATTTTTTGAATTTAAACACTAGATCTTCCTGATGTGTGTGGTCTGAACTAATAATAAGACCACACACTGAAGGTGTATATATTTATAAACTTTGAGGACTTTAAGGATTACATATTGGGTTATCGTATGCAGTAACACTGGGGGATTTATTTAGTATCAGTACATTGTAACTGAATTTATTTAACCCCAGTATGTATATTAGCTGCGACCACCCTAGTAATCTAACCTCTAATGAATATCACAAGTCGTTAAGAAATAGTGAGTGGACTTAATCTTTTTATCTTCTCTGTTATACTTTATATCTTCTAAACAGGAAAGAGAGACGGTCTGAATTTTTACTCTATATTTCATGCTGAATATATACAGATTGTAACATTCAGAATTTCGGGGATTCCACTTTGTGGAACCCCTTACTATCTAGATAAACTACCGTTTATTGCTTGGTTAATAACCTCTGAAGTCATACCCCTAATTAGTGACATATGGCTATTAGTCTGACGGTATAGGCCAATTTATCATCATTGCCCTATAGCCATTTACATTTATACATGCAAGGGTCTACTGAGGCTGCATCAAGCTTTTCCTTTTTAATCCCACTAGCACGTTTGTGTGTTGCACTATTATTATTTTTCTTCTACTTTTTTATTACAAAATTAAAATATTATTTAATAATGATTGTTTGATTTTATACAGTGTCGCCCTTACTGTTGTGGGTACTCCTCAGTGGGTTATTAGAGGAACGGCAGTTTGCCCTTTACTGTTCTAGTCCGCTAAGGTTTTCTTTTTTCTATAATTAATTAATTTGGGGTTTATGACCTCTACTACCCACATAGTCCTTCTGTGTTGCGGACTTTGGATTCAAGCTGCTATTGACCCTTAAGTCTGCATCTTTTTGTCTTATTCTAAATCCCGGTCCTTCCCGCTATACTAAATCCAGTCCCCCTCTCTATACTAAATCCCAGCACCCCCTCTACTTAACCCCAGCATCCCCCTCTACTAAAAACAAAAACAATATTAGCCATCAAGCAGACTCCACTAACTTTTCCGCTCCCAGTATACAACTCAGGAGTCCAGCCTCTGGTAAACCCCCAATGGCGCAGTCCGCATCCTGTGCCAAATGGATCATCCCTCTACTCCTTGAAAACCTGTGACGGTGGAGCACGTTGACTTCACGTTGGAATGTGACATGGCGTTGCGTGCTTCTGTGCACCTCCAGGTCATCCACTGTCCAGCCGCAGCCATTGCAACACTGACCAGCACACACTGAGAGACTCTCACTGACAGACACACACACACTCACTCTCTGACAGACACACACACTGACAGACACACACTTTCTGACAGACACACACACACACTGACAGACACACACTGACAGACACTCACTGACAGACAGACACACACACACTGACAAACACACACTTACTGACAGACACACACTTATTGACAGACACACACACGTGCACACACACACATTTATACATTCTTGCACACACGCACATCATTTTATTTATTGCTTCCTACCTTTGTGAGCTGGTAAGGGGCCTCTTGTAAGCTCAGTCTTCCTGCTCCTCACGCGCACAGTGTAGTGATGCCGGGTGCCGTAATGAAGTCATATTCCGGCACCCGGCATCACGACAGAGGGTGCGCGTGAGGGAGCAGTGAGGAGCAGGAAGACTGAGCTCCCTCGCTGCCACCAAGTTCATCTCCTCCCGGCCGGGTAATTTTAGCAGAGTAGGCACCTGCAATGTGGGAAGAGCAGGCGCCTACTCTGCTTTAGTAAGCATGGCAAACTCATGGCTCGCTGGGCCGCAAAAATATTAATTGTGGACCGCGAATCTGACATGCTTGGTTTAAAAAGCTTGCTGGATATGAAAGTCACGTTGTGGTGGAACAAGGACTATTACTTGCCATAAATGATTGTGGTGCGTCTAGGTCCGGATATGCGCTTACATAAGATAGCTTTTAAAAAAAAAGTTCTACATTTGCAGGTTAGGAGGGAGAAGTGAGATTTGTTGTGGCGTATGGTTAGAAAAAAGAAAAAAATTCTTAAAACATTATTGCATTAGTAACGTCTTCCGCTATCTGTCCTCATGTGATACATGTTTGTTAGCATCTGTGGCAGACAACCCGATGGGAAGAGGGGTTTCGCCACCAGAGATGTTCTTTTCCCCCAATCTGAGTAGAGCTGCAACGATCCTAAAAGCGATGATCCTAAAACGTAGTGAAATAGTTGTTATCGCTGTTCATTCCCTACAAACACAAGACGAGGCAATGTGTGAGGGTAAAACTGGAAGTGGTTTAATGGGAGCCACAGCAGGCCTTTTATGCAAGTCCCAATGCAAGCGGTTTCTGGTGACACATTCCAGGGGCATTCCTCACTTGATCTAAGAGGGGACAGCAACATAAGCACAAACATTACCTCTCAGGTCCAGGACATGCATAATAATACCTCAAAATATAAGATATCCCTACAAGTATTATATCCCCGGATATAAAAAAAAAAAAAGCTACACCAATCACGGCCTGCCATATTGGTACTTACAAGGGTGTATGCCATCACATCTGTGCCCCTTCTGCCTTCTTGCGGCTGCACTCACCTGCTGAAGTTCTGACTATCTGGTTTACCTTGACAGGATATTATGTGATGGCCATATTATATCCTCCACAGCCATATTGGTCCTAAAATTGGTCCTCCAGAAAATATCCGGCAGCCATTTTGAAAGTCCCAGACCGATGATATAATGTACGCAAAGATCATAATGTAAAAAATAAAGAGGGACTTTTTTTTTTAAATTCTTTATTTATCTGTGCTTAAGATGGTACAGAGGTTCGTGTCGCCATGTCAACATAAGTAGAGAATAAGAACAAGAAATGGCATATACATGGCATGTAACAAAGGCACAGTTTTAACAGTACGTTGACAAATTTTCAAATAATGTTGCTTGATAAGAAGGGTTCAGCATTGATCTGATAGTCTAGCCTAGGTTATTGAGGCTGACTGCTCCACGTGGTGTAGGGCTAATTTAATTGTAGGTCAGAACCGCGTGCGAGTCAGCCTATTATGCTCGTCCCTGAGGAAGGGCTAATGACTCAGGTCAGTTTCATATTTGTGCTGTGGATTGTAAAGTTTAACTGTGGTATAAAGAGGGACTTTTATACATAATTGCAAATATTAAATACACTCAATACATAATGAAAAAAAGAGATTTCTTCAAATATAATTATAAACTTCTGAATTTATACTTAATTCAGAAGTTTATAATTATATTTGAAGAAATCTCTTTTTTTCATTATGTATTGAGTGTATTTAATATTTGCAATTATGTATAAAAGTCCTGGAGACAGAGTTCCATTAAAAAAAAAAAGAAATTAATTTCTCTTTTATGTATTACGGTATATTTCAAATGGTCACTCCCTCCCTCCTCCTAAAATCACGGCTTATCCATCAATAAAATTAAGTGATCTGAAATTCCCACTGTAGACTTGGGTAAAATGGACAGAAACAGAATGATTTAAAACCTTATTTTTAATATTTCTAATGTGCTAATTCTCGTTTTAAGTGGCCGTGTGGTTTTCCTGATTTGTAACAGGACCTCTCGCGGGCGGCTCCTCTCATATGGAATAGCTTGCCTACTGCCATCAGACTCTTCCCTAGTCTTCAATCATTTAAGAAGGGCCTTAAAACCCATCTCTTCAGGAAAGCTTATGGCCTCCCAGAGTAATCTCTACCTTACATACCTGTCTCCTGCTCTCTCCTATGGGACAGTGCTTTGCTCTCTCCTCCAGCTCTGCTTCACTCCTACTTGATATTTATTGTCCTAATGTTTCAAATACCCCACCTCCAATAGTCTGTAAGCTCGTTTGAGCAGGGTCCTCTTCAACCTATTGTTCCTGTAAGTTTTCTTGTAATTGTCCTATTTATTGTTACACCCCCCCTCTCAAAATATTGTAAAGCGCTACGGAATCCGTTGGCGCTATATAAATGGCAATAATAAATAAATAAATAATAACAAACCATACCACATAAAATCTCTTAATTCTGTTCCAAAAAAAGTATGTTTCTTGCACTTTTTCTTTCAAAATACAGCTCCTAGTAAAAAATTGTTGAAGATTGCTTGCTCCTCTGTATACCACTTTAGGTTTTTCACCTTTAAACTTCCTTAGATTCTCATTTTGTTTTAAAATATGCCAATATTAATTAAAAAATTTTTTTCGAAATATGACTTTGAGAATTCAAACACACGCAAAAGTAACTTCTTCACATTACGATTTTTGAGCTTTTTCTTTATACATAATTCCTCTCTTGTTTTTTTTACATACTTCCCTAAATCGTTTCTCTACCTATTCTTTTTTTTTTTTTTTTTCATAAAAGTTTTTTTAAAAGAAGGGACTGTTCTACAAGCGTATCTTCATCCTTACAACTCAACCTAACAAATTTCTCAGGCAGTCTGAGGTAAAGATCAATGATGGCGCTGAGAGAGACTCATGTGAGAAAAATTGGTATGTGGTTCAGTACTATGTACCCAGAGCAAAGATCAGTAAAGTTGTGGTGCGTTAGAAAAGTCACTATGTTGTGCCAGCAAGTTCTCTCTGCACGAGAGATACAGCAACCCCAGATGATCGTTTCAGCCTTGTTAGGCATCATCAGTGAGGCATAGCTGATATCTCCCTAGGCACCGTGAGCAAGGGGTCCACGTCTGGATTATCCCTTTAAACTTGTGGAGAGTCAAAAATGGGTCGCAAGAGAATACTGAGAACGGGCAGCAGCTGAAATAGCCTGCCCTTCGGTCGGTGCCCGCTCAGTTCTCAAGCTGATTTTTGCTCATCTTGTGCAATTACAGAGAGAACATATCTGAAGCATATCAGACTGGTCCCACCCATACGGGCAGTCCAGATCCGAAATGCCAGCAAGTTCTCTCTGCACGAGAGATACAGCAACCACAGACGATTGTTTCAGCCTTGTTAGGCATCATCAGTGAGGCATAGCTGGTATATAGTCTGAGACAGAGAAAAGGTGTCTGTAGTGAGTGTAGAAGAAAGGGGACATGCCACACTGTTAGAGAGACCAACGTCTGCATTACCTAAACTAACTTTAATGTCAGCCAGTGCACACAAGTTTTGTGCCCATACATCACTCTTAAGCTTCCAAACTTAAAGGGACACTATAGTCACCAGAACAACTACAGCTTATTGTATTTATTCTGGTAAGTAGAACCTTTCCTTCAAGCTTTTTGCAGTAAACACTGTCTTTTCAGAGAAAATAACTCCACTGGCCGCTCCTTAGATGGCTGCTAGAGGTGCTTCCTGGGGCAGTACTGCCTAGTGTGCAGCACTGCCATTCAGGGTCTCCACCCTTTGCATGCAGACACTGAACTTTCCTCATAGAGATGCATTAATTCAATTTATCTTTATGAGGAGATGCTGATTGGCCAGGGCTATGTTGGACTTGTGCTGGCTCTGCCCCTGATCTGCCTAGTTGACAGTCTCAGTCAATCCTATGGGGAAGTATTGTAATTTGCTCAGACCACCACTTCTGAGCCAGCAGCTGCAGAATTGAATACAAGTAATATTTTACTATATTTAGGGAGGCAAGAAGGGGCCAGGGTGGTGGTTTTAACATAATAGGGTCAGAAATACATGATTGTGTTCCTGACCCTATAGTGCTCCTTTAAGCAAGAGTATGTGAAGAATAGTTAAGGTTGCCACCTTTCTTTGAAAAAAATACCAGCCTTAATCATTTGTATAATTAATTAGTTATGCGTGACATCACATGATGTAAATCACAAGGAGTGACATCAGAGAAAAGTCTGTAAAATCACCAACAAGCTACTCACTGTTTGATTCTGCTGTATAGATAGATTGCTCCCAGTGTCTCCCTGTCTCCCAGTGTCTCAGTCTCGCAAGTCACCCAATGTCTCAGTGTCCCTATGTATCACAGTGTCAGTGTCCCCATGTCGCCCAGTCCCCTAGTCTCCCATTATCTGTGTCCCCATTTCTCCCAGTGTCCCAATGTCTCAGTGTGTCCCCATGTCACTAGGATACTGGGGACACTGAGAGACCCAGGGACACAGAGACATGGGGACACTGAGACATTTAGGGAAACTGGGAGAAATGGGGACAATGAGACACTAGGGACACAGACACTGGGAGACATGGGGACACTGAAACATTTGGGGACACTAAGACACTAGGGACACAGACTTGGGAACACAGACACTGGGAGACTAGGGGACACTTGCTGGGAGACAGACACTTGGGGACACTGGGAGACATGGGGACAGTTGTGGACATAGACATGTGGACAATGTGACATATAGGGACACTGGGAGACATGGGGACACCAGGCACACTGAGACACTAGGAACACAGACACTTGGAGACATGGATACACTGAAACCTTTGGGGACACTAAGACACTAGGGACACAGACACTGTGAAACTAGGGGAAACTGTGAGACTAGGGGATACTGGGAGACTAGGGGACACTGGCTGGGAGACAGACACTTGGGGAGACATGGGGACAGTTGTGGACATAGACATGGGAACACTGGGACACAGACACTGGGAGACAGAGACATGGGACACAGACACTGGGAGACTTGGGGACACTGAGACACTAGGGACACTGGCTGGGGGACATGGTGTCTCCGTGTCCCAATGTCTCCCAATGTCCCTATGTCTCACAGCGTCCCCATGTGTCTCAGCATGCCCATGTGTCCCCAAGTGTCTGTGTCCCCATGTTTTTCAGTGTCCCCAAGTGTCTCAGTGTTCCCAGGTCTCCCAGTGTCTGTGTCCTAGTGTCTCAGTGTCCCCATATGTCCCCTAGTGTCTAAGTGTCCCCATGTGCTCTTGCTGCCTTTACCCCCATCCATCACTTACCTGAGCTGTAGAGCTGCTGTCTGGACTCTCCGTGCTGTGTAGCTGCTCCCTGGGCGGATCAGTGAGTAGTAGAGAGAGGCAGGGATATTCTGTAACTTCCTATCTCTGCCTCTCTCCACACACAGTGACCTTGGTGCTGGTATTGCAGAGTAATTTCCATTTATTCTGAGAAAATTACCTCAAAAACCATCTGTGCCATTAAAATACCAGTCAGGTGGCAAACCTAAGAGTAGTTTTTAAATGGGCCTATTCCATGGGCCTGGAGCTGCAGCTCCATCAGCCCCTATGTTAATCCGGCCCTGCATACGGGCAGTCCAGATCCGAAAGGCCAGCAAGTTCTCTCTGCACGAGAGATACAGCAACCCCAGACGATCGTTTCAGCCTTGTTAGGCATCATCAGTGAGGCATAGCTGATATCTCTTTCTATCTTTTGTTTGTGTATTCTCTATTTATATTTTGTACAGCCCTGATTGGTGATCGTTTTTTGGCGCCGATTTTGAATGTATGTATATGCTATATATACTCCTTATGTGCCAGGTACTAATACTATTCCAATTTGATAAAGCCTCTACGGCGAAACGCGTTATTGGTTTTAATATATTGTATTAATAAATAATTTTACATATATTACCTTTTTATACTATTTTATCCTTATTTACTGTTCCTGGCATATCCTAAGGTGGGGATCATACCACCCACGCGAATAATAGAGTACAGAAAGGCCTGCACTCTACTTGTGAGTATATTTTATTTATTTTAACTTTTTCTTGCTAACTACCTCACCAGAGAGCACTATTGGCTGTTTTTATTTCTTTTCCTGAGAATTGGACACCAGCACTCTGCAGGAGGACAAGGACCCCCACAAGTGGAGGGTTATCCGCTGTATGCGCATCATACTAGAGCTGGTCCTAGCTCATGGAAATGTGAGTGTGTAATTTATATTTTAATTTCACGATTACTTATTTATACACTCTGCACGATTGGTTCTTTCCCATTGTGTCTTTCATATCGAGAGACGGACGACTATTAACAAAGAAGACACCACATCAGTTGAGACACCATCTATAATTGGACTCTTTTATAAAACATTTTACAACTATTTTATTTGTAGAGAATTTATTTGTTTTATTTATCCCTCTTGGAGCAGCCTTTTCTCTGTTTTTATTGTTTAAGAAGGGCTCTAATGTTAATAGTCAAAAGGCAAATAACAAGGGTGAAAGCAGGCAGCCTTGACACGTGCCATTCTTAAATATACTGGCTCCAAGAGTAGGTCATTTATGTGATTTCGAGTGATGGGACAGGAGTACAGTACTCCAATCCATCTCCTCCACATTGGACTAAAGCCAAACCCTCGCAGAGCTCCCTCCAGGAAGGTCCAGTCCACCTGACCAAATGTAATTTCGGCGTCAGTTGATAAAATCAATGCTGGGGATCTTGATTCGCCTTAAATAAGAAGTTGACCTCTGTGGTGGTGTTTTCCTTGTTTCTCTGCTGGAAATAAAGCCCACTACCAATAAAGTAAATTAAAAAAAAAAAAGAATGGTGACAATAGAGAGTTAAATGTAATAATGAACTCTGAACCAGTCAGTGTCACAACAGTGACCCCTTCTCACAGAGTGTAACCCAGAGAAGAACGTACACCGGACCTTAGAGTGGCCGGACTAACATTTAGAGTAGTCAAATGGATAACCAGAGATCAAGGGAGTACAGAAGACAAATAAACGATAGAACCTAGCCAAAGTACGGGAAACCAGAGAGCAGAATAGTCAAAAGGGAAAGCCAAAAGTAAAAAAACTAGGAAATCAACACTTAAGGAGATTATAAGCACTAGAGGAACCAACAAGAACCACACTAGGGCGCCTTACAAGTGACAGGGATGCCCTTTTATAGTGTGGGGTATATTGCTTTAAAACCACGCCCCCAAAAGGTCCGGGGGCGTGGTCACGAATGACTTAGGTCGGCATTTACTTGCTGGCTACAGCACGCATGCACCGTATTATAAAAAGATGAGCGGTGTGAGCGGCCGGCGTCAGAAGGGCTGTGCCGCTCACGGAAGAGGATGCCATGCAGCGCGGGTCTGATGAGGAAAGGTAAGGCATCGTTATAGTCAGGACCAGTGATTTTGTTCAGTGGTGATTGTTTAATAGCTAGCAGAAGTTTGTTCAGTTCTTTAGGTCTGTCTAAGGTGACTGTTGGGTGACCAGTCAGGGTCACTGTTTGAGGGTATGTTATGCAGATGAGAATATAATTTTTGAAATTCTTTGGCAAGGTCAGTAGAGTTGTGTACTAGTTGTCCAGTGTAAGAACAAATTTTAGAGATAATGTTGCTTAAGTCCTTTGGTAATATATATATCACATTTGTTACTGTGTTGATAGTATTTGTTTGGTGAGAAGATGATTTTGTGATTAAACATTGATTTTAATTCAGTCAGGGTGTTGGTGGAAGGAGAATTTTTATGTTGTTCTAATGATAAGTACAGTCTGGTCCAGAAATATTGGGACATTGACACAATTCTAATCTTTTTGGCTCTCTACACCACCACAATGGATTTGAAATGCGTTCCACAAGGTCATGGGGGGAATGGTATCATTAACTTCAAAATACATGACAATAATGTCCCTAAGTTTTGTCTGTGACTCCGTGGATACAAGTAGCGATTTGTTCAGTTTCCAGAACCAGTTAAATGATTGAGGGGCATTTGGTAACAGTGGGAGCATGATCATTGCATGGTCAGACAAGGTAATAGGGAAGAAGATGGACGTCTCCTTCAATACATGTAAGTGTCAGTGGCAAAGTAAAAGAAGGTCTATGCTGGAATACAATATTACTTTTTTTGTGTATTTTGAAATTTATATCTCAAAATACACTTAGAATGATATATTATATATAATAAGTGTGGGTGCACTTAATATAAAAGAGGTAAATTATTATAATTTTTTTTTTTTACATTCTTTATTTTTGAAGTGCAATGACGATAATACAAGTGAACAATGCCAGTTTACAAACTTTTATAGTAGAAGGAGATAGAAAGTTATGGTCAAACTTAGCAGGGTAATCTGTTCACTTTGTTGGTACCTACACAGGTACATCAGTTATGTCTTAACTTTGGTCATAATACAGGTAAACAGTTGAAGTATATGTTGCAGACTCCGGGGTTACAGTTAACAGAAAAATAACGTGTTGGCCGGCATTTCGGGGTTAAGGACCTGTGGTTGGACTCTTTCAGCTGAGTATGGCATGTGCTTATGTGGGGGTGAGGGTGAAACCGGTGGTGCCTAATGCTTTACAGCACTGCCGCTCCTCACTATTCGGGAGTACCACCAAGCCCATTGCTAAAGGTGTAAGCACGGTATGCAAGTGTAACCTTGTGAGCAGGCTCAAATTATATATATAATATTTGGCGCCCATAGATTCCATGTGGATCCTCCAGGCAGTAATAAACATATAAGCACACCTCATAGTGAAGGCAATTGGTAAGTAGGATCTAGAATAGGCACAGTGGTATTGGACGTAGGGACCTTAATAGTATTATCCTTTGCCTCCCTACCTGGAATAAATCCGGTTTGGTCCGGGTGGACCAGGGATGGAACCAGGCGGCCTATGTGTTGTGTCAAGATGTTCGTGAACAGTTTGAGGTCGGCATTAAGTAAGGAGATGGGCCTGTAGCTGGCACATGCAGTGGGGTCCTTGCCCTCCTTTGGTATTGCTGCTTTGTTGCCAGGAGGGTGCCCCCTGGAAACTGCCCATTGTCCAGTAGCGAGTTTAGACCGTTCAGCAGTTCCGGCAGCAGTATCTCCCTGAATGTCTTACAATATAGTGCCAGGAGGCATCTGGGCCCGGAGCTTTATTTAGTTTGGGGGTTTTCAGGGCCTCCGCAAGTTCCCAGATTGTAATGGGAGAGTCAAGCTCCTCCAATTGTTCTTGCGTTAAGGTCCGGGAGACGTGTTGTTCAAGTACTCCTGCGTCCACATTTGTCTCTGTTGTATTGCGGTTTCCTGCGTGTCAGTTGGTATGTTATAGAGTTTGGTGTAGTACTCCCTGAATTCCCCGACTATCTTGTCGGGTATTTGGGTAAGGGCCCCCCGCATGTTTTGATCTTGGTGATTTAGCACATACAGCGTTTCTGTTGCAGCATTCTAGCCGGCATGCGGCTGCATTTGCTAGAAAATTCGTAGTAGTGTCTGTTGGATTTGTGGAGCATGTGTAACAGTTTCTGTGAAAGCAGTTGTCGCAGGGTGCGGTGGGCCCCCAGGAGGGCCTGGTAGGTATCTTCCGATTGTGTAGACTTATGTTCCTGTTCGAGTTGGGTGACTCTCACGTGTAGTTCCACCAGTTGCCTGCCTTGTTCTTTCTTTCTCGCAGTGCAGATTTTAATGAAATGGTCCCTAACAACATACTTATGAGCCTACCAGCTGGTCAGTGGTGGGGTCTCAGTGGGGGTATTAGACTAGTGACAGTTTCAGAAGAGGAATCAGTCAGGAGCTATTAACAGTTTAATTGATACGCTTTTATGAAGAAGTGGGTTTTTAACGATTTTTCGAAGGAGTGGAGACTGGGTGAGCATCTAACGGAGGAGGGAAGCAAGTTCCACAGAAATGGTGCAGCCCACGAGAAATCTTGAAGTCGAGCATCAGAGGTGGGAGTACGGACAGAAGATGTAAGACGTAAGTTTTCAGCAGATTGTAAGGGCCTAGGCGGGACATACTTGTGTATAAGGGAGGATAGATAGGTGGGAGCAGCATTATGTAGCGATTTGAAAGCAAGAACCAGTATTTTAAATTGAGCTCTATATTTTATAGGAAGCCAATGTAGGGACTGACAGAAGAGTGAGGCATGGGAGGTGCGGACGGACAGGAAGATGAACCTCGCTGCCGCATTCATTATGGACTGTAACGGCGCTAGTTGGGAGCACGTAAAACCACTAAGAAGCGGATTACAGTAGTCAAGGCGAGAAAGGGCCTTTGGTGTTAAGTAGGGGTGGATGCGCTCAATGTTTTTGAGATGGAAATGACAGGATTTGGCGATAGATTGAACATGAGGTTTGAAGGAGAGGTCGGAGTCAAAGAGAACACCTAGGCAGTGAGTCTATATGGTGGAGCTGATGGTAGCACCGTTGACTTGGAGGGAGACAGACATGGGAGTAGCAACACTTGAGGGAGGAAAGACCAGAATTTCAGTTTTGGTCAAGTTTAGTTTAAGGAAGTGGGCAGCCATCCAGTTAGAAATAGCAGAGAGGCAGTCAGAGACAATAGTCAAGAGTGACAGGGAGAGATCAGGAGAGGACAGGTATATTTGCGTGTCATCTGCATAGAAATGATATTGCTATTATTATAAATTATGGCTATTAATGGCCAGGTGGTGAGGAGCTCAGTCTCTACACGTCCTGTCACATGCTCGGTCTGGCCACGCCCCCCGAAAGAGGTAAGTTATGATTGAACAGAAAGATAACTCAAATTCTAGGTTTTGTTTTTGTCAGAACTTGTACAATTGCCTCTGTCTAGACTTGTATAGACAAGACTTAAAAAATCATAGTTATGTAAAGGACCTTTAAAAACAAACTGGACATTTTTAAAACTTAATATTACAAACTTGGAATGGATATTTTTTTTCTTTTTTCTAACCATATTCCTGAACATTTGTTAATTTTGCTGATGTTTGAAATCACTGCAGATTGGGTGAAGTACTACAAAACTCTTTTGATGGTCCCAACAACTAAAGTAAGTTTTGCAATTACCAGGTAATGGAGCGTGAAGAATCTGCTAAACAATTAAACTTTAATATGCATTAGGTTTACTCAACCCTCAAAAATAGTGTTTTAAATAAACACTCATTTTGACCAGACATACTGGTCACACCCTGCCCCCATAGATGACGAAAAAAAATATAAAATAAATAATATATCTTCTGTTCCAGTTCCAAGGCCTAGTTCTCCTTACAGCCCAATCCTCCTCTGCCGGTGTCAGTCCTCTCAAGGGGGATAGATGTCAGGGAAGGCTAGCTGGGGGAGGACATGTGAGGGCTTCTGCCATTGGCTGTCTGGCGCCAGCATGCTATGTGTGTGAACAGAGAGAACAATATATACACACTAATTGGAAAAAGAATAGTACCTACTAATTAACAATTAAGTGGTACAAAAAAGGACTAGGTGTAACCCAGGTGTACCTCACAAACACCCAATATACATATAGTAACACGAAAAAAGTGGGAAAACACCCAAAAAATACAATAAAAATTGAATACAACCTGGAAAGATGAACCAGGGTAATATTAAGTGTTAATATAAATCTGTAATGATAATAAACACTACATAGCGTAATACAGTAAAAGTGAAATAAGTGGTGTGCTCTATAAGAATTGCACTCACAAACACAGGTGTAAAAAGGCTTCTCACCCCACCACGGGTTAAAACGATAGGAAAGGCCGGTCAAATTCAATCCTCTTTAATTCCTTGAATGGACGAGGAAAAGAGAGCCATACATGGTTCCCACTTTTTTCGTGTTACTATATGCTACGTGTGTGGCCTCAGATGCCAAATATAGAATATAGAACTGCTTGGATAAGAGTTCCCCAATGATGTGGCCGGAGGTGGAGTTACCCCTCTTGGAGCAGAGGGTTAAACTCTTTATGTGTAGCGTTTCATAGCAAAATGCTGCACATACAGGCTCCATGCAGCTCCATGCACCATGACCTTAAAATCACTGAAGTGGTAATGGTGCTTGGCATAACACTTTAATAAGGGTGATAGGCTTATACACTGTTAAATATCAGGAATTCAAAGTGCATTTTAAGTTAAGCTAAATTGGGGGAAATGCTCCAAGTCACATGTTTTCAGTTTTCAGTTTTGCTATATTTTACTAGAATTTGATTTTAACTTTTAAATTCTAATAGTTCACACTTTAATTAACAACCCTGTTTGGGATTGGGGGTCAAAATGGGAAAAAGAAACACAATCTAACATCCCATTTCTGCTTCTTTCTGTCTGGTTTATTCACAAGTGAGAATTCAAAGTGAATTTCAATTTAAGGCCAGAGTAGCCAAACTGAAAGCATTACTGACGTAACGAATGTTTCAAGATTGGTTATTTTGAACTTAAATTATTTCTCCAATCGTTCCCCCCCTCCCTGCCTGTGAGAGGTAATGGTGCCCTTGCCCATATCTTGTATCCCATATTACTCAGGGGTAAACAAGCATTCTCGAGAGGCTGCCACAGTGGTTCCTTTGACATAGTAGGTTTATTGAGAAGGCGCACACCTTGCGTAAAAAAAAAAAAATGGCCTGATATCTGGCATTCCCAAGCCCCCCTTGGAATAGGAGAGGCTTAGGGTGCGACTCACTATTCGTGGGGGTTTCCTCCTCCAAATGTGTGCATTTATCGCAGACTGAAATTGTTTAATCATTTTGTTTGGTAGTGTAATAGGTATTGTTCAAAAAAAGTATAGAATGTACGGAAGTATCATCATCTTTATTGAACTAATGCGGCCCATCCACGATACCTCCATGTCGGTCCATTGTATCATGTGGTTTTCTTGTGTAATTTGGTAATTTGTGCAGGGATTTGGTCCGTTTGATCTCTCAATATGAAAACGATTTCTTGCGCCAGTCAAAGGGGTATTTTTGTGTTAGTTAGGACACCCATGGCGCGTGCCATTACGTATCTGAAAGTGTGAGGAGAGGAAACCTGTGTTAAATACTATAGCTGCCGGTTGTTGGTACAAGGCCAGAATGCTTGTCAGGAACTGCTGTTGGAAACCCATTGTGGATAGGGTTTGTGTCATGTATGTCCAGTTAAAACGATCAAATGCCTTTTCAGCGTCTAACGCCATTAGTATCCCTGGATGAGAAGTTTGGTTAGCCCATTCAACTAGATTAATAAAGTGCTTAGTATTATCGCCTACTTGCCTCCCTGGGACAAACCCGGCTTATTCGTATTCGTCTGAAATTAATGTGGGAAATAGAGTTTTGATGCGATTGGCTTGGAGTTTGGCATATAGCTTAACATCGGCGTTAAGCAGGGAAATTGGTCTTTGGTTTGGGCAACACCACGACAAACACTTCCAACATTTCCCGAGGAATCTGGCCTGTGGATTTGAAATGGTTGAAGTGTTTAGTGAGGGGTGGTGTTAATTCAGTGTCCAGTTTGATGTAATAGTATTTATCAATCAGGGCCTGGCGCTTTGAGGTTGGGCAGGTATCTAATTGCTTCTTCCATGGAGCCTACTCTGTTCTAGGGAGATACACGGGAGCCTGATCTGGGTTAAAAAGCTTTGAATGTCTCCCATGGTGGGTTGATGTGTGAAGTGTGATGTGTGTTAGAATCTCTGTCTTGTTGGTAAAGATTTGCATAATATGTCGCTAGTTCTTTAACTATATCTTGTGGATTGTATAACTTATCCCCCTTGGTAGAGGAGATGTACGGAATCTTAGTCTGGAGATATTTATTTTTTAATTTCCTGGCTAGCAGCCTGCCCGCTTTATTGCCAGATACACAGTAGACCGAATGTGTTTCAAATACCTAATGTGTTTCTAAGTGGTGTGCAGGAGTGTAAGTCTGCCTTCAACTTTTCCAATTGTGTGTGAGTTTGCCTGGCCGGGTTAGCTTTGTGTCTGGTTTCCATAGATGAGATTTGTTGGAGGAGCCGTGACTGGGCCTCGTTTTGTCGCTTTTTCTTCAAGGACCCTATTTGTATTAACACACCGCGCATGACCACTTTATGTGCCATCCATTGCGTTGGCAGGGGAGTGGGACAATTAGCGTGTGTCAAGTAGTAGATGGTTAGTTGGGATTTGAGATGAGTGAGATTGTCTGAGTAGTGACTTGTGTATACGTCTGACTGGGTATGGGATTTGTAGAGTCACAGTTATTGGAACATGTTCTAACCATGTGATCGGTCCGATGGATATATATGGACACATTAACACGAGTGGTTTTTTCTACCAGGCATAGGTCAATTCTTGAGTATGTCATGTGTGCCTGCGAGTAAAAGGTAAAATTCCTTATCGTATCATGTGTCATACAGGACGTGTACACGCAGCAAGTTTGCCAGGTGTGTGCTAAGTGATATGGCCGACTGTTTCGGCGGTTTGTGGTTCATTCTCAGAATGTCCAGTCTTGGGTCTAAAATATAGTTAAAGTCGCCACACAGTATAGTATGGCCTTTTTTGTCAAGTTTCTTAAGAGCTGCACCGTAATACAACTTTTGTGTGTTGTTTTGTGTGTTGTTAGGGGCGTACAGGGATGCTATCATGACCTGTAGACCATTTAGTGCACCCCCCAAGATAATGAGTCTGCCTTCCTTGCCTATATGTTGGGCTTCCAGTGAAGGGTGTAGCGGTGATAAAGACAGCCACTGAGTAGCAATTGGAGAGCAAAACAAAAGGGGGTGTACAGAGAACAAACCCATAAGAGGGAAACCAAAGTATACACATTTTGATGCAGCGAGTAGGGGCTGAAAATTTAGTTGAGGTGCTAATCCGCGCATTATGTGCAAGCTCGTAGTGTACTCAACTGAGGGAGGGGACCGAACTGTAGGGCCAAGAGTTGTCGACTCCTTGAACTTATCATAGAACTTGTAGCTTTCTGAAGCCCTGGTGGCCTGCCAAACCAGGGGGTGGACAGAAGATAGGTCAGGTTGTACAGTGCGTATTAAGCCTTATGCATGATATAATATATCACATCAGGCTGCAAAACATAAACATAAATTGGAACACATATTAACTCAAACTAAAATCAGTTAAAGGATATCACTTCTCCCTATGGAATGTGTGCTTGCTTTGCAATAGAGTCAATGTTCTTGAAAGTTATTTGCTTGTAGTACAGTCCCCATTCTCTAAGCAGCTTCAGTACATCCTCCGGCTCATTCACCACGTTGTTTCTACCGGTCCGCCAGATTAAGATCTTGGTAGCCCCATCGATCTTGGATGGAGTGGTTCCTGAGAGTCATAGACAAATTCTCTACGTCTCCCCATTGTGAGGGCTGAGAGATCTGCGAACAGTTGGAATCACGCACAGGAGAGCTGAGAGATCTGCGAAGAGTTGAATGTCTTGGTAAGGTTCTGCCAATTCCTACAGCTTTCTCGCTGTCACCAGCTTGGCATCTTTGACTTTGAAGTAGTGGAATTTCACCCCTGCATCTCTCGGGGTGTCTGCTGTGAAATGTTAAGGCCTGAGTAAGCAATGGGCTTTGTCCATTAGCCAGTCCCCTTCCTTAATGGCAGATATTAGAGCTTTTCAGAGGTCTAGGATCTAAGTGGACATTATTATGCCGTGAGCAGCTAGTTTCCTTTTAAGCTGTTGGTGTTCTTCAACTAGAGCTTGGACTTTGTAAACAACTACATTGTGCGCAGTGCACAGCTCTTCTGTGCGTGATTCAAAGTGAGTTGTTCTATCACCCAGGTCTGATGTCAGTTAGCTGCACCCCTCTCTCCAATAATTTTTGATAGTTAATGGAATAATGCTATTGGCATTATTCTGTATGTCCTCCTCTAAAAAAACTAAAAACAGTGTTTTAAAAAAAAAAAAATAAAGTTTAATTTACCTTAACCCAGCACTGGGCAAAGTTCCCAGCGCTGCTTTGTGCACACCCATCAGAAGTCACAGGAGCCACACCGAGGTCCAATCAAAGGCTTCTTTTAGAGAAGCCTTTGATTGGACCATTTTCTGAGTGTTCAGTGCATGCTGAAAACAGACTAATTTATACACAGAATTTTCATTAGGCAGCCCAGAATGGGCTTCAAAAAGCAAAAGTGGGCATGGTGGTTGGAGTAACCCATTACATTTTTAATTCACTTTGAATTGCAACTTTAGTGAATGACCCTGAATGTCTTCCTTTCTGTATTTCATGGCTAGCAATTTTGCTTTATTTCTTTTTAATTGTGCCCTTTGTGTGCTCTTTAATTTAACTTGTGAAATTATTTAGCATTTTTAATATACATACTGTCATCCTGTAACACTACTTATATGCCAGCTTTAGTTCCTTGTATGTGTCAGATAAGGCTTCCGGCTTCCACATATGGGTTGAAGAGCTTATGACCTACTGTAACTGCCAATGCTTAAAGCTGATCATAATTTTATGGACGAGATCATGTTCATGTGCGTATTGTAATATTTACATTTGCTGGTACTTTCTACCTCAGCCATGTTAAGCAGTACTGTATTACATCATTTATACTGATATTGACTTGATCTTATCTCTTTCAGGCACTAGCCCTAACATTTACAGACTTTGTAACTGAACCCTTAGAGCACATCTGGAAAGAAATTGGCAAGGTCATTATTTCTTTTCTTTCAGAAATCCCAGGCCATTTGCAAATTCCAGTCCTTATTTGCATGACAATTATTCTATTGGTAAGTTTTAATAAGTATATTATATGGATATGTGTGTACACATATATTATATGGCCAAAAGTATGTTGATATAGATGTATATGCTTAGCTAGGACTCTGTGCAGGACCCACATCGAACTTGTCAAACCATGTCTTTATGGACCTTGCTTTCTGCATAGGGACACAACTACGCTGGAGCAAGAAGGTGCCTTCTACATGCTGTTGCCACAAAGGCCTTGATTTAATATTGTTAGGTACATTTTCCATAGTTTTTTTCTCCAAATAAATATATATTAGATCACTTGGAAAACGTATCAACAATATTAAATCAAGGTCATAGTTGGAGCACCCAGTTGAATTAAATGTATTTCTATACCAAACAGCCTCAGACCATTATCACTCCTCCACTAAACTTTACAGTAGGCACTATGCGTTCTGGTAGGAGGCATTCTCCTGGCATGTTCCACAACCAGATTCTTCCATCAGATTGCCAGAAAGCAAGGTGTGACATATCACTCCAGAGATGACTTTAACGGATCGACGGACACCCCGACTGGGTACCTCCGTTGAAGGATGCTCCTAGTGCTTCCTGAGGACTCCAAGCACTGCAGCAGACACCACAACCACTGAACCGGAGAAGCATACGAATGCTCTCAAGCATATGAATGCTGTAAGCAGCTGAACAGGAAAAGCATACAATCAGCTTACACTCCTGGCAATCAGCATACAATCCAATTCCCCCAATAATGAGACGACACTTCGTTTTGAGGTCAAGCAGAACTGACTGTACTGGCACATACAGCCTCTTTTATTCACAATCCACAAACATAGTACTGCCCACAGGGTTTTGAAACACAACCAAACAATCCGTACAATACACAGAGACACTCCCACACAAAATCCTCCCCTCTGCCTGTGATATGATTACTGAACACAATAGGTAATATAATTATCACAGGCAGAGAAATACAGTTTTTACAAAATATTAGTAACTTCCAAAATATACATGCCATTCACATAAAACATACATTTTCAGAATCCGCATGCTTGAAATATACACATACTCAAAAATCAGGGCAATCGGTTCAGGGGTTAAAAAGTTAAGGGAAAGTCCTATTTGACCAAATGAAGCATGGCTTTTCTGCCCAAAACCAGTTCCACAGAGTCTTCTATCCTGGAGATAATTGGGAAGTAATCCAATTATCTCCAAGGACAGAGGCAAAACTCCATTAGCCACATGCTTGCAAAATACAATAAAATACATAAAAATATATAACTGTGCAGCTATTGCATAAAACAGGTACATATCCCCAGATAGCTTAGATCTGAGCGCAATTTATTACTGAATGGCGTTCAGATCACATACATACAGTTCAATTGCCATGGAGCCAAAGTCTTTCACATAGTCTTTCGTTATACGAATGGGCTCCATGGCATAGCTATCTGGGATAACACTGCTCACATAGGGAAAGTTCTGAATGACCCGGCTTTCGGGTCTTTGCAGGGGAAAATCCAGCATTTCAACATGGGGCCATAGTCACAGGGCAGGAGGCTGGAAATCAGTCTTCTCCAATGCCCAGTGGCAAAGCTGGTTCCGCCACAATGACCTTTCCACTGCTCTACTCCAGATGATGCTTGGCATTGCGCCTCTTGCTGTGAGGCTTGTGTACATCTGCTCAGTCATGGAAAACCATCTAATAAAGCTCCCAATGCACAGCTCTCGTGCTGATGTTGCTTCCAGAGGCAGTATGGGACTCTGTAGTGAGTGATATAACCGATAATAAGGAACTTAGGAGTATTAAGAGTGTCCTTCATTTATAAAGTACTGGTTTCAGGGGAGACACTTTATTAGTGACCTAAGATGCATCCTCATGGCTGGAAGATGAATAAGAGGGAGCTCTTCCTTATTTTTAAACTCTTGCTTAAAGTGATCGACAATGCTTCTCTATGAGAATCATTCTATTGGTACAGTGAAGCAGGACTCCACTGCTTTCACACGATTTAAGGTTAAACCATAATCACCTACCAGTCTTTCTAAGAGTCATTCCCCATACTCATTCTTTTATCTTTGTTCTGAAGTTCAGCCATGTTAACTGAGTAAACCTCGTTTCACAATTGTTTGCCTGCTGTAAAATATGCTGTACTTAGAATTTAGTAATATGTACTTTAACACTATTGGTTCTGTATAAAACACTTTCATTGTGTAACCATCTGTATTAAATTATTATTCATTTTTCAGGGGTTTTTCAACAGAATAAATTAACATGGTTCGTCCTGACCAAGGAAGGAGGCATGCTGTGGAGCACTAGCGGCCCAATCCTCATCCAACAGCCCAAAAGCAATTGCCTAGTAATATATATATATATTACTTTTTATGTATTATATAGTTAGTCTTTGTTGTAGTTTTCTTGCACCTAAAAATTAGACAATGTTTTGGTCAGTGGGAATCATTCATGTCTAAACATAAAATTACAGGAAAAGCTCTAATGCAAAATGGGTAATAAGTGTGTGGTTTATAAGGTACAGGGTGCTCTTAAAGGAAGAGAATCTGTTCCCATACCAGATACATACATGTATACATTGTGGTTTTGGTATTATATACTGGTTTAGCACTATACTATGTACTTTCTCTCTGCTATAATGATATCTTGTTGTATTTTCTGTGCATGAATAAATACTCTTTTTATGTGCAAAACCGTGGTGTGCCTTGGGATCATTTCTTATTTTTTTTAATCATACATGTCTGTCAGATCAACAACTAGTACAATATAGACAACTGGTAGATAGTGATGTCGCGAACCCGAAATTTTCGGTTCGCGAACGGCGAACTTCCGCAAATGTTCGCGAACCGGCGAAACCGCCCGAAACGCCATTGACTTCAATGGGCAGGCGAATTTTAAAACACACAGGGACTCTTTCTGGCCACAATAGTGATGGAAAAGTTGTTTCAAGGGGACTAACACCTGGACTGTGGCATGCCGGAGGGGGATCCATGGCAAAACTCCCATGGAAAATTACACAGTTGATACAGAGTCTGGTTTTAATCCATAAAGGGCAGAAATCACCTAACATTCCTAAATCACAATGAATATGGATTGACACCTGACATATGACATATTGACACCTTGACATATGGATTGACACCTGTCCTCAGAGCCCCTGATGCACACGGACACAGAGCAGAATAGGGACTGGTCCCCCTACATAGGGTCACTTGGCAGATATGGATTGACACCTGTCCTAAGGATCCCTGATCCCTGATACAGACTGACACAGAGCAGAATAGGGACTGTTCCCCTACATCGGGTCACTTGGCAGATATGGATTGACACCTGTCCTAGGGATCCCTGATACACACTGACACAGAGCAGAATAGGGGACCATTTCCTCCTACATAGGGTCACTTGGCAGATATGGTTGACACCTGTCCTCGAGCCCCTGATACACACTGACACAGATCAGAATAGGGGAGATATTGCCCCAACATAGGGTCACTTGGCAGATATGGATTGACACCTGTCACTCCGGGGCCGGTACACACTGACACAGAGCAGGAATAGGGACTGTTCACTCCTACATAGGGTCACTTGGCAGATATGGATTGACACCTGTCCTAAGGATCCCTGATACACACTGATACACACCTACTTGGATGAAGGCATAGACATTTTTAGCAGCTCCTGGCCCGAACACCTGACCCACATAGGAGCCGTAATAGACCGGATTAGGGAGTCCGGACTGACCCTAAAGCCCAGTAAGTGCCATATAGGAACGTGTAAAAACCTCCCCAAGATAGTAGTATGGGCCCCAGAATGTGAACAGGCCTTCAACAGCTCAAGACGGCGCTCATTAAATCACCTGTACTTTCTTCTCCTGATCCAACTAAACACTTTCTCGTCCATACAGACGCTTCTATGCTTGGATTGGGAGCAGTACTGAGCCAAGTCGGAGCAGATGGTGGCGAGCAACCCGGGGCTTATCTAAGCCGTAAACTTTTGCACAGTGAAGTATATTCACTGCCATTGAAAAGGAGTGCATAGCGGTGGTGTGGGCCCTCAAAAAGCTGCAACCTACTTGTATGACAACCGTTTACCTTACTCACAGATCACAACAAATTTGGAGCACTGCGCGTGCAATCTAATGTGCCACCAGATAGGAGTGGTGTGTTTAGTACTATTGTTATCAGTTTAATCACTGTTACGTCCCCTATCCGTTGATGTGGAGCAAGACGCAGCAGCAGAAGAGGACTCAGCCGAGGAGGTTATGGAAGAGGATGGAGTAGGAGGAGTAGAGGAGGTGGCAGCGTACTGGCAGAGTACACGCTGTAGGGCTGACACACCTGCTTGAAGATAACTAACTGCTATTCAATCTATAACAGTGAAAAAAGTTTTTTGTTTTTAAATCCAAGCTATTGTGACACCAGTGAGTGAGTGGTGGCACTGGGCACAGTATCCACTGTGAGCCTGACACACCCGCTTTGAGACAACTAACTGCTATTCAATCTATAACTGATGTTTGTTTCACAGGCAGAAAGTGCCCTAAAAGATGGCGGCTTGAAACCTAGTTGGTGGCGGATCAGTCACGCAAGTCAACAGGCATTCAGAGCTAAAATACAGCAGCGTGTGGACCATTTTAGCCCAAGGCAGCTCATCTCATCAGGCCTTTTTTAATCTAATGTATCGCCCAGTGTCAGTCCCTTCGGGATCCATCCCTCATTCATCTTAATAAAGGTGAGGTAATCTAGACTTTTTTGACCTAGGCGACTTCTCTTCTCAGTGACAATACCTCCTGCTGCACTGAAGGTCCTTTCTGACAGGACACTTGAAGCGGGGCAGGCCAGAAGTTCTATCGCAAATTGGGATAGCTCAGGCCACAGGTCAAGCCTGCACACCCAGTAGTCAAGGGGTTCATCGCTCCTCAGAGTGTCGATATCTGCAGTTAAGGCGAGGTAGTCTGCTACCTGTCGGTCGAGTCGCTCTCTGAGGGTGGATCCCGAAGGGCTGTGGCGATGCGTAGGACTTAAAAAGGTCCGCATGTCCTCCATCAACAACAAGTCTCTAAAGCGTCCTGTCCTTGCCGGCGTGGTCATGGGAGGAGGAGGATGACTTCCACCTCTCCCCCTGTTAGATTCCCGTTGTGCTGTGACATCACCCTTATACGCTGTGTAAAGCATACTTTTCAATTTATTTTGCAAATGCTGCATCCTTTCATACTTGTTGTAATTCGGTAACATTTCCGCCACTTTCTGCTTATACCGGGGGTCTAGTAGCGTGGACACCCAGTACAGGTCGTTCTCCTTCAGCCTTTTTATACGAGGGTCCCTCAACAGGCACGACAGCATGAAAGACCCCATTTGCACAAGGTTGGATGCCGAGCTACTCATTTCCCGTTCCTCCTCCTCACTGATGTCAATGAAGGTATTTTCTTCCCCCCAGCCACGTACAACACCACAGGTACCAGATAGGTGACAACGAGCACCCTGGGATGCCTGTTGTGGTTGGTCTTGCTCCTCCTCTTCCTCCTCCTCAAAGCCACATTCCTCCTCTGACTCCTCTTCCTCACAATCCTCTTCCAGCGTTGCCGCAGGTCCAGCAAGCGATGCTGATAAGGCTGTTTCTGGAGGTGATGGTGACCACAACTCTTCCTCTTCCTCTTCACGCTCATCTACGGCCTGATCCAGCACTCTTCGCAGGGCACGCTCCAGGAAGAAAACAAATGGTATGATGTCGCTGATGGTGCCTTCGGTGCGACTGACTAAATTTGTCACCTCCTCAAAAGGACGCATGAGCCTACAGGCATTGCGCATGAGCGTCCAGTAACGTGGCAAAAAAATTCCCAGCTCCCCAGAGGCTGTCCTAGCACCCCGGTCATACAAATATTCATTAACGGCTTTTTCTTGTTGGAGCAGGCGGTCGAACATTAGGAGTGTTGAATTCCAACGTGTCGGGCTGTCGCAAATCAAGCGCCTCACTGGCATGTTGTTTCGCCGCTGGATATCGGCAAAGTGAGCCATGGCCGTGTAGGAACGCCTGAAATGGCCACACACCTTCCTGGCCTGCTTCAGGACGTCCTGTAAGCCTGTGTACTTATGCACAAAGCGTTATACGATCAGATTACACACATGTGCCATGCACGGCACATGTGTCAACTTGCCCAACTTCAATGCCGCCAACAAATTTGTTCCGTTGTCACAAACCACTTTGACGATCTCCAGTTGCTGCGCAGTCAGCCACTTTTCCACCTGTGCGTTCAGGGCGGACAGGAGTGCTTGTGCGGTGTGACTCTCTGCTTTCAAGCAAGTCAAACCCAAGACGGCGTAACACTGCCGTATCCGGGATGTGGAGCTGAGGGGGTGCCGTTGATGTGGAGCAGAAGAGGACTCAGCCGACGAGGTTATGGAAGAGGATGGAGTAGGAGGAGTAGAGAGGTGGCAGCAGGACTGCCTGCAAGTCGTGGCGGTGTCACCAACTCCTCTGCAGAGCCATGCATTCCATGCTTGGCAGCAGTCAGCAGGTTTACCCAATGCGCAGTGTAGGTGATATACCTGCCCTGACCATGCTTTGCAGACCAGGTATCAGTGGTCAGATGGACACTTGCCCCAACACTGTGTGCCAGACATGCCATTACTTCCTTTTGCACAATCAAGTACAGGTTGGGGATTGCCTTTTTCTGTGAAAAGTAATTTGACCGGGTACCTTGCCTTCCACTCGCGATTGTCCCAATAGCTACAAATTTTGAGCGCCCTCCAGACTCCACCAGCTTGTATGGTAAAAGCTGGCGGACTAATAGTTAGGACAAGCCAGCGGTCAGGCAGCTGGAGCAGGGGGTGTTTCTGACATTGTCTTCTTCACGCTCCAAACATGTCCTTGACAGACACATGACTTCTGTGGGAAGGGTAGTGAACTGCTCAAAGGCGGGAGGCGGAGTGGCGGATGGTTGAGAGGGGACAAGGAGGACAGCAGTGGTTGACGTGGCTGAAGATGCTGGACCAGGAGGAGGCTGGCTGGCTTAGAGTAGGCGAGCTGCTTGTACTCATGTGTTGATCCCATAGGCGTTTGTGATGTGAGATCATGTGCCTACGCAAAGCAGTTGTACCTAGTGGGTGTTGGACTTCCCACGACTCAGTTTCTTTTGGCACAGGTTGCAAATGGCATCGCTGTTGTCAGAGGCAGACACACACAAAAAATTCCACACTGCTGAGCTCTGCAATGACGGCATTCTGGTGGTGGACACAGCATGCGTTGATTGGCGTGCTGTCGGGCTGACCCCGGGTGCCGATGCATGCTGTCTGACTGTGCCACTAGCTCCTTACGACGACCTCCCCCGGCTTCCAACTCGTCTCCTCCTCCTCCCTGTCTCCCCATCTGAACTTTCCCCCTGTTCTTCTTCTTGCCGAGCGGGCACCCACGTGACATCCATGGATGCATCGTCATCATCAACCGTTTCACTTGTATCTGACAACTCAGCAAAGGAAGCAGCTGTGGGTACAACATCATCATCATCATCACACCGTACGTCCATGTGTGTAATCCTGCCTGCCTGAGACATATCCCTGTTATCTACATCCTCTGGCAATAATGGTTGCGCATCACTTATTTCTTCAAACGGATGTGTGAATAACTCCTCTGACATACCAACTGAAGCGGCTGTGGTGCTAGTTTTGGTGGTGGCGGCAGGCGGGTGAGTGGTATCTTGAGAGGTGCCTGAAGCTAAGCTGGAGGAGGATGGTGCGTCAAGGTTCTGAGCGGAGGCTGTAGAAGATTGGGTGTCCTGTGTTAGCCAGTCAACTATGTCCCCAGAACTTTTCAAGTTCAGGGTACGTGGCCTCTGAAAACTGGGCATTATTCTAGGGCCAAAGGGAATCACAGCACCATGACCACGATGGCCCCTGCGGGGTGGCCTGTCTCTGCCTGTCATTTGTTTTGGGATTAGTGGTACTATGCGTGCAAGCTACTGTGAGACCAGATATGAGTGGCAATGTGCACTTGCACAGTTGTGCAGAGCACTGGCTGTAGGCCTGACACCCGCTTTAAGGACACTGACTGCTATTCAATCTATAACAGTGAAAAAAGTTTTTTGTTTTTAAATCCAAGCTTTGTGTCACCAGATCTAAGTGAGTGGCACTGACTGAAATAGGCACAGTATGCACTGTGAGCCTGACACAGAAGCTGGCAGCAGTGGCAGACAACTGACTGCTATTCAATCTATAACAGTGAAAAAGTGTTTTTGTTTTAAATCCAAGCTTTGTGTCACCAGATCTGAGTGGTGGCACTGGTCACCGTATCCACTGTTAGCGTAACACACCCCTTTAAGGACACTGACTGCTATTCAATCTATAACAGTGAAAAAAGTGTTTTTTTTTTTAAATACAAGCTTTGTGTCACCAGATCTAAGTGGTGGCACTGGTCACCGTATCCACTGTTAGCGTAACACACCCGCTTTAAGGACACTGACTGCTATTCAATCTATAACAGTGAAAAAAGTGGTTTTTTTTTTTAAATACAAGCTTTGTGTCACCAGATCTAAGTGGTGGCAATGGTCACCGTATCCACTGTTAGCGTAACACACCCGCTTTAAGGACACTGACTGCTATTCAATCTATAACAGTGAAAAAAGTGTTTTTTTTTTTAAATACAAGCTTTGTGTCACCAGATCTAAGTGGTGGCACTGGTCACCGTATCCACTGTTAGCGTAACACACCCGCTTTAAGGACACTGACTGCTATTCAATCTATAACAGTGAAAAAAGTGTTTTTTTGTTTTTTTTCCAATGTATTTTATTTTCGGTTTTCCAATGAATATGCATAGTATACAAAAGGGGGATAACGTGGGAGGGGGTACACGGAGAGAAAAAGGGGGGGGGGGAGGGTGACAATGCATAAACAATGTATCATATTCATACAAAAGGTATTATTATTAACATCTGTGCATAGAATTAGATATTAGTCATTAGGCACAATTCACCAGCTTCTGAGTATAATACATACATACATTGGTATTTATATTCAAGTTTGCCTGAAACGTTGTAAGGCACTAATTTGTTTCTGTGCGCCCTAACTGTTAAGACCGCCGGGGCGGGGGGAGAGATTGGTGGGGGGTTAGCGAAGCTGTGCTATGGCAAAGAGTATTTATTATATTGTGTTGGTGTTAAAGAGAAGGGCAAAAAAGAAAATGGTCAGTTAAAGGATGTTACGAGGTGTTAACTTGGGAAGCCCTCTTTACTGAGGAGCCTTGGTAGAGTATCAAGTATGTCGTAGTCTCTGTTATGTCTTTCCATATCTATAGTCCACCCATCTGCGCCACCTTATTCCATGTCTACGCTGCCTCTCGGTGATACGGCTTGCCATGTGTTCGTAATTATATATCGAGTCTAGTCTACCTAAAATCTCTGGTAACGTGGGAACCTGTGTGGATTTCCACTTTTGGGCAATCGCAGTTTTAGTTGCCATTAGGCAGTGGATCGTTAAATAGCTTTCCTCTTCGTGGAGATTATCTGGGAAAATGTGTAATAAAAAGCTTTCTGGTGTCAGTGGAACCCTGATCCCTAGATTCGTGCAAAAAAGTGTGTGGATATCCTTCCATAATGATGTGATCTGTGTACATGTCCAAAATATATGGTATAGTGATCCCTCTTGGTTATGGCATCTCCAACAAAGTTTGTTCGCACCTGGGTATATGTGTGCCAATTTTTTGGGGACCAAGTACCAGCGCATGGTTAGTTTGCAGTAGGTTTCCCACTGATTGAGGCTATGTGAGGCCTGCTTTGTTAGCTTCTGAGCCCGATGCCACGTGGCTACTGGGAATTGCATTCCCAGGTCCATTTCCCAATTTGTCATGTAGGAAGGTTTTGTTGCCGTATACTGGGTAAGAAGTGTATTGTAGCAGAGGGATAGTGCTTTAACCTTGGGAAGCTTCCCCTTACACTTATGGACAAATGGTGGTATGAGGTTAGATTCTTTCAGGATAATCCCGCTTTCCTGAATAATATTCTTTAGCCTCAAATAGGTGAATAGTTCCCTGGATGGGATATTAAATTCCCTGACAATTTCGGGGAATGGTTTGATGCCCTCTTGGGTCAACAAGGAACGTACCCCTGAGATCCCCCGGCTGAGCCAGTTTTCTAGCTGTAGGTTCGTCGTACGGGTAGCCAAGGCCTGAAGTGGTGCCTCAAGGAGTAGATCATTCTCCTTGAGGAATAGAGGGATAGTATGCCTCCAAGTCTGGAGCATTATCCCCGTGGTTGGGAGCAGGTTTTTTGATTGTAATGGTGTTGAGCTTGCCCAGAGGAACATTGGAATCGTGCCAGTGGACAGACATGTGTTTTCAAACGCCAGCCACACCGGAGGGGACTTCCTCTCCAGGATCGTGAGGCCTTGTGCCATTAATGAAGCTTTGTGGTATAATTTAATGTTGGGTACGCCCAGCCCGCCTTTTGTGAATGAACGCCAAAGTGAGTTTTGTGTTATTCGTGGGGGCTTACGCTTCCAAATGTGTGCATTGATCTTGGCCTGAAAGTTCCTCAGTATCGGGTTCGGGATTGTAATAGGCAGGGTGCGAAAGAGATATAGAATGTGTGGTAAAATCATCATTTTTATGGTATGAATGCGACCAAGCCAGGAGATTTCTTTGTCCTCCCAGGATCGGAGCTGTTGATCTAGTCTATGTAAGAGTGGCGTATGGTTTTCCCTTATTGTCGATGTGTGTGAAATTGGCAGTTTTATGCCCAGATACGAGATGGAGGATTTCCTCCAGTCAAACGGGTACATTGTTTTAAGGTGTGAGAGAAGGGTATGGGGCAGCCCTAATGCCAACGCTTGTGTTTTTTTGGCGTTATTCTTGTAGTAAGACATCTTACCATATCGTCCTAATAGTGTTAGCAAGGTTGATAGTGATGCCTCCGGGTGTGTTATGAAAAGGAGAACATCGTCTGCGAAAAGGGCTATTTTTTGCTCCCCTATTGGCGTTGATAGGCCCGCAATATTGTGGTCGGATTTAATATGTCTGATTAGGGGTTCCATACAGAGAATAAAGATTAGAGGAGAGAGCGGGCACCCTTGTCTGGTACCGTTTGTTATATGAAAAGGTTGTGACAGGAATCCGGAGTTGAATATTTTGGCTGACGGCTTGGAGTATAAGACCATTATGCCTTTCAGGAATTCTGGAGGGAAGCCCATGTAGGTCAGTACAGATCTCATGTATGTCCAATTCAAGCGATCAAACGCTTTTTCCGCGTCTAGGGCTAATAGTAAGCCCTTCTGATTAGTGTTTTGGGCCCAGGTAATTAAGTTTAAAAAATGGCGCCTGTTGTCCCCAGGTTGCCTATTCGGGACAAAGCCTGCCTGCTCCAGAGAGACCAAATCCTGTAGAATGGGTTGGATGCGTGTGGCTAGTAGTTTGGCATACAATTTTGTGTCAGCATTCAGCAGCGAAATAGGCCTTAGGTTGGCGCATTCCGTAGGGGGTTTACCCGGCTTAGGGAGTGTAACAATATGGGTTAGCAACATCTCTTCTGGCATGGAGCCTGAGTCCCTAAAGAAATTGAAAAGGTCTGTAAGGTATGGTGTGAGTTGTGTTTCGAATATGTGATAAAAGCGGTTGGGAAACCCGTCTGGTCCCGGGGCTTTGTGTTTGGGTAGCTTTAATATAGCTTGGCGCACTTTGTCTTCCGTGAACTTAGCTAACAATGTCTGCCTTTGATGTACAGACATGCGTGGCAGATTTGCCTCACCCAGAAAGGTGTCTATTTCAGGTTCTAGCGGTTGGTGTAATGATGTATCTTGTGTGAGGTTGTACAGGCCTCTGTAAAAGTTCGCTAATTCGTCCACTATGTCCTGCGGGTTAAATAATTTTGTACCCGTGGCCGAGGTCATGTATGGAAGTTTTGTTTGTATGTAACGCGCTTTTAGACGATTTGCTAGCACTTTGCCTGCTTTATTTCCTTGCATATAGTATGTCAGTTTTAGTTTGCGTAATTGCCGTTCCATAGTGGTTAAAGACAGTGCATGTAACCTCCCTCTTGTCTGTTCAATCTGTTGGGACAATAATCTAGATGGTCTCAATTTGTTAGCCCTTTCTAGTGTCTGGAGCGATGCAAGTAGTGTATCATTTTCGTTATAAGCTTTTCGTTTGCGTATTGACCCAGCTTGTATTAAGAGGCCTCTGAGTACAGCTTTGAGGGCCAACCATTTGGTGTCTATGCGGGAAGGATCTGTCTGATGGTTTTCATAAAACATTTGTATGTTCCTAAGTATTTTGGTGGCCGTGTCAGTATCGTCTATGAGGGATTCATTCAAACGCCACGCACTCCGTCCTCGAGCTGGGTATAAGGCCCTGAACGTAGTAGTTACTGGTGCATGGTCAGACCAAGTTCTGTCACCTATTTGTACTTCCATAACATTCGGGATTGTGTTCTTATCTACCCAACACATGTCTATACGCGAGTATGTGTGGTGTACCTGTGAGAAGTAGGTGTAATTTTTCTCATTCGGGTAGAGTGAACGCCATGTGTCATACAAGTCGTTCGTGTGAAGCAGTTTACTGAGAGTGAGGCTCATATTGCTAGCTTGCTGGAGTGGTTGTTTGCCCTCTATACGTTTAATGTCTAAGTTGGGATCCAGTGTACAGTTTAGATCTCCACAAATAATAGTGTGACCCTCCCGGAAGCTAAGTATTTTGTGTAACGCTCGTTTTATGAATGTAGTTTGGGAGTCGTTGGGTGCGTATATGGATGCTATCGTCAATTTCATGCATTTCATTGAGCCCACCACAACCAGGAGTCTGCCTAACTCGTCCACGTATGAGTTGGTGAGTTGGAATACCCAATCTACGTGGAACAGTATTGCCACCCCTTTTGTTTTGGTTGGGGAAAGAGCATGAAACACTTGTTAGTATTTAGAAGATGTTAGGGTGGGGGGCTTGTTCTTACACATATGTGTTTCTTGGAGACACACTATAGCTGCCTGTGATTTGTGCATTGCTCTAATCACCGAGCTTCTTTTGAAGGGACTGTTTAGGCCATTGACGTTCATAGAAAAGCATTTAAATTGATATGTCATTACTAATACGAGGGATGTTGCTGTCTCTTATCTTGATACGGAATGTGCACAAGTATTGATCTCTGAGCCGCTGCCATTCTAATGGGTACCCTAATGTGTCTTAGCGGTAGATGGAGTTTTGTATATGCGAAATTTTTCTCTGCTGCCATAGTAATGGATAGGGGGGTGGTAGGTAATAAACAGGGGAAACGGAAAACTAAAAACATAAGTATATACAATGACTCTCGTCCTTGAGAGTGTACATTGGAGTACAATGTGGAGCCCTCGTGCTCCACGATTGTAGTTCCTGTAGGGGGGTCGTGCAGAACTATACCGCACCCGAGCCAGATTTGTCATATGTCCACTCTGTTAACTGCATCTTCTAGGGGGCCTAGGAGCCAGGACAACATTTCCATTATCATCCGCTGTAGGGCGGGAAGGCATTGTTGCTAAGGGGTCTAAATTGTTTGGGTCGCAACCTCAGGAACTGTAGTATGATTTATTTATATATATATATATATATATTTTTTTTTTCCCTGTTGTTTCCTTAACCTTTTAGTTGAATTTAGTAACCTCTCATTAGTTTTAAACAGCTTTAACTATAGCATATCGGGATTGTTCGAGCCCACCCCCAACCTATGTAGGACGTACCGACTACGTATGATGTGTGTGCACTGTTGGTATGTGGATATGCCTTTAAACGGTAGTGATGTACAATGGGGACCCAGCTAGCACAATGCAACCGTCCGGGCAATGTTAACCGATACAATACCGTCCCATTTTGGGGTACCTTCCCATACACAACTTCAACATCAATCCACCCCTGTTGGGAATATCACATTGTGTGCCAAACACATTTTCCTCCCAGCAAAGCTAGTAGGAAAGCCAATGTGTTTAGCCCCAAATATTACCCATCAAGCATTGCATATAACATTTTGCATGGCATAAGGTCAGTTCTTAATTCCTTGGGGACCCACGTCAGCACCGACATGGGTCTATGTGATTAGCATGGGCAGTAAACCAGGTAAGGCTCAATGATTTGCGGGGAGTTAGGGAGCCGGTCAATATTGTCGGGCCATTATTATTATTATTATTTTTTTTTTTTTTCGTTTTTACTTGTTCAACTTAATGCTAATATTAATTGCACTGACGTGAGCCCCCATATAAATACTATTGTCGAACGTCGTTGTCTCCCGTTTCTTCCATTACAGTAAGGCGAGGGGAGGGCCGGAACGTGGATCCCATAGGTTACAGTTCTAGATAGTGTCCTGAACAGCTGCTGCACCCTCAGTTAGTCTGTCTTCCTATCACGGCGTAAGGCATAGTTGCCAATGTGGTTCCCAGGCTTGATGTCACTATGTGGGTCGCTTGCGTGGGGATTCTCCCACCATTTTCCATTCGGGGCGGGTCGCCATCGGGGAGGTTCCTGCGATCGTTGTCGGATGGCCACTTCCCAGCGTGTTCCAAAGGCCCCATTCTTTCAACATGGCCATTCCTCCTTCCGGGTCATCTATGGTGCGCAGCTTGTTGTTCCGCCATACAATTTAGTCGGGAAACCCCATCTATAGGCCGGATCATGGTTTCGCAGAGTCTTGGTTATAGTTGAGAACTCTCTTCGCCTGGCCATAGTTAGAGCTGAGAGGTCGGCATATATGGAGAGAGAGCTATATGGGTCGGGTAGCGTTGGTTTAGCTCTAGCTGCTTTTAAAAGTGCCTCTTTGGCCTTGTAATGATGAAAGCGCACAATAATGTCGCGCGGGACTTCTGCTCCCAACCTAGGTGGCTTAGGTAGACAGTGGGCCCTGTCCACTTCCCACGAGAGTGTAGGGTCGGGGACCAACGCAGCACACAATGCTGTTATATAGGCTGTAATTTGGTCTGTAGTGGTGGATTCCGCAACCCCCCGAAATCTTACATTATTCCGACGGGAGCGGTCCTCCATGTCCGCCATCTTGTGCCACATTTTGGTGTTTTCATCTTCCAATTTCTTTAGTTTGTCTGCCATTTCGTTGTGCGCTGAGCACAGGTCCTCCGCCCTCCGTTCCACCTGATCAGTGCGGTCACCCAGATCTTCCAGCTCCTGGTGTATACCAGGTATAGCGGTCTTAAAATCTTCCTTTATTGTGGCTCTCAGATCTGAGAGCATCGATTTTAGGAAGTCCTTTGTGATTTGGCAGTCTTCTGTAGATTGGTGTGGGGATCCCTCATTGAAGACATCAGGCTCTGGGGACTGAGCTCTGCTGGCGGCGCCATCTTGGGCATGTTTCTGCCGCTCTCTTTTATTTGGGCGGACTGCGTCCGTTAGTTTCGTTTGCTTTGAGGGTGACATGGGGTCACTCCTAAGATGCCCCTCTCAATTTGGGCTCGATTTGTAGGCTTAATAGTAGCTTTTTTGGCTCGGGTGAAGCGGAGCTCCTACTCCGTGCGTCCGATCGTGCCGGAAGTTGGACACGCCCCCCGGTTTTTTTTTTGTTTTTTTTTAAATCCAAGCTTTGTGTCACCAGATCTAAGTGGTGGCAATGGTCACCGTATCCACTGTTAGCGTAACACACCGCTTTAAGGACACTGACTGCTATTCAATCTATAACAGTGAAAAAAGTGTTTTTTGTTTTTAAATACAAGCTTTGTGTCACCAGATCTAAGTGGTGGCAATGGTCACGTATCCACTGTTAGCGTAACACACCCGCTTTAAGGACACTGACTGCTATTCAATCTATAACAGTGAAAAAAGTGTTTTTTGTTTTTAAATCCAAGCTTTGTGTCACCAGATCTAAGTGGTGGCACTGGTCAGCGTATCCACTGTTGGCGTAACACACCCGCTTTAAGGACACTGACTGCTATTCAATCTATAACAGTGAAAAAAGTGTTTTTTGTTTTTAAATACAAACTTTGTGTCACCAGATCTAAGTGGTGGCAGTGGTCACCGTATCCACTGTTAGCGTAACACACCCGCTTTAAGGACACTGACTGCTATTCAATCTATAACAGTGAAAAGTGTTTTTTGTTTTTAAATACAAGCTTTGTGTCACCAGATCTAAGTGGTGGCACTGGTCACCGTATCCACTGTTAGCGTAACACACCCGCTTTAAGGACACTGACTGCTATTCAATATATAACAGTGAAAAAATTGGTTGTTTTTTTTTAAATACAAGCTTTGTGTCACCAGATCTAAGTGGTGGCAATGGTCACCGTATCCACTGTTAGCGTAACACACCCGCTTTAAGGACACTGCCTGCTATTCAATATATAACAGTGAAAAAATTGTTTTGTTTTTTTAAATCCAAGCTTTGTGTCACCAGATCTAAGTGGTGGCAATGGTAACCGTATCCACTGTTAGCGTAACACACCCGCTTTAAGGACACTGACTGCTATTCAATCTATAACAGTGAAAAAAGTGTTTTGTTTTTTTAAATCCAAGCTTTGTGTCACCAGATCTAATTGGTGGCACTGGTCACTGTATCCACTGTTAGCGTAACACACCCGCTTTAAGGACACTGACTGCTATTCAATCTATAACGGTGAAAAAAAGTGTTTTTTGTTTTTAAATACAAGCTTTGTGTCACCAGATCTAAGTGGTGGCACTGGTCACCGTATCCACTGTTAGCGTAACACACCAGCTTTAAGGACACTGACTGCTATTCAATCTATAACAGTGAAAAAAGTGTTTTGTTTTTAAATCCAAGCTTTGTGTCACCAGATCTAAGTGGTGGCACTGTCTGGGGAAATGGGCATAGTATGCACTGTGAGCCTGACACAGAAGCTGGCAGCAGTGGCAGACAACTGACTGCTATTCAATCTATAACAGTGAAAAAAGTTTTTTGTTTTTAAATCCAAGTTATTGTGACACCAGATGTAAGTGGTGGCACTGACTGGGGAAATGGGCACAGTATGCACTGTGAGCCTGACACAGAAGCTGGCAGCAGTGGCAGACAACTAAGTGCAATTACATTACATAGGAAAAAAAAATTTAAAAAAAGCATACCCTAACCCTAACCTAGCTATGCTTTTCCCTATCTTATGAACAGCATCTACACTTTCCCTCCTCTTACTAAGCATGCAGCTTGAGAATGAATCTAAAATGGATGCCTTCCAGGAGGTGGGAGGGTCTGCTAGGGCGGGTGTGCTGCTAATTGGCTGGAATGTGTCTGCTGACTGTGAGGTACAGGGTCAAAGTTTACTCAATGATGACGAATAGGGGGCGGGTCAAACCGTGCATATGTTCGCCCGCTGTGGCGAACGCGAACATGCTATGTTCGCCAGGAACCGTTCGCCAGCGAACCGTTCGGTACATCACTACTGGTACATACAGACATGGTAAGGTAAGAAAACTAGCTTAAAATAATACCCTTATTTGGCCAGAGAAATCCTACATAAGCAGTAGTATAAGAACTGCTGTATGGAGTGTGCTAATGCAGATTACTAATGAGAAGAAAATAAAAATAGGTACTTTAAAACAAACGATAAAACAGTAGAGAGCATGTTATAATAAGAGTCGGCATAGTGAGATACAACAGGAGACACATTATGGTGACATCATTAGATCTTCAGTCTGCAGTTGCTTTTCTCCCATCTCCCCACACTTCTCTCATGCTCATTTTCTTGAAGGTTGCCACGGCAGCTCAGGCATGTTGGGCCTTTAATGTAAGCTAAAGGGTGGTGTGGCAGGACAGCTTATAGGGAGCCTCTACGATCACTGGTAGGGTCTGCTTCTCCTGCAGCTTCATCCAGAAGGTGTAGAAGAGGACTTCCAGGCATTGGAGAATAGTGAACGTCTCTCTTACAAGATTAAAGGTACCCAAGGAGTCCGCCATCTTAAAGGAGCCTCTGGCAAAATTGTTGAGATCTGCAGTGCCACCAAAGCTCTTGGTTGCACCTGTGTCGGTGTAGTCAATGATTGCAGCACAACCAGATGCCTGGGGAGCCTTCATGGTTGGGACCGGGATCACCCCCACCGGTCCAAAGAGGGGGGTTGCAGTGTGCCATCGTCAGTTGGAGTGGAGTCCTGCCTGGGCCATGCTGGGAGATCATCCGTCTCTCCCTTCCACAGTGCTTGCTAGGCCCAAAGAATGGCAGTAAAAAACATAGGTCACACAGCAGCAAATGATCGTGGGAGTTGTTTCCAAGCCTGTTGATTTGAGGGTGTAAGATTATGCTAGTAGCCCCAGTTTGAGGGCTAGAAAAGCTGGTTGGTGAAGTTTAGGCAGAGTTTTGGCTGGAGCTCTTGTAAAATGTGACCTATCGTTGTGACAGTCAGGCCCCCTGACTGATGAAAGAAGTCATTTTCTGTTTCGGTTTTCGGCCAAGGGCATCCTGAATTTTCGGTTTCGGTCCAGAATTTTAATTTCGGTGCCTTACTAAAAGAAATCCAATGCATGAGCAGTTTCTTCAGAAACCAGAAATTCTGGAACCAATTGATAGTGTAGATGGTGCTATTCCAACATTGGCCCTAGACGCGGTGAGTTTTGGAAACAAATATTTCCCTTTTCCCTTTCCTACTTTAAAATAATAAATAAATAATAATTAATAAAAAATAATAATTAAAAAGTTATATATATATATAAATATATATATTTTTTTTATGTATTATATAGTTAGTCTTAGTTGGAGTTTTCTTCCACCTAAAAGTAATGCAAAGTTTAGTAAGGAGAACACCAACCATCTCCACCAACCTATGTGACCCAATAGGTGTAGGTGGTTAGTGTAGATAGTTATGTTGGTGTAAGCAGATTTCATATATATGTCAGGAATCCAAATTAGTATAAAACCATTTATTCTGGATAATAAAAAATAAATATAAAATGGAGTAAAAATAATGGCAAAAAAAGTCACACATTAGTGAATGTACCTGTGCATGTATAAAATACACTTTATTGGATACACCTGCTGATTAAAAGATCTAGTAGATATAGCGCTACAGAATCTGTTGGCGCTATATAAATGGCGATAATAAGAATAGTCCATCATGCAGCAAAAAAATCAAGCAGTTTGTTTGCGATTTAAAACCAAAAATCAAAATGTACTGTGATCTGAAAGAATCCAGCTGTGGAATGATTTTTAGTGCAAGAGCAGATGATTTGACGGTCTCAAACTGCTCATTTCCTGGGATTTTATCACACAACAGGGTGGTAAAATGTTTTATATTTTTGAAAAAAAAATCCAATAAGCTACATAAAAAATAAATAATTTTTTTTTTAAAGTTTCCATGGTGAACCCAGAGGTCCAAACTTTAAAGCTGGCATTTTTGTCTGAAGGACACAGTCAAACGCGTGTCGAGCCTCTAAGGCCGCGTTTATGGGGAAACCCATGCAAATTTTCCTTTAGCCCACCACCCTACTATAGAGGAGGTTGTGGAGACTGGTCTATTAACCACTGCGTTCCCACAATATTCCATTCGCCTAGGGCCACCCATTTAAATTACTTGCTTTTCAGAATGGCCGCTTACATGTTCTGCTACCCATGGGGGACCCACAGAAGTTTTTTCAGTCCTTGGGAATGGAAATGCTGGATGACCCTTTTACCCTAATGCCGAGGAAATTTGTATGAGATGGGTGCACCCTAAAGGTTCTGGGTTCTTCTACTGTATGTCCTCTTTTGGAAATGTTCTCCTGGACTTTTTTTTTTACCACTTTTGGGAACTTCCTCTACCCTTTTGTCTCCTCTGGAAGCCAAGTTGGCACTTATCTACCCCCCATTTTTGCTTGTTTGCTTCCTGTTCCCAGTCAAGAGAATGCTCTGAATCGTTAGAGAGTGCCCACTGTGTGTATCCGCCAGCCTTCGCAGTGATGCCCATGGGGTTGTAAGAGGTGAGTGATGAGACTGGCAATCTAATTTGATAGCTCCAAAGAGAAAATGATTCGGGTCTATCAAAAGCTCAAAACCCCTGGTGGCAGTGTGGTAGGGATTACCCTCTCCTTTTTGCTTTAGGTTGAGTTGAGGGCAGGCCCGGACTGGCCATCGGGCATGCCGGGCAAATGCCCGGTGGGCCCCGGCCGGCAGGGGATCTCCCCGGCCGGCCCCTGCAGGGCATGGAGATGCGGCCGCCGGCTGAGTGAGAGAGGACCGGCGGAGCTCTAACAAGCAGCTCCGCCGGTCCTCTCGTGGGATTCTGAGCGTTGCCACGGTTACCTAGACACACACAGCACCCCCCAGACACACACAGCATCCAGACACACACCACATCCAGACACAGCACCCCCCCAGACACACACAGCACCCCCCAGACACACACACAGCGCACCCAGAAACAGCACCCCCAGACACAGCACCCAAACTCACACTGCACCCCCAGACACACACACAGCACACTCCCACACATATACAGCACACACATATATAGATATATATATAAAATAACCCTCAGTGAGTTAACAGACAGAAAATTAGAAACCTAGAATGTGACCGCAGATAAAAACACCCTCACACACAGCACCCCTCTTACATACACACACTGCGCCCCTCACACATACAATAAGTCCATACATATATATATATATATATATATATATATATATATACACATACATACATATACATTATATATATATATATACACACACATACATACATACATATATATATACACACACACACACAGCACCCCTCACACTGCACCACTACACACATTACGCTCCAGATACACACTAGATCCCTTAGCACCCCCAAACACACACAGCACCCAGACACACACAGCACCCCCAGAAACACAGATCACCCCCAGACACACAGATCACCCCCCAGACACACACAGCACCCCACAGACACACACAGCACTCCCCAGACACAAACAGCATCCAGACACACACAGCGCACCCAGACACAGCACCCAAACTCACACTGCACCCCCAGACACACACAGCACACTCCCAAACATATACAGCACACACACAAACACACACATATATATATATAAATATATATATAAATATATATAATAACCCTCAGTGAGTTAACAGACAAAGAAAATTAGAAACCTAGAATGTGACCGCAGATAAAAACACCCTCACACACAGCACCCCTCTTACATACACACACTGCGCCCCTCACACATACAATAAGTCCAAATATATATATATATATATATACATACACACACACACACACACTACAGCACCCCTCACACTGCACCACTACACACATTACGCTCCAGATACACACTAGATCCCTTACCCTATATGCACTCTTAATCCTCTACACACACACACACACACACACACACACACTGGGTCATTTACACAGTAGATCTCCTACACACACACACTACATTCCTTGTCAGCAAACACATACAACATTCTCTAAACACACCCTCTCTGCAACCCCTACACACACTACGTCACCTATACACACACACACTTCAGCCCGTATGCACACACTCGCTGCATCCCCTATAAAACTATGCCCCTTATACATACACTCTATACAGCCCCTTGCCACACATATTACACCACAAACACAAATGAAATTGACCTATTTACACAATACCACACCACACTCTACACACACGCAATCCCACAAGCAGGCTCCAAACATATGCACCATACACTTTCCTGGCCCTTTTGTCCTCTGGTATCCCACTTGTGGAGACACCAGAGACAATTTAAAAGCAAACACAGCGCAAGCATGTTATTAAATTTGCTTGCGCTGCGCAGAACAAATTCAGGGCCTTTTTCTAATGCCAGAGCTCTTCAGCAGGGCTCTGGGCATTGAACCAACATGCTCACTTTGAGAGGGGGCGTGCTTGTCATTAGTGATGACAAAACACACACTCTCTGGCCCCGCCCCCTTCTTAGGGGGCCGCTCTGATTGAAAAATGCCTGGGCCGAATTTTTTTCCCAGTCCGGCCCTGTACACACACACACACACACACACACACACACACACACTAAGGCTATCAGAAACCATATATAAACGTACTGTAGTTAAACTGTTGGTATATACTTGGCAGGGTTGGTTGATAATTAACTAATTAATATAATGACAATTGTATCATTAATGCAAGGGGTGTCATATGATTAATTCTGTATACTGGCATTGCTGTGAAGTTTGTAATAGCTTTTATTGTCCTTTGCTGATAAGATTATAGAGGAGACAAAGTGTAATGTTGACTCTTAGGCTTGTCAAGTAAACTAATTGACTTGTTGACATAAACTTGTATATAATATAGCAAATTGATTATAATTGTATTGTTTTGTTGCTTTGCATTTTATAGTGTGTATTATTAAATTTATATATATTTTAAGCAAAGTCTGTTTATTGGCCATCTGCCGTTCATAAGTGTTTATATCACGCTTAAAACAAAGAACTACAGGGTCCCTGAAGGCTCTGTGTGTGTGAATATCATCAGATATTATTCAATCTATATTCCATACATATAAAACCTTAGATTACCCAACAGCCCAAACGTGGAGACTCTTACATGCAATGTAAATGAACTGGTAGATCTAGATGAAGGATTCTCCACTTAAATGAGAAATGTTTAATTTGTTCTTATATACTTTTCACTAATGAAAATATTGTATTTGTATTTAGTTGTGCAAATAAATACATATGAACACAGAGCTTGAGAAATTCTACATGATTTATATCATTGTATTCCTACAGTCCTCTGCTGCAACTTTAAGAAAAAGCCTTTTATATTTAATAAAACGCTCAAACTTTGTGTGTGTGTGTTCTTTCAAACTGAATTACAAAATATGTACCTGACTATACTGTATTAAGTAGGACAAAGAGAATCCTTTAACTTTTAAACCATTGTGACTTTGAACCAGGTCTAGTAATACTTGGTATCCATTAATAATACAGGAGAGTGATTATACCGTAATCAAGTATTACAGGTTAGTAATAGAACATCCTAACTCTTCATTGGAGTATAAATCCTATTTTTAACCCCCTAAGGACAGAGCTTCAAAAGCTTGTCTTTCACTTAATGACAACAGCATTTTTTTCATTTTTGCTCTTTGCATTCAACTGCAATTTGCATTTTACTAATTTGTTGCACCAACACATATTATACATAATTTTTTAAAGGACAGAAAGGGCTTTAATTTGATGTAACACACATATATATAAATGCTTATTTATTATAAAAAATTACAGAAAAATGTAAAAAAAATGAAAATTGTGTGATTTTTTTTTTTTTTTTTTTTACAGTTTTTGCAATAATAATGTGTGCATAATTAGTGCAGGTTAAGAAAAGTAATTAAAAATAAATTAATTTAGTTGTTAAATTAATTTAGTTGTTCTGATTTACAGAATATATAATGTGTCTGGGATTTTAAGTTTTTTTTGGTAGTTACAGGTCACAAAGCACAAGGAGTAAAATAGACTTTTAATGTGGAGCGATTTTAGAATTTGGTATGTTTGTCTTGTAAGCTTAATAGCCATAAAAGAAAACAAAATTGCCACACAAAAGTATATATTTATATAAAGTAGACATCACGGGCTATTTACCTATGGTTGTTTTGACACATTCTACGTAGCCATTTCATCGCCAACCTCTGCTAAATATTGGAGTAAAATTGTTTTTTGGGGGGGTTTTTGGCACACAAACTTATAACAAAGAAATTATCATGTATATTTTGTAAAGTTGGTGTGTGCTATTCCTGTACAAAGTTTTATTTTGTGTTCAGTTACATCTGCTGAGTAAAATGACACCCCCATTGTATGTCTTTGGCACTATTTCGTGAAGCTACAGTGCCATACAGGATACCGGTCCTTCTCAGTATTCACAGTAGAATTTTAAGAGATGGATTTAATGAGCCTTAGCTTCCATTTGGGGTATTATAACAGTTTGACTGTTCAAAAAACCCCCACAAAGGCCTACCATTTGTAAAAGTAGACACTCCAGGGTATCTCATAAAGGTGCATATTGTGCCTTAACATGCCCCCATTTTATCACCAATACATGCCAAAGTATGTGGTAAAAAATAATTTTGTGCATTTTTTACATATGGATTGCATTTTTGCTGGCCGTTTTGTATATTTCATATGTGCCACTAAGTTCAAACCTTCCAAATTATGCTCAGCTAAATCTTCTGAGTAAAAAGACACCCCCAATGAATGTCTTTGGCACTATTTTGTGACGCTACAGTGCCATATAGGAGACCAAGCCATATCCGTTTTTACCAAACTTTGAATTTTGACACTGGGCCTATGTGCAATTTCCAAGCATCTTCGCAGGTTTTAAATTCAAACTACCCCACAAAGGCCTAACATTTCTTAAAGTAGACACCCCAGGGTGTTTCGAAAGGTATATTTTGAACCTTAGCGTGGGATCATTTTTGCGCTAGCTTGTACCAGATGGAGTGGTAATAAGCTTCTTTTTCTGCCTTTTTGACATACAAAGTGAGTTTGCACAGTATATTTTGCAAACCTTATGTGTGCTACGACTGTATAATACTTCATATGTTGCTCAGCTATGTCGTCTGAGTACAGCAATACCCCCGTATGTACCTTTGCCAGGTATGTGTGGACATCGGAGGGGCACATTTGGGACACAGCCATTCCATTTTTTTTTTTTTTTTCAAACTTTGAATTTTAACGCTGTGCCTATGTCCCATTTTAGAGTATTTTAGCAGGCTATATAATCCAAATACCCCAGAAAGCCATACCATTTCTTAAAGAAGACATCCCAGGGTCTTTCAAAAGGCATATTTTGAACCTTAGCGTGGGATCATTTTTCCGCTAGCTTGTACCAAGTGTAGTGGTAATAAGCATTTTTTTCTGCCTTTTTGACATACAAAGTGAGTTTGCGCAGCATATTTTGCAAACCTTATGTGTGCTATGACTGTATAATACTTCATATGTTGCTCAGCTATGTCGGCTGAGTACAGCAATACCCCCGTATGTACCTTTGCCAGGTATATGTGGATGTTGAAGGGGCGCATTTGAGACACAGCCATTCAGTTTTTTTCGAACTTTGATGTTTTACGCTGTGTCCATGTTCCAATTTGGAGTAGTTTAGACGGTTGGTTATTGAAACTTCCCCACAAACACATACTATTTATTAAAGAATACACCCTTGGGGTAATTCAAAAGGCATATTTTGAACCTAAGCGTGGGATAATTTTTTCTCTAGGTGTAGTGGTAATGAGCGTTTTTAAAATGTATTTAACTTTTTTACTTTTAAAAAACTAGTTTTTAAACTTTCCTAAACTTTCTTAAAACTTTTTTTTTTTTTACAGATTTAACATTTTTCTAAGCTTTTTTTTTTTTACCGTTAACCCCTAACTAGCAGTAAGCAGCACTAACAGTAAATTCCCCATTTTCTCATAACTCCCACCCACCCCAGCTAGCAAAATACATAGTTATAAAATATTTAAATTAATTAATTAAATAAATTGAACCCCTGAGGGTTAAAAAATAAATAAAAGTTAATCCTCAGGGGTTAAAAAAATTAGATCACAGTATAACACTGTGATCTGTATTTGATCACTGTAGGCAGTGATCGACTGGCAGGGAAGGGGTTAATTTTTATTTGGACTGGGTAAAGGGGGGTGTTTTTTTATTTTTTACTTAAACGTTATTAAAACTTTTTTTAAGCTTAATTTTTAACTTTTTAAAGTTTATTTTAAAACTTTTTTAACGTTAACCCCTAGTTAGCCTAACGCCAAATCCCCCAATTCCCCACTAACTTCCACCCACCCCAGCTAACTAAATATATAATTTTAAAATATTTTAATTAATTAAATAAATTTAACCCCTGAGGGTTAAAAAAAAAAAAAAAAGAATTAACCCTCAGGGGTTAAAAAAAAAAAAAAAAAAATCAGATCATAGTAAAATGTAATCCCTGCCAATTGATCACTGCAGTCAGTGATCAATTGGCAGGGAAGGGGTTAATTTTTTATTAAAATGGGTAAAGGGGGGTGGGACTTTAAATAAACTTTATTTTTTTTTCCAGCAGGGGGCAGGATCATCACTGTTCCGGCTCCCTGCACTTCACACGGAACCAGGAAGTGCAGGGAGCCGGAATGTAAGTATACAGAGCATGTGTGCTCGCCAGCCTGACCGGGTGCTCCCGGTATGACTCTAATGCAGAGGCATACCGGAGCACCATTAACCCCGCGATCGCAGAGATCCGGGGTTAATTTTACCGCGTGACGGACGAGGTCCGTCACTCGTCACTAAGGGTCTCCGCTCTGTGACAGACCTCGTCCGTCACCCGTCCTTAAGGGGTTAAAACTGTAAATTTTAATCTTTAACTATAAAAAAGAAAAACTTAATAGTTTGGCTAGCACTCTGACTATCGAGTGTAAATCACCACTTACACAGTTTGTTTTCCTGGTAAAAGGACCACTATAGTGCCAGGAAAACACTCTTTTTCCTGGCACTGTAGTGCCCTGAGGGTACCCACACCCTCAGGGACCCCCTCCCGCCGGGCTGGATGGTGAGGAAAGGGGTTAAACTTACCTTTATTTCAGTGCCGGGCGGGGAGCTCTCCTCCTCCTCCTCTCCTTTGGCTGAATGCGCATGCGCGGCAAGAGGTGCGCTCGCATTCAGCCGGTCTCAAAGGAAAGCATTTACAATGCTTTCCTATGGACGCTTGCGTCTTCTCACTGTGATTTTCACAGTGAGAAGCACGCAAGCGCCTCTAGCGGCTGTCAATGAGACAGCCACTAGAGCAGGGGTTCTCAACCCTGTCCTCAGGACCCCCTACCAGTCCAGGATTTGGGGATTACCTGGGTGTGTCGAAGGTGTTTAGAAAAAGGGAAGAAAAAAAAAAACCCTTAGATTCTACGGTGTTTTTTTTTTCTTTTTCTAAACACCTTAGACACACCCAGGTAATCCCTAAACCCTCGACTGGTAGGGGGTCCTTGAGGGCAAGGTTGAGAACCCCTGCACTAGAGGATTTGGAGGCTGGATTAACCCATTTATGAACATAGCAGTTTCTCTGAAACTGCTATGTTTATAAAAAAAAAGGGTTAATCCTAGAGGGACCTGGCACCCAGACCACTTCATTAAGCTGAAGTGGTCTGGGTGCCTAGAGTGGTCCTTTAAGTGCTGATTTAATGTAACCCAATAAAATAAATACCGTTGTGGAAGTAATACATTTTAGCTACGAATAAACTTAGTTGCCCTTTGCATGCAAAACTCCATCCAGAATTAGAAATAGTCACAGGTTTCAATGTGTCATATGTGTAGTATAAAGGAGCAATTGCAAAGAATAATCTATTACTTATTTTCCATCTATGAATTAAAATTAACATACAGTAAAGCAAACTTATTGCTCAGTGGTTTAAAAGCAGTCAACACCTTTCATACAAAAAAGACCTTTAACTAGAATAGTTAGGCTGCTGTTAAATCGCTGAGCCCTGAATCAGTTTTACTGTATGTTGGCGTGATTATTTTAATCCATATGTGGAATATAAGAGTTTTACGGAACATGAAGTAATGGATTATTCCTTAGAATAGCTCATTTATATTCTTATTAGGCAACATGTGGATTGACCGTGCTTTTGTGGCAATGAAGTGGTGACTTTCAATTCATGAGTTTAAATGGTTACTCCAACCACCATAACTTCTGCTTTGAGAAGTGGTCATAGTTGTAGGAGTCTGTATGTGCACATCAAGTGATATTTGCATATTTTTCTACCTGGGGTAGGGTTCCATGCTATAATTTTTTTATTTTACAATATCGCAAAACAAAATAATTTACTTAGAAATTAATAGAGCTCTACTATGAGGTTTAATATGATATGCCTCACATAGTTTATAAAAAAAAAAAAAGACAGAGCAAAAATAATCAGCCAATACATTAAACAATTAGTGGTGTAAGAAAATCATGTTTTTAAAAAAAAAAAAAAAAAATAAATTGATAAGAACACTAATAACATATAAAAACCACAAACACTGAAAAAAGTACCTTGTTTTCCCACCTCATTTTTAGTATACTACTACTAAAAACTTTCTATATATAATTGTTTTTAAATAGCCCTTTAGGAGACAGAGCACATTTGCCTTCCTTGCACACTTTAGCAATACCAAAGACAATATCCTCTAGACCTGAATGCATTACAGAGAAGATCTCTTCAAAGACAAAACGTGATAGGAAGAAAAAAAAAAGAAAAAAAAAAAAAAGTCTGTAGTGTTTCTCATACGTCTTTAAGTTAGCAGGTTAAACACACTGTTCATTTGATGCAGTTCACTCTAAAGTGAATGAAAACGTGATAGTAAACAGTGTTATTGAATCCCTTTGAGTCCATCATAACTGCCACTATAAAGCCGCTCGTGTCCCCACACTCTCCATAAGTAGGAATTTAAACCATATCTGTCCATAACAAGTACTTATATAATCATCCAAAAAGATTACAAACTGAAATAAATAAAATCCAGATTATTTACAGACTTTTGGCGGCACTATTAACATAAGTTAATGGCCATGCATTCAATGAGCAAGCACTGTTACATGTGGTTTTCTAGAATTTTTCACTCTTAATATCCTGATATTGGTGACAGGATAATTTGGCAGTGGTTTAGTGATAAAGTATATATTAAAGGGATACTAGTCAGCAGAACCACTACAACTTAATTTAGTGGTTCTGGGGTCTATAGCACTGTAAACACTGCCTTTTCAGGTGAAAGGCAGTGTTTACATTGCTGCCTAGTAACACCTCTAGTGGCAGTTACTCTCTGCATGGAGACACTGGGAGCTCCCCATAAAGATGGCATTGATTCAATGGATCTCTTTTAGGAGTTGCTGATTGGTGCAGTGAGGCATTTTGCTGCACATAAGCAATAGATTTAGGAGCTCAGTAATGGAGGTGGGGTGATCTGCAGCAAGACCTGTGCAGCGGTAGGGAAACTGAGTAAGATCACCTTTTAATTCCACAGCATGAAGGGCCAGTAAACTAAACCTCTATTCCAGAGCTAAAGTGCTTGGAATGCATGTTTGTATCCCTGAAACTATAGTGTTCCTTTATGCTGAAAAGGGGAGAGGTTAATTTTGTAAAAAAATAAATAAAAATACGTGGATGTGGTAAAACCTGTCTTGTGATGGTTATGATTCAGATTTTTAACCCCACTTCTGCTAGTCTCCAAGATAAAATTGGCAAAAGCAGCAGCTAGCCAAGTAAGTAACTTGGTGGCGTTTAACACACTATTTTAAAATTAGTGGCTAATACTTTTCAGTCTTTGTATATTGTGTGTAACTGGACAGTTTGAGCAGGTCAAGAGAACAAGATAGATCTGCAAACAAGAGGGAGCTTCTTTTGGAGCCAAGCCCATATAAATTTTCTTATTATTCAATGCAGTGCTTTCTCACCATTCCAGTACTGAAAGGGATTATAGTAATAGCACACTTACTTTGCTTGTTTTGTAGGAAATTATGCTACAATACACTTCTGTTGCCTGTACAACAGATTTCTAGTTATTTACACTGTTTTATCAACAAGTTGATATCTCATTTTCAAGTAGGGAGGAGGTTTAAAGTCTGATCCACTTCCCTTAAAGGGACAAGCATTAATTGACTATTTTTTTTAAACCAGCAAACACTTTTAAACAAAAATAGAAACTAAAATAAAGCAAGAAAAACGTTTTCAAGTTTGAACTACTGGGCTAGGAGAGTTTATTCAGTCTCTGCCCTTTTCCTTTTATCTAGCCATCTCAGACCAGTCCACTAATGACAAACGGGGTATCATTGTGCAGCAGCGGGAGAAAGAAACCCAACAATGGAGCCTGCACTGTATGAACCACACTGATCAGGCTCGCTTTCTTCTCCTCCTGTTAGATGTTGCAAGGTTAAAGGACCACTATAGTGCCAGGAAAACACTCTCGTTTTCCTGGCACTATAGTGCCCTGACAGTGCCCCCACCCTCTGGGTCCCACTCCCGTGGCGCTGAAGGGGGAGGAAGGGGTTAATCTCTTACCTTTTTTCCAGCGCCGGGACTCTCCTCTCTCATCTTCCGTCATCAACTGAATGTGCATGCACGGCAAGAGCCGTGCGCGCATTCAGCCAGTCTCATAGGAAAGTATTCTCAATGCTTTCCTATGGACGCTGGCATCTTCTCACTGTGAAAATCACAGTGAGAATCGCAGAAGCGCCTCTAGCGGCTGTCAATGAGACAGCCACTAGAGGCTGGATTAACCCATAGGTAAACATAGCAGTTTCTGTGAAACTGCTATGTTTACTGCAAAAAGGGTTAAACCTAGCTGGACTTGGCACCCAGACCACTTCATTAAGCTGAAGTGGTCTGGGTGCCTATAGTGGTCCTTTAAGAGGTAGTCTAACTGCACATGTGCAAGTCTGTCAGGCATGCTCAATGCACTTTTCCAGCATTCCTAGAGAAAGGACACTGATTGGTTAGTATTGATCAACATCCCTCTGGAGTGGGTGTGAAAAACATAAGAAGCAGGTAATGAGGAGGGATTACATTGGCTCAGTAACCCACAACAAAAGCAAAATTAAAAGCTTTTGAATGAGACAGTTGTCTCAAACTGATACATGTCTCTTTAATGCAAATATTTAAAACTCACAGGTAAAGGGGCTGGAGGAATTTCACTTAAATGCATTGATTTTCTGTAGTATTGTGTACACATTGTCAATAGATGCACAAAACCTTTTTAGTACTGGTTAAACTATTATGAAGCAGATAAGGTTTGTAAATCATGAGATGGTCAACCCAGTAAGTGCCTCTTAATCATTACTTTACAAAAAACAAGTAGGTAAAAGTTACAGTACTATGAAATAAACCTGCACATCTTGTCCTTCTAAATGCATCAAAGCCTTTTTGTGCTGTAAAGTTTATAACCATGGCAGATGGTCCATATTAAATACTTAGTGAATGTCCATGCCAAGCTGAATAATTGGGCTTTTTCTTTTTTACTCCCTACTATCTCATTTCTGAGAGTAGGCTATTGGAATTGTGATACCATGAGGAAACTGTACCATATATTACTGGCCATCTTGAATCCAGATCGTGTCATTCTACTGACGTCTAGTAATATCCGTAGAAGAGTTCCTTTTCAGAGAAGGCTTTAATACCCATTTTGTCCCAAGAGAGGAGAGGTCACATTAAAATAGGTTTGCTTTAACTTGAATTTGGTCTCTTTAGCTGTGAAGAAAGAGTAACCCTCTGTTCGTCCATACGTTTAGCTTGTGAACGTAAAATAAGGCTGAAAAAGTCCTCATCTGGGACAGTGGGTCCCTTTTTAGGAGGAGGTGGAGGTGCACAGCGTTGATCATCTAAGCGGGAGCCCTGTAAATATAAATCACAGTGAAACATGGGAAATGCAAATTTTTCACTAACAATGTATAAATCACATGTGTGCAAATGAATGCAAATTAGACACTATAAGAACCAAAACAACTTTAGCAAAATGGAGTGGTTTGGGTGTATAGATCATGCCCCTGCAATCTCACTGCTCAATTCCCTGCCATTTAAGAGTTAAATCAGTTTGTTTAGTCACACATTTCCTGTAAAAATAAAAAATAAATTTATATAATGTAATACTTAAACTTATTGCACAGTGTGTTTAAAGGACCACTATAGTGCCAGGAAAACATACTCGTTTACCTGGCACTATAATGCCCTGAGGGTGCCCCCACCCTCAGGGTCCCCCTCCCGCCCGGCTCTGGAAGGGGGAAAGGGGTAAAAACTTACCTTTTTCCAGCGCTGGGCGGGGAGCTCTCCTCCTCCGATCCTCCTCGTCGGCTGAATGCGCACGCGCGGCAAGAGCTGCGCGCGCCTTCAGCCGGTCGCATAGGAAAGCATTCACAATGCTTTCCTATGGACGCTGGCGTGCTCTCACTGTGAAAATCACAGTGAGAAGCACGCAAGCGCCTCTAGCGGCTGTCAATGAGACAGCCGCTAGAGGCTTTGGGGGAAGGCCTTACCCATTCATACACATAGCAGTTTCTCTGAAACTGCTATGTTTATAAAAGAATGGGTTAACCCTAGCTGGACCTTGCACCCAGGCCACTTCATTAAGCTGAAGTGGTCTGGGTGCCTAGAGTGGTCCTTTAACGTAGGGTTTCTTATCTCCAGCTCTGTTAATAGTCATGAATCTATTGTGCGTATGCTTGATTCAAATTCAACAGAGCTGGAGATAAAAACTTCTAAAGTAAAACACAGTTTAGTGTCAAATCTGATTGAAAACATTTATTTTTTTATGTTCGCTGTGTGAGTCACAGCCAGCGTTGCATGAACAGACAAATTATTTAGATCCTTAATGGCAGAAGAGAGCAGTGAGACTGCAGGAGCATATTCTATATTTCTAGGTACAGTGTTTATGTGCTTTAGAATTAAAAGGACATTTTAATTAATTAAGTATACCTTAACTTTAAAAGAAAAACTAATTACGGTATGTAACATGGTTACCATTTAGAACAATATACAACTACAAGGGAGCAGGGTATTTTGATAACACAACTGCTCCAAGTTACAGGTTTTATGTACTGAACAGAAGTTTTTTTCCTCTGTCACAAAATAGCTCACTATGTATGTGTAACACGTACACAAAGTGAGAATGTGTATGTATTAAACCCAACAAACTTTAAAGGGACACTATATAGTCACCAGAACAACTACAGCTAATTGAATGTAATGATTATTACTCACCAGAACAAATACAAATACAGACTTTTTGCAGTAAACACTGTCATTTCAGAGAAAAGGCAGTGTTTACATTCCAGCCTAGGGATACCTCCACTGGTCACTCCTCAGAGAGCTACTAGAGGTGCTTCCTGGGGCAGTGCTGCACAGTGTGCAGCCCTGACATTCAGTGTTTCCACCCTCTGCATGGAGACACTGAACTTTCCTCAGAGATGCACTGATTCAATGCATCTCTGTTAGGAGATGCAGATTGGCTAGGGCTCTGTTTGGCTTGTACTGGCTCTGCCCCTGATCTGCCTCTTTGACAGTCACAGCCAATTCAATGCTTTCCTATGGAAAAGCATTGTGATTGTCTCAGACCCCCATTTCTAATGATGTCAGCCAAGCAAGCAGATCAGAGGCAGAATCAACAGCAGCAGACTGGAATAAAATTAAGATTTTGCTATATTTAGGGCAGCAAGATGTTGGCTTAAACATTAGAGGGTCAGGAAAACAGGTTTGTGTTCCTGACCCTATAGTGTTCCTTTAAACTTCCCTTGGTCTCCAAAATGTGATAAGCATTGGCTTACACCACCTCTGTCCCTTTAATGTTAAAGGCAACATTAACCATTCCCCACCTGACATTTCACCAGCATATCAAAGAAGTCTTCATCTGGCTCCCGGTTTTCACTGGACATTAGATGTCCCAGTATGGACTGGTTATTTTGCTGGTTAATCCGCAGACCAGGTAAGTTACTGAAGCTCGCTCTCTGGTCATCAAGCCGGCGACTTTGTGAACTTGCAAGCAGATCAAGAAACTCATCTGTGTGAGGAGACACCGCTGATGCTGACATAGCTAAAAGGCAACAGTATAATAAAATATGTGAATATATACAAAACACTGCTTCAACTGAATTTAATTTGTTGTACTTTTTATTGTAAATCAGAATTGTTTGAAATGATTCAGTCTGTATATTTGTAGTGCTGACAGTTTTAAAAAATTCCATTTTTATTAATGCATTAGTGTTGTGATTATATATGAATATATAATATGGTTATGAACTGTGGAATACAGTGTAGATCAAGCTTGATTAAAACCTGCCTTTAAATTGCCCTCATTAGGCTCCTTGTAAAGCGTCAAGAGGATAAACTAAGCTTGCGCAATGCGAACACACAGACAACCAGAAAGAAAATGGTAAACACACACAGTGCGGGTGGCTATTTGTCAAGGCCAGTAGTTAAATATGTACTGCACTCAATGTATGGATTACATTGGCTCAGAAACCCACAACAAGACAATGCCAGGACACAGACATTAGATAGCATTTAACAAAAAGATGGAGTTTCTTCTTTTTTGTTGCTATTTCTGACAAACAGCCCAGTTCCCAGCAGGGAACATGCACATTACAGAAAGTTCTAAGTGCACTAATAACATATATATTATTATTATAATAATAATAATAATAATAATAATAATAATAATAATAATTGATGCCAAATAATAAAATGTGTTACCCTTTAGTTAAAGGAACACTCCCACTCTTGTTATAGGGCAGGATTGCAAAGACAGTCTTATTATTGGCCATCTGGAAATTAACTCTTCATTCCAGAGGTAGTTCTTGGATATACCTTCCCCAGATAAATCAAATTTTTAAGTAACACACAAAATATTTAACTATAGACATTATGACAATCTTACCATATAGTCAAATCTAGAACCAATTAATTTAGACTTAAGCATACTTTTTGTCATCACCATATACATTATTATAATACTTCTAAAAAGAAACCAGAATGTGTTGTAAGAGTCCCTTTTCATTATTGGCTGAGTTTTTTTTACGCTATATAATTTTGGATCACGATCATGACCATAAACTTGTAAACATTAACAAGACACCAACTCAATTTACCAAACTGTAGAGAGAAAAAGAAAAGAAAAAATACTAAATAGATTTCAATGGAGAATAAAACAGCATGATTATGAAGCCAAAACTCATGAAATGCATTAAAGGGACACGATAGTCACCCAGATCACTTCAGCTCAATGAAGTGGTCTGGGTGCCAGGTCCCTCAGGTTTTAACCGTTCAGATGCAAAGATAGCAATTTCAGAGAAACTGCTATGTTTACATTTGGGGTTAAGCCAGCCTCTAGTGGCTGTCTTCTGGACAGCCACTAGAGGCGCATCTGACACGCTGGAGGCATATTATGCTTCCATCGGGTAGAGCGTTCATGGTAAAGCATTGAGGGAGCCGACGTCGACGGGGGAGGAGAGGTCACCAGCGCCAAGGGAGCCCGGCGCTGGAATAAGGCAAGTGGCTGAAGGGGGTTTTATCCCCTTCAGCGCCACGGGAGGGGGACCCCTCAAGGCACTATATTTTCAGGAAAACCGCTTTGTTTTCCAGACACTATAGTGATCCTTTAAGTTTTGTTGCTGCACATTAAATTCATTTAACGTATTACCCAATATGAATCAAAAGTTGTTTCCTATAATAGAACATACAAAGCTATGTTCTTAGTAAATGGAAATAATCTCTTAGAATAACATATGGGGGTGGAAATAGCTTGTTTGGCAGACATTAGGTTTTCAGTCTTTATGCACAACCTACATTTTCTCATGGTTTTTGGAGGGGTGGAAGATGTGCCTTTGGGAACATTCAAGAGGTTATTTTCTTGCAAGCTGCACCTCTGGTCATCCATCCGGTTGCTCTGAAATCGGCTTAGTAGATCAAAGAAACCTTCATCACCAATGTTGTCTGGGACTACAGTTTTCTAAAGACAAAAAAAAATTAAAAAAAATAGACAAATTAAAGAGATTTAAATCTAGGTTTTTTAATCAGAACATTGCTACTTAGTTACCCTGGTCTTATAAGGAATGTTCCAAAACACATTGGAAAGATAGAAACATAGAATGTGATGGCAAATAAGAACCATTCGGCCCATCTAGTCTGCCCAAATTTCTAAATACTTTCATTAGTCCCTGGCATTATCATTTATCTAGGATAGCCTTAAGCCTATCCCTCTATGCTTAAATGCCTTCACTGTGCTAACCTCTACCACTTCAGCTGGAAGACTATTCAATGCATCCACTACCCTCTCAGTAAAGTAATACTTCCTAATATTTTTAAACCTTTGCACCTCTAATTTAAGACTATGTCCTCTTGTCTGGTAGTTTTTCTTATTTTAAATATAGTCTCCTTTACGGTGTTGATTCCCTTCATGTATTTAAATGTTTCTATCATATCCCCCGTGTCTCATCTTTCCTCCAAGCTATACATGATGAGTTCCTTTAAACTGTAAGTTTTATCCTGCAATCCATGAACCAGTTTAGTAGCCTTTCTCTGAACTCTCTCTAAAGTATCAATATCCTTCTGGAGATACGGTCTCCAATACTGCGTACAATACTCCAAGTGAGGTCTCACCAGTGTTCTGTAAAATGGCATGAGCACTTCCCTTTTTCTACTGCTAATATCTCTCCCTATACAACCATGCATTCTGCTAGCATTTCCTGCTGCTCTATTAGATTGTCTGCCTACCTTTAAGTCATCAGAAATAATTAACCCTAAATCCATTTCCTCAGAAATATTGTAAAGCACTACGGAATCTGTTGGAGCTATATAAATGGCACTACTACTACTACTACTACTACTAATAATAATCTTGAGGTCAGGACTATCAAATATGCTGTACTCTGCCCTTGGGTTTTTACGTCCAAGATGCTTTATCTTGCACTTATCCACATTAAATGTCAGTTGCCACAACTCTGACCATTTTTCTAGTGTACCTAAATCTTGCCATTTGGCTTATCCCTCTGGGAATGTCAACCCTGTTACAAATCTTCGTATCATCAGCAAAATTACTAAATGCTTTTAAAGTTTTTGTTTTCTACTTTGGGCACATCTGCAGAGTACCACAGTGGTTTCTTGAATCTTTTACTGACAAGCCTAATGCAATTTTCTGTTGCCTTCAGCAATGCAACTTTTAAATAATCCCTTTCTAAAGTCTAAAACTTTTGTTTGGATCCCAAACTTTCACCAACAGTAATATCGGATACCAAATCTCCATTTATTAACACTAAATCTAGTTTGGCTCCTCAACGACTTGCTTTAGAGAAAAATCCAGTAAGGAGTTTAGAATATGTGTGCTCCTGGCACAAGAAGCAGAAGGAAAAATAAAAAAAACGTATGCTTTCTTAACCCCAGTTCTTTATACATGTACATCTACAGTAATAACATCTGTCAAGCTGTCCCCACATGGTGTTATGTTGCTTAGAAAGTTCTGGATATCCATCTGAGTTTCTCTCACAAATGTAAAAGGAACAGTTTAATCACCATAACCACTACAGCTTGAGGGTGCAGGTGCCCCTCCTACATTGCAAGTAATCAAATCAATTTTGGAGTTCAGACATAATTTCTCACCTCCACTATTAACTCCGGAGAGCTGAATGCACCTAAGCAGGAACTTCCGTTAGTTTTACAGAGCCAAGCCCCACAGTGCAGAGTTGAGGTTGGCTGAGAGGGTAAGGGGGTTACTTTTATTATATACACATCCATCGGAGTACTATTTACTTAAGGTGAATGAGGAATCCACAGAATGTATGTTTAACTGAATAGCTACCCAGTTACTGTTTTTGCACTTAACACCAAAATGAAAAAGTATGTAAAAACATCAGAAATTATTGCATTTATGTATACATTGGTCTTAAATCTAATTTGATATTCATCCAAGTACTGTAATCAACAAATACAATCTGTTTTAATTAAGAACACAATGGTATTGTTCTTGTACATTATAAATATATATCAAATAAAGTATAGGTTATAAAAAGTATGTGAAATCCTAGGCGAATTACTTAAACAAAAGCCAATTAGAGTTAGAAATTGGCACACATGGCATTCAACTAATGAAACTTGATTTAACCCCTTAAGACCGGAGGGCGTACAATTACGCCCTATTTTAGGCGGCTCTAAACTCCGCCGGGCGTAATTGTACTGGAGACTCCCAGGCGGTAGATCCTCCTCCTCCGGTGCACCCCGGCCATGTGAGAGTGAGGTCCTTGCGAGGACCTCACAATCACATGGCCGGGGGTAGCTGCCTCCTGCCAGCAGGGGGGCTGCCTGTAATGACAGGTGGTCCCCCTGCTGGCTGAAAATAAAATTAAAATAAATTAATTAAAAAGTAAAGTGTAAAAAAAATATATATATATATATATATATATATATATATATATATATATATATATATATATATATATATATATATATATATATATATATACTTAGATCACACATATACTGTCTAGGTGTATTTTACTATTAATATATATATATATAATTATATATATTAATATCAAATTACACGTAGACTGATACTGATTAAATATAATATAATATATATATATATATAATTTTTGTTATATATATTTATATACAATATAAAAAAATGTAAATACGTTAAAAAAATAAAAAAATATATAGATGTGTGTCATTTCGTTGTAACTGTATTGTGATATTAATATATATATTTATATCAAAATACACATAGAACGAAATAATATATATATATATACGTATATATCACTATATATATATACCTATATATAAATAAAAATATTTTAAAAAAAAAATATATATATATATATATACATATATATATATATATATATATATATATATATATATATATACATATATATATATACACACACACACACACACACACACACACACACATAGATTCACATACGTATATATACACATATATTAATTCTACATATATATTTATGTAATATTTTTACATAATTCGGTATCTTAATTAATTACATTTAGCGGGACCTGCCTAACAACCCATGCCGAGAGTAAAGGGAATTTAATTTGCTAGCACTATATTTACCCCTATAACTTTCCAAGACACCATAAGACCTGTACATGGGGGGTACTGTTCTACTTGGGAGACTTCGCTGAACACAAATATTAGTGTTTCAAAATGTATTACAACGATGACATCGCCAGTAAAAGTGACTTTTTTGCATTTTTTGTGCACAAACAGCAGTTACACGGACGATATTATTGCTGTGATACTTTTTACTGTTTTGAAACACAATTATTTGTGTTCAGCGAAGTCTCCTGAGTACAACAGTACCCCTCATGTACAGGTTTTGTGGGGTTTTCAAAAGTTACAGCGTCAAATATAAGGCTTGCGTTTCATTTTTTTCACATTAAAATTCGCAAGATTGGTTACGGTGCCTTTAAGACCCTATGGTAGCCCAAGAATGAAAATTACCCCTATGATGGCATACCATTTGCAATAGTAGACAACCCAAGGTATTGCAAACGGGGTATGTCCAGTCTTTTTTAGTAGCCACTTAGTCACAAACACTGGCCAAAATTGGCGTTTTGGCATTTTTCACACAAACAAATACTAACGCTAACTTTGGCCAGTGTTTGTGACCAAATGGCTACTAAAAAAGACTGGACATACCCCATTTGCAATACCTTGGGTTGTCTACTATTGCAAATGGTATGCCATTATGGGTGTAAATTTAATTCCTGGGCTACTATAAAGTCCCAAAGGCAGCGTAACCAATCTGGCGAATTTCAATTTCAAATGTAATGTGATATATTTGACCCTGTAACTTCCCAAAACGCCATAAAACCTGTAGATAGGGGGTACTGTTTTACACGTGAGACTTTGCTGAATACAAATATGTGTATTTTATTGCAGTAAAAGCAAACAGTATTATGACATTGACAGTTAAAGTGTCATGTAGAACTAAAAAATCTTTTTTTTTCTCCCATTTTTTTCATATTAAATTATGTTTCATAGCTAAATATTTGATATTAAATGAAAACCCTGTTTCCCCTGAATAAAATGATATATAATAAGGGTGGGTGCATTTACTATGAAAGAGTTGTATTACAGTTGGACAGACATGTAGCGCAAATGCCAGGTTTTGTTTACATTTTGTTTCGTTCACAACGTGTACATTTGGCTCCGTCCTTAAGGGGTTAAAAAATAATAAATAAATACAAAAAAAACACTAGAGTGTCATCTGAAGATGTCCATAAATCATTGGAACTGGTTAATAGGCGTCTACTATACGGGGAAAAAAAAACACTCTAAAAAAATATTGAAAAATTGTGCGGGTCTGAAATTTACCAAAGACCACCTTGACACTCCACAATGCAACTGGGAAAATGTTTTGTAGACTGATGAAACGGAGATTAAGTTGTTTGGAAAAAAAATGCACACCACGTATGTCGTAAAAAGGGGCACCACATACCAATATGTTAACATCATCCCAACAGTTCCAGTGGAGGAAGCATCATGATTTGGGGCCTGTGCCACTTGCCACAATCATGGGAAAAGGTTAATTCCCTAAGTTTATCAACACATCATATAGAATAATATATCAGGGTGGCTGTGCACCAGCTGAAGCTCGATAGAAGTTGGACAATGATCCTAAACATCAAAGTAAATCCACTACAGAATGGCTTCAAAAAAGAAAATCATTTTTTTGGAGTGGCCCAAATAAGAACCTAAACCTTAACCCTATAACTAGGGTTTAGCTGTTCACGGCATCCTAAAAATGTAGCGGAGCTGAAGCAGTAAGGAATAAAATTCCTCCTGAACGTTGTTAAGGTTCAATCCACAGCTACCATAAACACTTTGTTGACATTATTGCTGCCAAACTAGTATCAACTATAGCTATTAAATCCAAGTGTGCACTTCCTTTTTTTTCCCCCACAGCACTGTAAATATTGAATAGATGTGTTTAATAACATCATGAAAGATAATTGTAAAAACAATGCCTGCAAAGGGGGGGAGGAGGAGCAGGCTTTATGTGAGAGCAGAAACAGCTGCGCAGAGAGAAACAGCCAGAATGATTTATGAGGTATGCAAAAGAGATGTGCGTTGCAGCAAGTGTAACACCCATTGAAAACATGATTGATGGTCTCAGCTGGAGTTAATGTAATGTTAATAAAATAAGAACTTTTTATAGAATTAAGGGAAGAAACACTTAAATTGTATAACATGAGTCAAGCTAGAATGTTTGCAATGGCAGAACTATATCTGTTACAGGTTCACTTTAAAGACATTCATAACTTTAGTACCAGAGGTATACTCAATTAGCTTTGTTTTTGCAATCCCCTGTGCACATCTTTAGCATTCAAAAAAATCAAGTACCCATGCATTCACTACTTAGTCTGTGGAGTAAGGTATACCCGTTGAGAGTTGGACATCTTTCTGTTAGAGTCATTGGAGTTACTGGTGTCCTGTAGCACTTTACTGGATGTGCTGTTCTTAAACTTCTTCCCTTTCAGTCTGTTTACAAACATAAGCTTAGAGGATGGCTTTGAGAGCAGGACTTTCTGCTTAGCAAGGATCTCACTGTTCCAGTTTTGTACCTAAAACAAAGAAATACATTTAGGGTCTGCTTAAGGGAATCATCACTCAATCTCAGGTGACAATTCTGTATTGAAAACATAGAATTACAAATAGGATCCCTAAATCACAAATCACTCCTTCCCATACTCTATTCACTGAACATTGGTTTTATCACAATTGGATACTCCTGTAAAATTATTATAAAAATCTGGATATTTATTTCCATGTACACGGTTTTCTGTTATGCATACTTTAGTGTAGACCAAATGAAACTGAAACCTAGAGAATTTTTCAGGTTCAGATTTTTTTTTTATCCTAAAGGAACACTACAGTCACCAGAACTACAGCTAATTGTATTTGTTCTGGTGAGTAGAATCAATCCCTCAGGCCTTTTGCCATTAACACTGTCTTTTCATAGAAAAGGCCATATTTACATTACAGCCTAGGGATAACTCCACTTGCCACTCCTCATATAGCTACTAGAGGTGCTTCCTGCACATTCATTCAGTGTCTCCACCCTCTGCATGGCGACACTAAACTTTCCTCATAGAGAATCACTGATTGGTCAGGGCTGTGTTTGGCTTGTGCTGGCTCTGTCCCCGATCTGCCTCCTTGGCAATCTTAACCAATTCAATTCTTTCCTACTGGAAAGCATTGTGATTGGCCAAGATCATAACTTCTGATGAAGTCAGCCAAGCAGACAGATCAGCCAACACCAGCAGACTGGAATAAAAGGTAAAATGTTACTATATTAAAGGGGCGAGGGGCTGGATTGTGTATTTAACACTATAGGGTCAGAAATACAGGTTTGTGTTCATGACCCTATCTAGTGTTCCTTTGATTTTTCCCTTTAATAAATAACTTTGCTAGCATTATAACCCATTTTATTGGTTTTGGTGCTTAAAGTGTCACTTTAAGCCTCAATAAAAAAGACTGTTGCATATTTCGCTGGAACCAAGTGGAAAATATTTTGTAGACATCAGAACCTGCTTATCTTTAATTGATGGTGGTGACTTTTCACCACGTATGGCATATATGTTAAACACTATATAGTGTAAGGCAATATAATTAATATGGCCTCTAGACAACTACTGAGAATGTCAACATTGAAAAAACAGGTGAACGGACAAAGACTCATAAGGAATACCAGAAAAAAGATGAAATAAGGAAGGGTAAATAAGTGGAATTGGTAAGTTAAAGTGACACTAAGCATCAGAACTATAACATTTAGGATATTATAGGCACTGTGAATCCATCTGCAGTGTACGGAATGAACACACTTTACATTATTAGTTTCAATGCCGCTCTAGGAGTAGCATTTGAGTAATTGTCAGGCATGCACCATTGCTCAACTAAAATTTCTCTGTGAGAAGCGTTACAAAAAGAAGATGCCATTATGATGGGAAAGTAGGAAAATCAGGTTGGAGATCATGGTGCTGGATTCAATATAACTTTTTAATATAAAAATTATGTTTAAATGGCAACAAAATGGGAGAATGGAGCTATAAAATAGTAAAGACAACAAGAAATTGTGATAACATTTATTTTTTTGAATAGAGTTTCCCTTTAAGTTGGGAGAGGTCTGAGATATAAGGGCAATAATTAATAAGGAAGAGAGAACTTATATTAAACCAAGAGATAGAATACGATAAGTAGGGGTATGGAATATGGAGATTCTGTACATTACTTACCCCATAAATGCTTAAAGGGACACTAATGTCACCAAATCGATTTTAGCTTAATGCAGCAGTTTTGGTGTATGGATCATACTGTCGCACTGCTTAATTCTCTGCCATTTAAGAGTTAAAGGAGTACTATAGTGCCAGGAAAATAAACTTGTTTTCCTGGCACTATAGGGTTATTAGGTACTTTTATTTCTGTCCATGCAACCCTAGCCACACTTCCCCTGGCTTTGACTAGCACAGCTTGCATGAAAAAAAATAAAAAAAAAAAATTTCATTTTCAAACAGGTGTTAACCTGCTTTACAAATTTATCTCCTGCTCGGTAAAATGAGCTTTAATTACATCCAGCAGGATCTAGAATGCTGTTCACAGATATAAGACATTCTAAATAAAACAATAAGCAATAAAGGAAGTTTAAATATTAGATCTCTCAACAGGAAATGTTTAGTAAAGTTGTGCAAGTCACATGTAGGGAAGTGTGACTAGGGCTGTATATAGAATGCAATTTAAATCTCAAATGGCAGAGAATTGAGCTGTAAGACTGCATGGGCACGATCTACACACCAAAACTGCTTCATTAAATTAAAATTGATTTAGTGCCTATAGTCTCCCTTTAACTGAAATATCTGGGCTCTATATGCTATCCATTTCTGAGAAAAACCACAGAAAAAAAAAAGGGAAAAAAAACACACACACACATGATAACATATCCCAACAGATGTTCATGCCACTGACATATTTAAGTGGATTTGCAAACTCATATGTCAGTGAAAATGTATCTTGAGTGCATACAATCATTTGGTTCATTCACTAAGCCTGTGATCTAGTGGGCGTACTCTGTGCGGGGGGTTTCACTGAAGTGGTCTGGGTGCAGTGTCCCTTTTGCACTTAGTGCTGCAATGTAAAACACTGCAGTTTAAAGAGAAAGTGCATTTTTTACATTAGAGCACTAACTCTGCCTCCAGTCGCTGTCTCCCAGACTGCCATTTGAGGCGCTTCCTGGATCATAACGACGCTCTGCATGAGGACACTCAGGATCAGATTTTCCACATAAAGCATTGATTCAACGCTTTCCTATGGGGAGGTCTAACATGCATGAGCATAAGCAGGCGCTCGTCGCAGGACGTCAGGAGAGGCAGGAGTAGCGATAGTGCCAGGAATACAGCTTTGTATTTCTTGCACTATAATATCCCTTTAATTAAGGAAAGGCATTGAAAGAAAATGCTTCAGCCTTTTACCAAGTAGTAAATGTGAAACTTTTGCAAGAATAGAGCAATTTCAGCATATTAGAAACTGCAAACCACAAATACAAATATTAAAAAAACAGGCACCTTCTCTGGAGTTAACTTCACAAGTTCCAGATTCTCCATGCTGTGCCGTCTGCTTAACTTCGGCCGTGCACCTTTATAAAATAAATAAACACACACCATTAGTTACAGTTTAAAGTAGTGGAGGTTCCAATTTAAAAAAAGTCTGGTCTGAAACATTTAAAGGACCACTCTAGGCACCCAGACCACTTCAGCTTAATGATACCTACCTGGAAGAAGGGCTGCAACGGAATAGGCAGAGGGGACGATACCTGCCTGGAAGGATAGCTGCAGTCTTGAAAAGCTCCAGAGAGACCCAAGTCAAGCCTCGACAACTGGGGTTGAAGTGTTCCAGTCTCCCTCCCCAACGGCTAGGAAGCGGATTGGGCGCATACACACTAAGTCATTCTATATAAGTGTATATTTCTTTATATTTCTAATATAATTATTTGTTTTTATTAATTCTATGTTGGAGGGTCTGCCAGGAAATCTGTCAAACACGCTGATTCTAGTAATGTGATCGTGATCATAATCACATGGCACAGATGGGTGGGATTGTGCTGCAGGAACAGGGTCCACACTGGACTGGAAGGAAATAATCCACTCCAGCTCTCCCAAAGGCAAGGAGGCTGGGTGGACTAAAATTAAAAAAAAAAAAAAAAAACATTTGTGAGTGTATGAGAAAATGTGCGTGAGTGTGGCAGTATCCATGTGTCAGTCAGGGAATGTGTGTGTGCTTGCCAGTGATTGTGTGTGTCTGCCAGTAAGTGTGTGTGCCTCTGTCAGAATGTGTCAAACCAGTGAAGATGTGTGAGTGATGTCAGTTTAGCACATATTCAAAATACACCACTGCTATATACTGCTTTCTATAATAAATTTACATGGCAAAAGAAGAATTACTTTTACATTTACCATTCACACTGGTGTCTGGGTCCTGGATTTCTGAAAGCACTGAGGTATTGGTGCTGTAGCTAAGTCCCAGCACCATCTGTAGGTCAGAGAGGTTCAGCTGTGCTGTGAGTTCACCATTTCGATCTCCCAACTGTCAAATGAAGATTTATCCACCAAAGTTTAGTGTCAATTATTTCATATACAGCTATGTTCCATATTTACACACAAAGTCAGGCAGAGCAGACAAAGGATATGGGAAATATTTCAGGGATACTACAAAGAATGTTCATACTTTTAAACATCTGTGAAATAAATTTTTTTTTAAAATGACCTTTTCACAAATTTTCCTTTTAAAATGTACACTATAGTCACCAGAACCACTACAGCTTAAAGGCACACTACATGACCAGAATTCAAAGGTGTACTCCTGACCCTATTGTGTTAAAAACACTAATAGGTGGCTGGTCACCCACGAGTAAAGTAAAATCTTACCTTTACCCCAGTGCCATGCTAATTTGCCAGCACTGGCTCCATGCAGATGTGCCTCCTTGGCAAAGATTATCAGGATTGACGATCTCAGCCAATCCAATGCTTTCATACAAGCCAAATGCCACGCTGGCCAAGTGGCAACTCCTCAAATAGATGTATTGAATCAATGCATCTCTATGGGGAAAGTTAAGCGTCTCCATGCAGAGCGTGGAGACTCTGAATAAAGGTTCTGCACGTTGTGCAGCACTGACCAGGAAGCACCTTTAGTGGCAGTCTGAGTGAAAGCCACTGGAAGTGTCTCTAGACAGTAAACCCTATTGGGATTCAGATAAGTATCTACAAAGGAATAAGTAAACCGCACATAGTGAAGTGTATCATAATAAAATAAATGCTGTGCTTTTAAAATTACACTCACATGACCTCCACCTTTGCCCCGAAATATTCCTCCTGTTACTGTTCTCAAAGCAACTCCAAAAAAAGGCAACAATATTTAGTCTACCAAATCCTCATCGCAGCCCTCATGGTGATAAGCAGACAGTGGAAAGCAGCCCACAACACCCCCCCCCATCTTCACTGCATTGCCACAACTGAACTCAACAAATCCTATGAACTTATGGCCAGACAAACCCGCCCCTACACCAAATATTGGTACGAGGCGTGGGAACAGTGGGACCCACAGAGCCCCAACAACAGAATGGTGTCCCCACCCTAGATGACAGGAAGGCTTAGGCCCATGCTACATTACATACCAACCACTACCCCAGTTAGAACTTCAAGTTACTCCCCCCGTAACCTCTCCAAATGGCAGCCATCTCTATCATATTGGCAGCACAGAACCCAACAGAGAACACCATAAAACCACAACTGGCACAAAATAAATAAATAAAAAATAAAAAGGGCAAAAGCCTGTTAAGGTGGCCTCGACTGCCCCACAGGTCACAAACCACATCGGTCCCGCCGGGCCACTTTACCCCCACTCTAAGCCACATGGTACACCTTCCAAATGTACACCCCGGGGAACCCATGGAGGTCTGAGCAATGCCCAAGGTACTGTCTTCCCACTCTGTATTGGGCGCTGCAAGCTACATATTCCTCACTACCCCTAGTAGGTCCTACTGGAGCAAGTAATGCATCCTGGCTACCCCTCTTTTCCCTGAGGTTATGCAGAGGGATCACTACCTGCAACTGCTGCGATTCCTTCATTTTAATGAGTGTCCCCCTAAAAACGACCCACTGTTTGAGAGGCTCTATAAAATTCGGCCCTTTATCGGGGACATAATTTTCAGAAAATGTGTCTGACAGGAGTTGGATAAAGATATTTCAATTGACGAGTACCTTATAAAATTTAAAGGTCGACTGCTATTTTAGCAATATATTCCATCTAAACGGTTCTGATATAGCGTTAAATTTGATAAATTATGCAAATCCTGTACTGGTTACACATGGGCGTTTCGCATTTACCAGGGGAAGGATAGCCATCTTGACCCACCAGGATGACCTGATTCTGTGGGTACAAGTGGTAAGATTGTTTGGGATGTAATACTTCCCTTGTTAAATAAGGGATATAGGCTGGGTTAACAATTATTATATCAGTATACAATTATTTAAAAATTTATATTGTTTTGAAACCCTAGCCTGTGGCACAGTGAGGAAGAATCGCAGGGGGTTTCCCTCAAACTCTGGCAAGAGGCAGAAGCAGTAGAGGTTCCTCTTCAGCTCTTCACTAGGATGAGCTGCTTGCCCTTTGCTTCAGAGATAGGAAGGATGTACAGTGCCAGAGTCTGTGAGCGGTAGCACTGAGCATCTGGAAAAAGCCAAAGTGCATTGTAGACTAAAGCAAGTTTATAGGGGGAGTAGACTTGGCTGGCCAATGCATACAGCCCTATCTGGTGAACCGAAAAACTAGGACCTGGTACAAGAAAATTGCAATCTACGTGAGCCAGATTGCAATTTTCAACGCCTATATCCTCTATAAATGAGAGGTCATAGGTAAGCCCGGCCCTTTCCCAGAATTTACGTTGAGCCTTTTGTCCCGTATGTTATTTACCTAGTCCCCCAATCCCATTTTGGAATCAGGAGATCTCAAAAGACTTTGTGGCAAACACTTCCCTTCCCTTATCCCACCCACCCCCAGTAAAAAAGAAAGTGCCATGTTTGCTACAAGAAAGGAGTCCAAAAGCACTCCAGTTATTGCCCAACCTGCCCATCTCTACCTGCCCTCTGCATAACAGACTGTTTCAATGTAAAGAGTTTTTTTGTTTGTTTTTTTAACTTAAGTTTTCACACAGTAACTATGTGAGATCAAAGATCTCTCTGCCTTCAAATCAAAGTGTATGTGGGGGTACTGTTCTATTCCTGTGATTTAATAAAAACATGCTACATGTGGGTACTGTTCTATTCAGAAGACAGTGTTAAATCAAAATACAAAGTTTCTATTGCACTAATATCAGGATTATGACATTTCCAGTGAAAATGCAATTTATCTTATTAAAAAGACAAAAATAAAAGTAGAAATCGCTACATGGGCCCAGCATTTCTGTTAAAATGGCTAGACCAAACATCTCAAATTATGCCATTTGTTATAATCTGGGTTGCCTACTTTTGAAAACTGTATACCATAACGGTGGAAATGTTATTACCCAGGCTGCCATACTCTCTGAAAAGCCACATAGGCCCAGAAAATCACTTTGACAAACTTACAAGCTGAAAAGGCATCTAATATTTTTGTCCCCGTGACTTCCCTCCAAAAACAGAAAATCTAGTACATGTTAATGTACTAGATTTTACAATGTTAAATACAACTAGTGAGGCTTTGTTGCAATAACTCAGGTATCAGGAATATGAAAGGTCTGTGAAAAGAGAGTTCGTGTGTGTGAAAAAGCACAAATAAAACTATAACCGCTATGTGGGCCCTTCATTTCTAATAAAGTGGTTAGACCAAACATCTTAAAATGCACCATTTGGGTTGCCTACTTTTGAAAACGGTGTAAGTGAAAAGTAAAGTGCCGTGATAAATATTAAACATCGTAGCCAATGCTGGTTAAATATGTATCAATCTTAACCCATTAAGTGCCCTATGTACAAGTGAAAAAGTGGTCTGTCCCCACCTTGTATGTTATATGTCCCCTTGCTAGGGGAAAGTCTGTTGTGTGAGCAGCATGCTGTGAAAAATTTATGTGAAATATATTACCAGTTACGTATATACAGATGCGTCTGCTACTGTGTAATAATATATGTATTTATACCAGATGTTGATATACTACTTGCTATGTGAATTGTTGTATGTCTTATTGAATGGTAGGGGTCAGTGAACATGTGTTGCAAAATGCAAGTGCACTGGAGATCTGCCGAGTGCCCTATAGCTGGCAGTGTAGTTGGATACTGATTGGTATGTGAAATGTTGTTTGTCTGTTGACCTGTAGGGTTCAGTGTTTTGGTGTTTGTAAAACCCCATGAAAATTGTCAATGTACTTGACAGACCTGTAGGTGGCAGTGTTGATAGAACCACTGTTGGTCTTGATGTGAAATGTAAATTATTGTGAATTAAACCTGAAGTTGAGCCCATGCTGGAGTTTAATTTATGGTTATGTTTAAAACAATCTTATGTGTAATTTATATTGGCTGGTAAATTGTAAATGACATGTGAAGACAGTTTTGCTGTTGACCAGTAGGGGTCAGAAATGCTGATTGTATGGTAAAAATACCCTTTAACCCCTTAAAGACCAAACTTCTGGAATTAAAGGGAATCATGACATATCACATGTCATGTGTCCTTAAGGGGTTAATCCAAACCCGTTTGACAATATACAATATGTGAACATGATAGTTTAACATTCATTGTAACAAACCAAAGTTCTGTTAGTGGGTTGTAAATGCATAAAACGTGTGTGTAGTACAATAGTAAATGTATGAACTAGTTCACGTTTGGTAGAAAATTGTACGAACCGTAAGCCTGGTATGTCAGGGAAACAAAACGAAACGAGCAGTGAGATTTGAAATGCACGCACAGAATTGCCTAGTGTGTTTAGGTAATTGAAACAGAATATGTTCCCGTTTGGGAGCAGGCAAATGCTCGAAATGAGCCAGTGACAAATATAAACAAGGGAGTTTAAACGAATGAACATGCAACGGTTTTAGAACAGACTTAGACAAAATGCAGCCGTAAAGTTAGGACCTGACCCGTGCATGGTGCCGTGGGACTGATGCCTGGTGTAACGGGTAGGTCGACTTACGGTTTGTGAGTCACTTGGACACCATCCACGGCGATGGATTGAAGAAAGAAGGTGGTAGGCCGGAAAAGCCTGTGTGTAACAACGGCGACCGGGTGAGTAAAGATTTCTGTTATGACTGTTCAGGACCATCACCGGTCCTCAAGGGGATTTTTCCAATTGATGGTCCTGAACAGTCAGCGGACGCGAAGGGGTTAAATATAATTTGTTAATAACATAATGGCACATTCTAGATTAAAAAAAAAAAAAAACTCAATTCGCCTAAACAACTTCAACTTGCTGAAAAGCTTTATGTATTAAGAGTGTGAAAAAAAAAAAGTTTAGATTTCTATGAAAATTTACACTTTTCTAAATTAAGCTAGTTACACCACCTTGGCTTTCAAGCAGACAACAGATCATTTTACTTTCTGGTTTGGTTAGCTCAGTTGAGTTAAATTCAAGAGGCAGCAATTACTCAGAGCACCACCCTTGCGAGGACTTTTCATTGAGCTGCATTAGGAAGTCTGTGATTGGACAGTTCCAGAAGTCGGGTTGGGGTTAGATAGGGAGGGTTTGCAAAGCAGCAAACAGAACTGCATGTTTTGCAAGCCGAATTAGATGGATTATTATTATAAATTTATTATTTATAAAGCACCAACAAGTTCCGTAGCGCTGTAGAATGAGTGGACTAACAGACAAGTATTTGTACACAGACAAGTTGGACACACAGGAACAGAGGGATTGAGGGCCCTGCTCGCATGCTAGAGGGAGTGGGGTAATGTGACACAGAAGGTAAGGGTAGGGTAGAAAAGTAGTTTGCTAGGATAGTGTTCATTGAGGGCTTATTGTTTTGTTTTATTGACGTTTCAGGAGAGGGATCGGGGTGCGGGGAGGGAAAGCTGTTCACAGTTTAATTGATATGCTTTCCTAAAGTAAGTTTTCAAAGATTTTCTTGAACGAGTAGAGATTAGGTGAAGGGCGTTCCATAGGAACGATGCAGCCCTAGAGAAGTCTTTAAGGTAAGGTAGGAGTACAACATACCCTCAATGAAAAAAATGCATTATTAAATGCATGCATATTTTCATTTGGCGTATATCCACTAAACAGTGACATTTACTTATTTTGTATTTTGGCAGTTGAGTGTCCCTTTAAAGCAAGCAGCTGCACATATTGCATGTGCCAATAATTAAATCTTTACATTTGCTGGCAGTTTACCTTGCATTGTGTACAGAATTATTATTTTTGTTTTTTTAACTGACATGACCTGGCATTCAACACATTTTGAGATAGTAGAGTCCATTTTAAACATCCTCTACATGTTTATGATAACTGTATGGTAAGATCCCAGTAAAAAACAAAAACAAAAAAACTGAATTTTTATCGGTTTTCCTGGAATTAAATCAGGTCCATTTTTATTAGAGTACTTTGATACAAACTGCTTCACAATTGAAAATATATCTATATACTGTAATGGGTGAAGAATGGAACTGAAAAATGTGTCTTACCTCTCTTGAGATATCCAGATGCTTCTCTGCAAAATGAACAGCCTGGTCATGGTTTCCCAAGGCAGTGTATGCATTTCCTAGGCTCCAGCAGGCCCGGCCTTCACCCACTCTGAAACCCAGTAATCAATTACCACAGTGTGTTGGATGGAAAAGGGATGGCCATTGTCATGAGAACATTTTAATGTAAGATTTAACAAAATAACAATCGCACCACTACTTGTCAGATTCACAAAGATTACAGGGTTATTCACTAAAATCCGAGTTGTCCCATACTGAATGAGTCAAAACTGTCCAGGTGTGTACAAGGATACTTGGACTGAAAAATCCAGACATTATTCAGGCTATTTAACAATATAACACAGGCATGAATTTGACTCAACCCAAGACAGAAAAATTAAACTCCACATTAAAATTAATCTATCTTCACTCATTGAGGGCTCCACACAGACTGAGCTCTGAAATCTATAGTGCAGCAAATCATACGTATACAGTTGCAAGAAAAAGTATGTGAACCCTTTGGAATGATATGGATTTCTGCACAAATTGGTCATAAAATGTGATCTGATCATCATCTAAGTCACAACAATAGGCAGTCTGCTTAAACTAATAAACACACAAAGAAGGAAATGTTGCCATGTTTTTATTGAACACACCACGTAAACATTCACAGTGCAGGTGGAGAAAGTATGTGAACCCCTAGACTAATGACATCTCCAAGAGCTAATTGGAGTGAGATGTCAGCCAACTGGAGTCCAATCAGTTCTGGGTTTGCTTTTCACAAGAAGCATTGCCTGATTTGAATGATGCCTCGCACAAAAGAGGTCTCAGAAGACCTACGATTAAGAGTTGTTGACTTGCATAAAGCTGGAAAGGGTTATAAAAGTATCTCCAAAAGCCTTGCTGTTCATCAGTCCACAGTAAGACAAAATGTCTATAAATAGAAAAAGTTCAGCACTGCTGCTACTCAAGGAGTGGCCGTCCTGTAAAGATGACTGCAAGAGCACAGCGCAGACTACTCAATGAGGTGAAGAAGAATCCTAAAGTGTCAGCTAACGACTTACAAAAGTCACTGGCAAATGCTAACATCCCTGTTAGCGAATCTACAATACGTAAAACACTAAACAAGAATGGATTTCATGGGAGGATACCACAGAGGAAGCCACTGCTGTCCAAACAAAACATTGCTGCATGTTTACAGTTTGCACAAGAGCACCTGGATGTTCCACAGCAGTACTGGCAAAATATTCTGTGGACAAATGAAACCAAAGTTGAGTTGTTTGGAAGAAACACACAACAATATGTGTGGCGAAAAAAAGGCACAGCACACCAACATCAAAACCTCATCCCAACTGTGAAGTATGGTGGTGGGGGCACCATGGTTTGGGGCTGCTTTGCTGCGTCAGGGCCTGGACGGATTGCTATCATCAAAGGAAAAATGAATTCCCAAGTTTATCAAGACATTTTGCAGGAGAACGTAAGGCCATCTGTCTACCAGCTGAAGCACCCAACAGAAGATGGGTGTTGCAACAGGACAATGACCCAAAGCATTGAAGTAAATCAACAACAGAATGGCTTAAGCAGAAGAAAATACACCTTCTGAAGTGGTCCAGTCAGAGTCCTGACCTCAACCCGATTGAGATTCTGTGGCATGACCTCAAGAAAGCGATTCACACCAGACATCCCAAGAATATTGCTGAACTGAAACAGTTCTGTAAAGAGGAATGGTCAAGAATTACTCCTGACCGTTGTGCACATCTGATCTGCAACTACAGGAAACGTTTGGTTGAAGTTATTGCTGCCAAAGGAGGTTCAACCAGTTATTAAATCCAAGGGTTCACATACTATTTCCACCTGCACTGTGAATGTTTACATGGTGTGTTCAATAAAAACCTGGCAACATTTCCTTCTTTGTGTGTTATTAGTTTAAGCAGACTGTAATTGTCTATTGTTGTGACTTAGATGATGATCAGATCACATTTTATGACCAATTTAGCAGAAATCCATACCATTCCAAAGGGTTCACATACTGTTTCTTGCAACTGTAGTTTGCTTGCATGAAGTAAAGTGAAACAGAGTTTGTGAACGTGCATCCGCACTTGTGCTTTTTGAATTTACAAAGTATAGGACTCGGATGCAAAATCACCAATTTTAATCCCAACACTTTTGGGCGGTGGCTGTAGATTTGCTCAGATGCGGTTGTAATTTGGTAATTTTCACTGGATTTTAAGTGAATAGTTGTGTTGGTCTGTTATTTCTATGCGCCAGCAGACCCACTGCTGGCGCATAGGCACTGGAATAAAAGGTGAGCAAAATACATGTTTAAGGGGAATAAGGGGGGAGGCAGCCACCTAGATAGTTTAACACTATAGGGTCAAGAGTACACATTTATGTTCCTGACCCAATAGTGTTCCTTTAACATGTTCATTTTGGAAAAATGTATTGTATATAAAAAGTGAAAACAGGATTTCACAACAAACAGATTCTAACTCTTATAGCTATAGAAATGTAACAATCAAAAAAAAATACAGAAAGTAAAAATTATGAAGTGGTCATAAGAAAAGCACACAAGAAACAGTCAAAGAGAGAAAAACCATAAGTTTCTTAGAGAAACAAGACAAATCTAATAAAACAAGAGTCAATGCCTCAAGTCATCAAGATTCTAGCTTGCCATAGAACTCATTGTGCGGCTATGCAATAAATGAAAAGAAAATATATTATATTGTAACAGGAAGGTAGTCAGACCATTGCAACTTCAACAAATCAATGGACATACAGATCACAAGCACAATTTGTTGCATTTACAAATTCACACTAGCAATTTTGGCAGTTTAGCATTCCAGTTGTTGAGATTATACTTTTACAGTAATGACAATTTCAGAACAATGATTTGCCATCACTGACCTAATCTTCATCAATACAAAAACGCCAGCCAACGCCTCCAAAAAATTAAGAACCAAGTTAGTTATAATGACACACACCATAGTTTTATAAAGTGCAGCAATCCTAGACATTTCATTGTTTTCCAAGGTGATAGTCTCTAGTTTTTTTTTTAATCTGAAGGTTAAACAAGAATTTGCTTTTTATATAAACCCCCCAAAATTGTATAGTACATAATGAGACAGTAAAGGGATGGACACATTGTGCAATTGGAGTCTCACCGGTCACTGAGTTCCTGAGCAATGACAAGATGCTTCAGATGATAATCAATAGCTTTTTCATAATCTTGAAGAAGAGTGTATGTGTTTCCCAGGCTGTAACAGCTCTGTGCTTCCACAGCCCTGTCCTTCAGCTGCCGTGCCAACTGCAGAGTCCGCCTGCAAGAACGCAATGCAGATCCATTAGCTCACCTTCGTTCAAAAGGGCTGCATTTTAATGTATGTGCAGTGATTTATAAAGCAAATACAATAGTGCTGGACTCAACACGTTGGTGTAAGACCAGAAAGCTCTAGCACAAAATGCTTATTCAACCCAAATGATGGAACATTTGCAGATTAAACCTTTTAAATGATTAAACGATAAGCAACAGATTGCAGGTTAACTTGCATATAGTCGGTTAAGAGGAGGAAAGAACTTTCATATTGAGATAAACAAACAAGAAGAAAGCTCCTAATAATCCAGGAGACATCCTTTCTGCTAACAAGGTTTCACGTGGAGGAACCTGGCTGCATATTTGAAGAGATACTATAGGCATCAAAGCAATGTTAGCGTAATACAGGAGTTTTGTGAGTATAGATCATGTGACTCAAATAGCCTGCATAAAAAAATGGTTCTCTTTTCAAATGAGTGCTAGCTTACATTAGAAGAGTATCTCCTGATTTGTAAATTAAACTTTAAATCATACCCAGGAGGCTATTTCCAGAGCAGGAGACAAGGAATTCTAGAACAGATATTCTATATTTCTGGTCTGGTTTTCAGGAAGAGCTTTGGAAAGCTATGCAAGTCACATGCAAGGAGGGGTGACTAGGGCTGTATAAAACAGATTTAACTACTAAATGGCAGAGAATGACACCGTAAGACAGTGAGGGCATAAACTATACACACAAACTGCTTCATTAAGTTAAAGTTGTTTTGGTGCCTATATAGTGTCCCATTAGCGAATATAATAAAGGAATACTATAGAGCCAGAAACACAAACATGTATTCCTGACACTATAGTTTTAAAAACACTATCTAGCTCCCCTGGCCCACCTAAATATAGTAAAATCCTACATTTATTCCAGTCTGCTGGTGTTGACTCTGTCCCTGATCTGCCTTTTTGGATGACATCATCAGAATTTATGATCTCAGCCAATCACAATGCTTTCCCATAGGACTGGCTGAGATGGTCAATTCTGATGATCTCAGCCAAGGAGGCTGGCCAGGTCGAAGTGAGCCAAACGCCATCCTGGCCAGTCAGCATCTGCGTGTAGAGATGCACTGAGGCAGTGCATCTCTGTGAGGAAAGTTCAGTGTCTCCAAGCAGTGGTTGGAGACACTGAATGTCAGTACTGCCCTAGGAAGCACCTCTAGTAGCCATAGGAGGAGAGGACACTGGATGAGTCCCTAGGCAGCAATGTAAACACTGCCTTTTCACTGAAAAATCTGTATTTATTGCAAAAGGCCTACTGGGGCTGACTATAAGCTGTAGTTGTTCTGGTTCTATAGTGTCCCTTTAAGTAACAGTCTGCAATTTACACCTCAACAAAATTATGTGGTTAAGTGTTAAGTACTTTATTTATCGTGAGTGTTTAACACAACTTTCCAACAGTGTTAAAAGTGTGCTCATAGTGTTCTAAGAGGTGCTTCATAAGTGTTAACTCAAAGTTTGCGGCTAACACACTTGTGACCCAAAAACAAAAAATGCAAATACGGTATTAATGTGTGGGGGAAAAAAAAAAAACCCCTCAAAAAATGAGAAGTGGAGAGCTATACAACAATTTAGTTTACTTACCCCTATTTCCAATTGGGGAATGCGCTCATTACATGAAATACAAACACAAATATACACAGTAATATATATTTTTAAAGGTCTGCTAAATAGTGGAATATCATGGTTGTGCGTTGATCCACTCATTGTTTTGAGCCTAAATGAGATTGGCTCAAATTGTCTGGGATTCGGGGCATTTAAGGCAGCACCATGCTTTTCTCCTTAAGTATGGTGAAGCAGATTCCCAAAAGAAAATAGAATATCGAGTGCAATATGTTAGGTTTTATCAAAGGATTTGGTTCAAACTTCAAAGACTTGCTTACCTTGTAAAGAGTATATGTTACCTGGCTCTAGTAGGATATAGCTCTGTGTTAACAATGTCCTTCTTTAATCAGTGTGGTAATACAGGTAAAAAATTATTTACTGGATTAATAAATATTTTTGCCTGTATTACCATGCTGATTCCAGGGCAATGTCACCCTTATTTAAAAAATAAATAAATAATTTATTATAAATTTTTATTTTCACATTTTTAAACAAACATATTCCAGAAATACATAGTCCATTTACAAATAACATACAGTGGTTCGTTTTGGTCTTATCCGTACTTAATTGAATTATCGGTATCAAGAATGTTCACCTTGTGACCTAAACATTCAGGATCTTTCCCCTTTCCATTCTACCTTCAATTTCTTGTGTTACTTGTACATTACAGTGAATTACTGAGAATTAGAAAAAAAAGGAGATACCTGAATTCCTGGTCTCAAGAGTGATCACCTTGTAACCGAACATTAAAAACATTATGTTAAACATCCATGACGTAGAAAAGTTATTATCAAGTGCTCCGAGGTGTGGTGGAGGAAGTCGAGAGAAAGGAGGGAGGCAATAATTAAATTTAAAAAAAGTGGGAAGTAGAATCATATCCAGTTCCTAAATTCTGATAGGTGTTTTGATCGAAAAGATGTCCAGGGATTCCATATTTTTTTCATATATTTTCAAGTTATTTAATTTCTTGAAAGCATATTTTTCCATTATTAATTAATAATTAATTTGTGTGGTTATTTCCCCCCATCCTGGTACTGCTTCCATTCTCCAATATCGAGCCAAGCATACTTTAACAGCCATCATGATATGTATCATTAAAATACTTCTCTGATTTTACTGTTGTAGGTAGCTCAAGGTGGAAAAGAAAAGTTTGAACATCCAATTCTACCTGTATATTTAGAGCTTCTTTAATTATTCTAATGATTTTTTTAGGTCTTTGAGTTGCTTACAATTCCACCATATATACAGAAATGTTCCTATTTCTAGATTACACCTCCAGCAGAATTTATTATTGCTAGAATTAAATTTATGTAAAATTTGCGGAACTTTATACCATCTATTGAGATTTTTAATTTGGGTCTCATATATATTTGTGCAGATTACTGCTCCTTTAAGCATTCTTATTGAACTGTGTCATATTTCCAATGAATATTCCTCGTTTATATCTTCTTCCCATTTTGTCATCCCCTTCACCTTACTTTTGCCTTTTAGATTGTATAAAGTTGTATTTATTTATTCTAGAAACTAATTTGTTATTGTCCTCTATATGTATTAGATTGTCTTGGTTTTGATCTTTAACCCCTTAGTGACCAGGCCATTTTTCAGTTGTATTACCGTTAAGGACCAGGGCTCTTTTTCTGCAGTGGCTGTGTTTAGATGTAATTTGCCTCTTACTCATTTATTGTACCCATACATATTATATACCGTTTTCCTCGCTATTAAATGTTCATTCTAAAGATACCATTATTTTCATCATATCATATGATTTACTAGAATAAAAAAAGTGAAATATGATGAAACATAAAACACAGCTGGCCATCATGCCCCCATGTCCCAGTTGGAACATTTCTGAAGCCAGCCAATGTAATTCACCTCCGTCAAACCGTATGTTTTGGAAAAGTACACACCCTAGGGCATTTCACATGGTGGCATTTCAACACTTTACATGCACTAATTCTACCACCAGTCTCTGTCAAACATTTTTGTGATGTTCTTTTTCACCCACACATTCTACTTTGAGCATAAATTCTAAGCTCCTGTTAGGTGTTACTGCCAAAGGACACCCCAATATGTGCTCGGCAACATCTCCCGGGTACAGCGATACCACCCATGCATATGTTTGTTGGGTTCACTGGGGGGTACAAAACAAAATGTCTGATATGCGTTTTTCAAATTGTACATATCTTGCTTGCCTATCTTCCTTTTGGGGGACTTATCAGATATCCCAATGTATTTTCTTGACATGAGCGTGCATATGTTTGAAAAGTTGACACCCTGCAGTAGTTGAAGAACGTGTGTGGAGGTAACTGTACAATCCTCATTTTTACACAGACACACTGCTTTTTGACTGTGATTTAGGAGAGCCCGCTGTTGGTTATTGCAAGAACACCCCAGGTGGTTTTCTGCAAGGCTTCTCCTTAGGACACCCATGCCCCCCATGCATAGGCTTGCCAGGATTTTGGGAAGGTACGGTTACAATTGTATGACTTTTCAATTTGAGTTGAAATTGAGAGTATTTCTTCTGATAAGCCTATCTTTAGCCTGGGGCTTATCACATACCCCAGTTTTATAGATTGCCACGAAAGGGTACACACTTTGAAACGTAGACACCCCGAGGTATTGCATGTGGAGTGCTTTGATGCAACTTTTTTTTTAGCCAGACCAAAAAAAAAAAAATAAAACAGTTGAACATGTGTGGAGGTAACTGTTCAATCCTCATTTTCACACACGCACACTGCTTTTTGACTGTGATTTAGGCGAGCCCGCTGTTGGTTATTGCAAGAACACACCCAGGGTGGTTTTCTGCAAGGCTTCTCCTTAGGACACCCATGCCCCCAATGCACGGGGTAAATGTAACAACCCCCCCCTCCAAAAAAAACTGAACGGCAAATGTTAAAAAATAAATTAAAAATGGACCAGCGTGTGGTAGCGTTTGAAGCAGTAGCCAATGCAGAGTCCAGGCTGTCCAGGGCAATCAGGACAGTAATATACACTATCTTTTCTCTGCCCCCTCTTAGAACAAACCCTGCATCTTTTTTTGGGATTCTGCTTTGCCGCAGTAGGGGGGATTTTAAAAATAAAATGTGCAGCATTGAATGCCGCCCTATGAAGAAACTCAGCGCTCAAACGCGCATGTGCACGGAATGCGCGTTGAGCTGTCTGACAGCTCAGCTCGCTTTCTATACCCGCCCCCCCTCATCAGCCAAACTGTGTTTGCATAGAAATACTATATATGGAGATCTCTCTATATAAAGTGTTTCTATGCAAACACACAAGTAGTAAAAAATTAGACATACACACGCACACTTTTTCTCCACCCCATCATCCATATCCATCCATCTACTCCCATCATCCATATCCATCTACTCCCATCATCCATCCTCACCCACACTCACTAAATAAGTTTACTTACAGTGTGAATCCTCCCCTCCTCCTCTTCGGTCTTCAGCCTGTCAGCTCAAGCCACTCCCACGCAGTGCTGACAGACTCAGCACACAAAGCGCGTTCACAGTGCTTTGTGTGCAGATAGCCTTTTTAGGGCTTCTGAACTCTGAAGTCCCTCTGGTGGCTGTCTGACTGACTGCAACAAGAGGTGTTCCAAGCTTCCAATGTAAACACTGTATTTTCTCAGAAAATACATTGCTTACAAGATAAAGAACCTCATTAAGCTGAAGTTGTTCAGGTGACTATAATGTCCCTTTAAGTTTATAATTCGAATAGATTCCATATTCCTTTATTATTTCTAATACTGCTTTTACTGATTGGTCCGGATGCCTAAGTGTTAAAATTACATCGTCCGCATATAGCAAGACTATATTTTCTTTATCTGCAGCGGTTATACGTTCTATGATTTGAGATTTACGGATATATTCTGCAAACGGTTCTATGGAAAGAATATAATAACAATGGAGATAAGGGGCATGTCTGAGGTGTGTCATTTTTTACTTCAAACCAATCTGAACTTACACTATAGCCCAAAACTTTTGCTGAAGAGTTTGTGTATAAACTTAAAATATATGTTTACCAAAAGTGCCAGTTATTTCGAAGGTCCCCCTTATTTGACACAGGGCTATATCTACCTAGAAAAGTGTAACATGGAGGGTCTTTACAAGTTGAGCAGGTTTTTGACACAGAATACTTTAGCGATAATTTAAATCATAACATATTGCACTAGATGCCATTTTCTTTTGTGAATCTGCAACACTATACTTTAGGAGAAAGATTTTGTGCTACCTTAAAGGCACCGAATTCCAGACGATTTAAGCCAATGCCATTTAGGCTCAAAACAATGTGAGTGGATCACCTCACAACCATAATATTGCACTATTTAGTACACATTTAAGCAACATTATTGTTTATATATGGGTGTTCATACTTAATTTAAAGGAACACTACAGTCACCTAAATTACTTTAGCTAAATAAAGCAGTTTTAGTGTATCACTCATTCCCCTGTAATTTCACTGCTCAATTCACTGTCATTTAGGAGTTAAATCACTTTGTCACACAAGTCACCTCCCCCTGGCTATGATTGACAGAGCCCGCATAAAAAAAAAAAAAAAAAAAAAAAAAAAAAAAAAAAAAAAAAAAAACTGTTTTCACTTTCAAACAGATGTAATTTACCTTAAATAATTGTATCTCAATATCTAAATTGAACTTTAATCACATACAGGACGCTCTTGCAAGCTATTAACATAGCAGGGGATAAGAAAATCTTAATTAAACAGAACTTGCAATAAAGAAAGCCTAAATAGGGCTCTCTTTACAGGAAGTGTTTATAAAAGGCTGTGCAAGTCACATGCAGGGAGGTGTGACTAGGGTTCATAAACAAAGGGATTTAACTCCTGAATGGCAGAGGATTGAGCAGAGTTAGGCTGCAGGGGCAAAACTGCTTCATTAAGCTCAAGTTGTTCAGGTGACTATAGTGTCCCTTTAATGAGAGCATACTCCAATTGAAAATAGGGGCAAGTCCACTTGTTGTATATATTTTCACTCATTAATACCATTGAGCACACTTTTAATTACAAGCTGTTTATTCTTCAGCATCTTTCTACAATCTCAATGATAGAGTCTAACCACTGACTAGTTATTTTACATGTAGTGGTTTACATTGGTATGTATATAAAAAAATAAAATAAAAAAACATTTTTGAAATGTTGCGAGCTTAAAATATTATATGGATAAGCAATAGTGAACTACACAAGTCAAATCAAAGCCATGTGTGAACTAGTGAACATTTTCATCCCAGTTTTTTTTATAGTAAGTAGAGTGTATTATATTTACTGCACTGTATATAATGCAATTAAAACCCTTTACAGTTATAAAATGCATTCATCAGCTACAAACCGACACTGGCCAGTAAAACCTCAAAACAAACTGGTTATGGTTTACTGAATCAACAACTACACTATTGATGCTAAAAAAAAACAAAAAAAAAACTAGCAAATAGTAAAGACCTATATTTGGCAGAAAAATCTCACTAACCTTCAAAACATAATATATTCATTAGCAAGCCCGCTCTGCAGATTAAGCAAAAAATGGCGGTCTAGGAAAAAACAGCCATTTTGAAATTAAAATCTGTCTATAAAGTAATAACCAAATCTCACCAGTAACACAAACATTTTATATATTATTGAATCCAATTCAGATTATTGACTTTATTAGTGATTGTGAATTCCAATGCTTCCAAGAGTGGGAGTGAAAGGAAAAATAAAATAAAATAATTTCTTACTTATAATATTCTGCTGCCATTTCAAATTCACCAAGAAAGATAAACGCATTTCCCAAGTTGCTATAAGCCCTTCTTTCTGCCGATCTGTCACCAAACTCTCTGGCAATTAGAAGGCGCTGTAAATAATAAAAAATAAATTAATTCTATTTGTGAGCCAATAATGCTACCTGTATGTATGTATGTATGTATGTATGTATGTATGTATGTATGTATGTATGAGACTTGTAGATAATGTTTATGTTCATTTGATGCAAGTATACTTGATACTCTTTATTTGTATTTAAGTTATATAGTATAGGTAGAACATAAAATTACCAACAAGCCTAATATTTAAGTGTAATAACATCTAGCAAACGCATTTCTTTTTCATATGGCGAGAGTTTTTTTATTCTCTTTACACTTGTTTATATGATCATACAAAATTGATAAAAGGAATGGAGCACTTCAGTTACAAAGAAAGGTTACAAAATTTTAATCTCTTTAGTTTGGAAAAACGGCGCCTCAGAGGGTATATGATAACATTATACAAATATATTCGGGGCCAGTACAAACCATTATCTGGTTTATCGATTCATAAACAGGGCTATACATAGGACACAAGGTCATCTATTTAGGCTGGAAGAAAGGAGATTTCATCTAAGGCAAAGGAAAGGTTTTTTAACAGTAAGAACTATAAGGATATGGAATTCTCCGCCCGAAGAGGTTTTATCAGAGTCCATGCAGATGTTTAAACAGCAATTGGATAAATACTTACAAAAACATAACATCCAGGGATAAAATTTCTAATTAGTGGGGTAATAGCTGCTTGATCCAAAGAGATATCGAACTGCCATTTTGGGGTCAAGAAGGAATTTTTTCCTAGTTTGTTGCAAAATTGGAAGCTCTTCAGACTAGGTTTTTTGCCTTCTTTTGGATCGACAGTAAAAACATATCTGAAGAAGGCGGAACTTGAGGGACATAAGTCTCTTTTCAGCTATGTAAATATATATGCTAAATATTTGAAATGCGACTAAAGAGTAAGAACTGCTGGTTAAAACCTAGTTGAAACAATCTTAAAATTATGCATATTTTATTTTGTAATCTTTTCATTCTAACTGGCTTGAATGTTCCAGCACGAGAGCTTGTAATTTGATGAATCCAACATGTTAAATGCATTAGACATTTTTTTCAAATGATGAACATACCTGCTCATGAGACATGACAGCCTTTCTGAAGTTTCCAAGTAAGTAGTGCGTGTTTCCAAGGTTTCCATAAGCACGCCCTTGAGCTGCTCGGTCGCCCAGATCGGTTACAATTAATAAGTTTGCCCTGTGGAAATTTTTTTTTAAAAAAAGAGTAAAAATAAAAACAAAAACAAAAAAATGCGGTACTGGCACCCTCATTGGGGCATACACTCTAAAAGATACCCCTAATTATATACAAAGCTAAAGAATAATACCACACTCACAAATAATAGATGCTTAACGATAAATGTATTTATTCTCCACGAAAATAAAAAAAGATCACAAAAGGAAAAAACAAAACAAAAAAAAAATAGCAAAAAAAGAAAAGAATAAAATGAAAAAGTAGGGAAAAAGCCCTGCAGACATACTAAACACACCAGAACCACTACATTAAGTTGTAGTTCTGGTGACAAAAGACTAGACCAAGACTAGTGTCCCTTTAAGAAATCACACTAGGATTTATGTTTTGAACCATTGTGGGCAATCCTAAACCTTAACCCAAGCTGATACTAGGTGCATGCCTGTATTGTAGAAACTATCAATGTGATTTAAAATTTATGTTCAACCTGACACACAATCATTGTTCTGTAGCCTAGTATTCTCAATAAAAATGTTAGGGGAAAGAAAAAAAAAAAAGTTTAAAAAAATAAGTATGTGTCATAGTGCTGTAAAAAAAAAAAAAAAAACATAAACAAAAAAAAAACAAAACACCAATATCTGTAGCTAATTATATAGATACAAATTCCGGTTTGATTTTATTGATTTTTGTAAACTTAATGGGATGCTTTAAGCACCAAAATACATTTTGCTTAATGAAGCAGTTCTAATGCAGAGAGGATGTCCATGCAGTCTCACTGCTCAATTCTATGCCATCTGTATGTATAATAATAGCCATCCACTGGTTGTGACATGGCCTCTATTAAGAAAACTGTTTAATTTTCAAATCAGATCCTACAGCACAGTGTGTTTACATTAGATTTTCTTATCTCCTTTTTTTAATTCAACTTTAATCATGCACAAGAGGCTGTTGCAGGCTCTAGCAGACAGGATATAAGGAATTCCAATATAAACACATATGCAATAAGAAAAGCTACAAAAAAAATTAACTCTTTTTCAGGCTGTGTAGGGAGGCTGAGACAAATAACCAGAAATTGTGACTAACGGCGGGGCGGGACCGCCATGCTGACCGGTCGCATGCACGAGAGGCTCCTGAGGAATCTGGCCTCTTAGGCTACAATTTGCAGCTCTGGTACTCGAAAAGAGCCCAAGAGACTTCCACACGGCGGTGGAAGAGACAGCGGCCCCGAGATCTGGAGTTTTGAGTCCCCCAAGTGAAGCACAGAGCTTCAGATGCTGTGGCCTACTTGGGAGGGGAGCGGGTGGACGACCGTTGCCCTGTCTACATTCCCAGCTGCCAGACACCGGCTTAATGAGATGCTTACCAGTCCCGTTCCCCTCCGCCGCCCAGTGGCATTATTCCGGTCCCCACCGGAGAGCTAGAGAAGTGGAGAGAATAGGTGGCACTGAACAATAACAGCCTACCTTGCAAGATAGCAGAGGCTCATCCCCAACAGCTTCAGCTTTATAGAGCGCCTGGGAGGAGCAATCACACCATCCACCTCAACGGGCGACCGCAAAGCAAATCCAGCGACGATTCCACAGTTTCCTTGCACCGGGGAGAGTGCAGGACCAGACCCTTGGTCTGCAACATGCGACCCCTGGTAGGAGCAATGTAATCATGCCACAAAACTGATCTAACTGGCGCACTCTCCAAACAGCTAATAAGCATGCCAAGCATCATAGTGGAGGATTAACAAGCCTGGAAAGGGAAGATCTACTGCCACCCAGATGGGACCCTGTGAGACTTGCAAGAGCCTGTGGACTTCTATTATTTTGCTTATTCAGAACTACCTCTTAAAGGACTATACATCTCCTGTGTCTTCATCAAGACACTCAATGCAACCACAGAGACACCCCCAGCCCAACACAGCAGGGGCTCTATAATGATCTCCTTGAATAGCTGTCAAGCCTGCCACACATAGGAGTTGGCTGAGAAGCAAGCATTGAAAACGAATGTTCTGCTGCCACCTAGCTGAGTTCATGTGACACGTGAAAATGCCTGTCTTTTATGTTATGTTTTGAGCTGATGTCCGATCTGTCAGTTGATATAATTTCCTAGGCAACACCCTCCAGTCAATAAACATGCTCACGGTAGCAATTGCAACCTTTTTATAACAAAGTCTCTATAAGAGACAGCAGATATAGAATCCCACACTGCTTGTAGTACAATAGATTCAGTCGTATTGTTTAGATATTAGTCTTTCGTTTTTATGCCTACATGCTAGGACATCCTATATTGACCCAGTGGTAACTATTTGGTGCCAACTAGTTGATCAAACTTGATATTTTTCTATTATACTATATCTATGTTTTAAACTTGCACCCCTCTTGATTTGTAAACCAAAAAATGTGCGCAGTTCTTCCTATATGCCTACACTGTTAGGCGTAATGTTAATACTTGTCTAGCTTTTGCTATTGTGGCATAGCGAGAATGCCCGTTACTATCATGCACGTCAAAAATAAATGTAGTAACCCTACTTGGCTACTTAATCTCACAAGGCAACTTGGCTTCAAGGCTGAACTCCTCTATTGATTAGCCACCTGGGCCTAAATATCCAGCCAAGCTTTGCATCGATGCGGCCTCATGGCTACCAGTTAGCCATGCCCATTATTATACCATGATATGTCCTTCTTGACGCTCGTTCAAGTTTTCCCTTGTTTTTCGCCTATTTTCAGATCTTGAGTGTAGACTAACCTTATTGTGACTTATGGCCAAAGTAAGCTCTCTGTATTCTTGTGGACATATGTCCATACTCATGTGATTACATATTTTGCTTTTTATTGCCTTGTCACAACTATATTATGCCTATTATAAAAAAGAAAAAAGTGCAGTAATCTAGACATTTACTGATATGACCTTGCCATTATTCTGATGTGTATACTATTAAGAAATGTTTAAGTACTTTTGTATCTTACGCTATGCACTACAAAAATAAAGAATTTAAAAATAAATAAAATAAGTTGTGACTAGAGCTGTATAAACAAAGCGATTCAACTCCTAAATAGAAGAGAATTGAGCAGTAAAACTGCAGGGACAAGACCTCTGTACCAAAGCTTCTTCAATAAACTAAGTAATTGGTGCTTAAAGTTTGCTTTTAAAAAGTAAAATCAACACAACATTATTTACAAAGGCAGCAAGTGAATATGAATAAGAACAATCTAAAAACCATGTGGATTCTCAATAAAACAGTCTGTGAGTAATGCTGAACTGATTAAAAGGAAAAAAAAAAAAAGCATAAGCAAGAGCACCCTCAATTTACCTAATAACAGGTCTAATTTATTTTATGAGAACAGTGATAATTATTTACTCCGTAAAAGGTTAAACTTACTCATAATAATCTACAGCTTTCTGTAAAGCAGTTTTCACCTCTTCTGGGAACTCCCCTGGATCCCGAGTCCCAGTGCAGGCCAGACTCTTTCCCTTTGAATGGTACACATTCCCAAGGTTGTAAAGAGCTCTAGCCTCACCAACCTAAAATACAGTGAAGATAAATTACATTGTAGTTTTATAATCACATCCTGTAATTTTGTTTCAAATTGTGTTCACCACCAACTGCTACTGCCTGCATGGTACAATTAAATACCCACCTCTCAAGTGATGAGTACAATCTGGTATTATCAATATATTAAATATTACTGTAATTGGGGAGTTAATATTTTCAAAAGCACATAACTTGGGATGCCATTTACAGTTACAGTTACATTTACCACATCTTGAAATACATTCTTTTGAAGAACCCAATATATTTTGACCACTTACCTTATCATATAGTTCCAGTGAAATTTCCAAATGACGTTCACAACAAACAACTGCTTCGTCAAAATTACCCAAAACCTTTAGAGTATTGCCAAGATTGCCACTAGCTTTAGCTTCTCCTAGCCTATCTCCAATAGTCCTGCAAAACAAAAATGTAATATCTGTGAGATTAAACTAATTGAAATTCTAGAAAACTACTGCATACAACGCAGGTTTTCTAGATCCTATTCTGAACACAGTTGGATCAAATGGTTTCTAAGATCAGGCAGATCCATTTATACTCGAATAAAACAGTATTTTGCATCCAATAACTCAATATCTTGACGTCTCAGTAGAGTATTTACATTTTAATTAATCTTTTGGTTCCCAGGTTGTAACGAGTTGAACAATCCAAGACAATGTTGAATAATAATAAAATCGTGGTTCAGTCAGAATTTAACTACTTTTTTATTTTAGGATTTCCTGACTGTAGACTAGGGCAGAGACAGGTTAAAAAAAAAAATAAAAAAAAAAATAAAAAAGATCCTGCAGTCAAATTTCCAAAACACCACTCTTATTAAGAACCCACCTACAACTATCAGCTCCTGTAAGGGCTTTTCTTAAGCGTGACAGCATAATGTATCACAGCAAATAATGCAAACCAGGTTCAGGGACACACTAGCTTCAAAAATCGTATATGATTCCGCAAGAGACCAACTCTCAGTGTAAAAAAAGTAAAAAAATTTTACCCTTTACTCAATGTCTTCAACTATGCAGCCAATTAGCAAAAAGAGCTATTTTTTGAGTCCTGTATATTAGAACAGCAAATGTCACAGAATGGAAAAAAAATATTTTAATAATGCAGTAGCCAACTCATAAAACTGGGGAACTCCAAACAAGCTTTAATTCCATTAGTCCTTAAGGAGTTAAGAGTCCTTAACCCCTAAGGACTAAGTGATCCAGGCAGTCAAAGCAATCTGTTCAAGGTTCCAATTAAAAATTGGCAGTCTCACAGTTAACCGCAGGGTCTTGTAGTGCTACTAATCTAAACAAGCAAGGCCACCCTTGGTGGTTTAAAGTCTAACAAACTTATGTTATGTTTGCCTTATATTGGACAACCTTTTGGTTAGAAGACAACGTCTAATTTTCTACATTTCTAAGAATGCATCCCACCACCAATCAGAGCAGAATGGCACAATTTTTCTGCTACGGCCCAAAATTACCTTGCTAAAGTCAGGTCATGATGGTGGTACTCCAAAGCTTTATTGTACTCATGGAGGTAGAAATACGCATTGCCTAGCTGGCTGTATATAGCGCTAAGGGTTTTCAGATCTTCTGTTCCGACCTGAACAGCTGCTTCAAAGAAAGATACTCCGGCACGACAGTCTCCAGCTTTGCACAGACGCTCACCTTCTAATGCCAGCTCCAGACACGATGCTTCCATTCTTAAAACAAAGATTTAACTTTTATTAGACTGCGCTTAAATTTGCAGATTTACAGTTTGAAGTAATAAATTACAGAATGATTTGCAACAGGTAACATCCTATGTGCAATGCAGTCAAATAATTCACTGCTTACTGGATTAAAACACCATAGTGCTACATTTGTCAAGCAATCTAAATGATTAATGAGGTCTCAACTATGAAACAGCATGGATCTCACTTGCAAAGTTCTCAATGCATGAATAATAAACAACAGTATCAACATTGCAAAACATGGAGCAGAGAGTCAGAAGAGGTCACATAACATTTTGAAATTCTGTATAAAAACAAATCTGGAACATTCACATTTCAAACATTTATTAAACAGAAATTTGTATTTAATAATGTTCCCACCAGTGATGATATGTCACACTGAAGTAATGTGATAACAAAAACAAGCTTATTTGACACATCAAGTCTGGCCAGTACTTGTATATAGAAATAATGAAGTTAATGAGTTTCTGTTGCTATGCCTGATTGCTGAACAAACCAAACAAGCCATTCATTGCACAGGTTAGGCACTTCCTAATGATACACAAAATTTAGGTGAAATCATCATCACTTTACCCATGTGCCTTTGTGTGGTGTTCTGCAACAGACCGGGCCACTTTGAGAACACCTTCCTTCCCATGACTGCACTTTAACCACTGAGCAAAATCCCAGTGACAGGCTAATACATATTAGCCTGTATGTATGTGTATAATTAATATATATATATATATATTATATATATATATACACACACACACACACACACACACACACACACACACACACACACACAATTAAGCAATAGTCATAACGTTTAAAAAGGTGTTCACCTATACTACAATTACAATGAAGAAAAAGGAAAATTAACATATGAGGAGAGACCATGTATATAAACAATAACTGTTTGTTTTCCTTTACAAGAATACAAGCAATTCCTGTTTCTTGTGTACAAATAACCAGCTGTTTTTATTCCTGTAGGCCTGCTCTTATTCTTTACAAAAATCATAAAGTTGCATTTTCTTAAAATACATATATATATATATATATATATATATATATATATACACACACACACACACACACACACAACCCCCACCCACACACATATACATATATATACACACACTATATATATACACACACACACTATACACACACAGTATCAAGCAATAGTCATACTATTTAAAGGTGTACACCTATTCTACAATTACAATGAAGAAAAAGGAAAAATTATTAACATGAGGAGAGACAATGCATCATGTATATGAATTTATATTATGTACAAATAACCAGCTGTTTTTATTCCTGTAGGCCTGCTCTTATTCTTTACAAAAATCATAAAACTGCATGAGATATAGATATATATATATATACACACACACTTAAAAGTTGGTGAATAGATCCCATGTATAAAATTCACATAGACAGGACCTAGAAGACACTAATAAAAAGGGTTTCATAATCTATGCACCAGTAGTAACAGATGTTAGAAAACCAACATTTATCAAAAATATGAACTTAGACACTTATGCTGAACTCCAGGTAACAAATATACCGGTACATCAGGTTAAAATATTCTATCACACAAAACATAAAAATAACCGTATAATCGCTACCTTGGAGCTTTTCCACAACCTAAGCAAAATGACATGATGGACCGTCTCATCACGGAAAGCTAAACAATAGTTTTAAGGCCAGGAATGTGTAAATGTTCCAATAAACAATCCATTCCACTTAGCTGAGATATGAAAGATTGGTCCGAGTCATGAAGAGAAATAAAAAACCCCCCCAAAAATAAAAAACCTGTACTTTCCCTTGTATTCTCAGATAATGTAGAAGGGAAAGGTGGAAAGCATTGGAAAATATGCTTTGCCATCAGGAACTAGGTTAAGATTAAAACCACAACATGAGTAATCTCAGCTAATCTTCTCCTAGGCTGTCTGCCCTGGCCACCACATGTTAACTGACACAGTTAATTAGTATCACAGGTTCATATAAATGTTCTATTTTCTTAATTATTAGTCACATTATACGAATATAAATCTAGTCACAATGCTAGCTTTTTTTTAGTTCATCAATGGCATTGGTTCTGTGATCTGAACAAAAATGCTTACAATTGACTGACATGTTTAAAGTGAGGTTGAACTGGTCAACACTTATCTGTCAAAACTGCCTCATTCATTTACATAAAAGGAAAAAAAGGAAGAAGAGATGTTACTTGAAAGATAGTGTTATTCCCCTCCCTATTATAAGGGACACTACAGCGTTAGAAATACAAAAACATGTATTTCTAATGATATAGTGACGTTCTAACCAGTTATGCGAATGCCCCCACCAGTTTCTACAAAATAAAGCTATTTTACTTGTCTATGCTTTCCCATAGTAAAGCATTGGGAGACTAGTGAGCATGCACGTCCAAATAGAGACACTGCTAAACTCTGATAGAAAGAGTTTCACTCATCTATTTGGAAGGAGGTGCCTCCAGCAGCTGTCAGAGTGACAACCACAACTAGAGGCTTTTAAACATTGTCTCGACTTTCACTTGCAGGGTTAAAACAGGGACATGGAAACACCACTTCATCAATGCTTCTTTATGGACATCTGACTGGACAAAATTAGTTAGTCTTGATGACTTCACCAGAGAAGAACTGGGCTACACTGAGGAAATTTTCCCTGAACTGGAAGAAATGTTGGTAAACAAATCAATATTTAACCCCTTAAGGACTGGACTGTTTTTGCGATGTTGTACATTTGCGACCAGGCCTCTTTTTACACTTTTGTGGTGTTTGTGTTTAGCTGTAATTTTCCGCTCTCTCATTTACTGTTCCCATACAAATTATATTTTTTTTTTCCAGGACAAAAAGGGCTATCTTTACACACCATTATTTATGTAATCTCATGTAATTTAATTTAAAAAAAAAAAAAAAAAAGATGCAAAATTGAAAACAAATACCTGACTTTTTGACTTTTACTTGAAAAATCTTACTCATCTACAAAAGCTAATGAAAAAAAACGGCTAAATAGATTTGAAATGTTGTCCTGAGTTTAAAAATACCCAGTGTTTACATGCTTTTTTTTTTTTTGCAAGTTATAGGGCTATAAGTACAAGTAGCATATTGTGGTTTCAAAACATCCATTTTTAAAATTTATCAATAGTGACATTGTAACACTATTATCTGTCCTAAATCTCTGGAAAACACTCCACATGTATATATATATTTTTTTTTAAAGTAGACAACCCAGGGTATTCATCGAAGGATATTTTGACGCTTTCTATGCAGCCATTTTCCCACTAGTCTTTGCCAAACTTTGCTTAGGTAGTTTTTTGTTGTTTTGTCACATACATTGCAATTCAGGTATAAACTTAAAGATCCTGTTATGTGTTGCTGCCAAAAAACACACTAATAAAACTTCAATAAAAATTGTCAAAGATAAAAAAAAACAAAAAAAAAACACTAATATATGTTCAGCAACAACTTCTGAGTACAGGGATACCACCCACGCATAGGCTTGTCGGGTTGTTTGGGAGCTAAAAGGCCACATTTGGCAGGTGCACATATCCATTTTCCAACTTGGAATTTTGACATGTAGTAAACCTGCGCCCCCGTCCTATTTGGGCCAATGTATTTTACCCCCATCAAACCATATATTTTAGAAAATTAGGCAACTCAGGGTTTTTTTAAATGGTGGTAGTTTAACACTTTTCATGCAATAATTCTACCACCAGCCTTTGGCAAACTTTTGGGTAGTACTTTAGGCATGAATTAACAGATCCTTTTATGTATCACTGCCAAACAACACCCCAATATGTGTTCAGCAACATCTCCTGAGTACAGTGATCTCACCCATGCATTGGTTTGCTGGGTTGTTTGGGGGCTAAAAGGCCACAATCGAGACTTGTACATACAGTTTTTCAACTTGATATATAGGTATGCTTGGCCTATCTTCAGTTTGGCATATTCTTGCCTCCCCCAATTAATGTTAACATCATGAAAGTTTATATTTTTATAAAGTAGACATTCCAGGGTATTGTATATGGGGTGTTTTCAAATCCTTCCCCCAACCATTCTGCTAAACAAATATTTCAGAGAACGCGCATGGTGGTAATTTTTGAATTCTGCTTTTTATGCACACGTCATCTGGTTTTGGCCAGCCAGTTATATGTTACTACCATAAAAAACTTTTTTAACCAAATGTGCAGGTATCACATGCACCTTTAGCAGCTTTCTCTAAACTAACTCCTGCAAAAAGAATCTAACTGGAGATTTGGGGAAAGCAAACTGACTAACTAAAATTGGCTGCTTTCACAAAAAAAAAAAAAAAAAACCACCACACAGTGCAGAGGGGTGTCTGTCCTTTTCCCTTTTTTATAAACAGACCCGGCCACGTTTCAGGGGATTTGTTTTTTTTTGTAGTTGATGGTATCTTAAAAATAAAATGTCTGTACTCCTCTGGCACAGTTGTTGGAACTTGACCATCTCCATAAATTGTTGTGGAAATCAGCTTGAACTAAAATTGGAGAAAGGTGGTTCTTTCTGAATTAAAAAAAATGAATTATGTGTTGCTACTTGCATCAGGTAGATAGCCACCTTTTTATACCAGGCTTTTGTCTCTTAAGATAAGATATGGTTGCATCAGCTGATCAGCCAAATCAACACCCCCATGTGCATTTTATAAGCCCTGTTGCAAACAGGTTTGGTCTGTACTCTGCCTCGGACAGTGACGTCTGACATGCTTTCGTCATGGATGGTGGTTAGTATATTAACATCCTTCCTGTCCTTAAATTTTATTGCAAGCACTTTAGCTTTGTGCAGACCTTTACATTCACTTTTTTTTTTTTTTTAATTTGGCCTCCAGAAAAGGTCTGGGGAAATCCTTTGCATTTATTCTCACAGTGCCACAGGCCAGTATCTAGAAACCCTAAAGAGTTTGAAACAAACAGACAATGCTATAAAAATTGTCCACATAAAGGTGGTAACCTTTATTGAACAAGGGGATCAGTAGGTCCCAAACAAGTTTCCCGCTTGTCCCCAAAGAGTCAGGACAGCCAGGAGGGTCCAGTTGACCATCTTTCCCCTCATATACACGAAAGGCAAATGTATAGCCACTTTCACTCTCGCACGGTTTGTAGAATTTTACGCCATACCTAAAGCACTTTTAGGGGATGTATTGTTTGAATCCGAATTTCCCTTTATATTTCATTAACGATTCATCAATAGATACATTTTCTTTGAGGAGTATAAACTTCAGTAAATTTGTGCTGAAGATGGTCTACCAGTGGGCGTATTTTATGAAGCCTATCATATTGGGTGTGATCTCTGGGGTGACAGAGGGTATTGTCATTGAAATGTAAGTATCTCAGCAGCAGCTCATATCTTGTTCTAGACATGGTTGGGATTACACTGGACTAGAACAGATTGGGTTGGTGCTCCAGTAAGAGCGAATTGATGGCTTCTTTATAATCCCCATGAGAATTGTAAGAGCCCAGAATTTTTTAATTTCAGCGACATCTGTGGGATGCCAAACACGCTCCTCCCTGACTGCATTGCTATCTGGATTGGTATCAATAAATTGGGTAGCAATCTCCTTCCAGATGGTATCCTAATATATCTCTCAAAATCCAAAAATGCTTGCGATACTAATATTGCCCAGTGCTGATTCAACACAATTATGTAGATATTCCAATAAATGGATAGCACTCCAGGGTCTTTCAGAAGAAAATAAAATTTAACTTTTAATTAATGTTAAAAATAAAAAAAATACATCAACGTTTCGGCTCTCCTCTCCTGAAGAAAGCTCCAGAGGAGAGCCAAAACGATGTATTTTTTTATTTTTAACATGAATTAAAAGTCACATTTTATTTTCATCTGAAAGACCCTGGAGTGCTATCCATTTATTGGAATGAATTAATATATATATATATATATATATATATATATATATATATATACACACAAAAATAAAAATCAAAATGCATACATACACACACACACACACATATATATATATATACACACACATACATACATATACACACACACACACACACACACACAATCTAAATATATATATTACATATATACACACACACACACACACACACACATTTTTTTATTTTATTTTTTACTAAAACAGACTAAAACAGTAATTCCTAAACTAACTCCTGTTAGAAGAATCTAAAGGAGATCTGGGGGAAGGAAACTGACAAACTAAGACACAGATTTTAAAAATAAAGTTAACCCTTAAGGGCAAAAAAAAAAAAAAATACAGACAGTACAAATGCACTGTCTGTAACATCTGTCAGGGAAAGGGTTAAAAGGGGATTTTTATTCACTGCTGATACTTTTTTATTCATACTGAAAACTCTGGAACACTTCTGCTGCAACAATATATCACAATCTCTGTCTCTCTCGCCTCACAAAACGCTACAGAGGGGAGAGAGGCAGAGATCAGTTTCAAAGTGAGTGTTTGTAACACCCACTTTGACACCAGCCAATTGTGAGCGATCGCGGATCGCTCACATGCCGCAATTGGCTGTTACTATCTGCCTGGGATGCCGGGCAGATAGTAACAACGGGATTTCGGCGGAAGTGATCTCCAATCGCTCCCGCCGCCCGTTTTCCGTTAGGACAAGTTAGGACCCTCTGTCGGCAACGCAAAAATGCAGAGGACGGTCCTGAAGAGGTTAAACATTACATTTTTTATTTTTTTTAACAATCAGATTCTTCCAGTAATTTGAATAGATGCTAATACTCAATTTACCAACTAAGTTGCGGTCAATCCCCAGTGTTAACTAGCCTGGAAGGTCAAGTGCCTTTGGCATTTTCCTGGTGGATGGATTTGGCATTACAGAGGTTGGTTATATGCTTACTAGGAGACCTCTGTGAAATAAGCATATTTAAGGGGGTCAAACAAACAAACCATGGATTTATGATCTTAGCCATGGAGGCGAGGCTAGAGTGTTCTATGAAAGGAACACAAACCTGTATTTTTATTGCTATTGTGATCTACCTGCAGATTTTTACTTACCATCACCCCAGCACCAAGACTTCCTCTGCAATGGATTCAATGCTTTTCTATGAGCTGTAAACTCATGTGACAGTTTTACTTTGTCAGTGTTGCAGAAGCGCCTCCAGTGGTTGTATGATAGGTATTACACTGCAAATTCTACAATGTTTTATGTTGGAGAGTTAAAAATGGCAGGCCCACCGCACCCAGAACACTGTATTGAGATTAAGTGGTCTTGGTGACGTTAGCGGTCGTTTAATTCTTCATAAGACTTCCCCAAATAGAACTACATGCTTAATATATGAAAATTAAAAAGAATAAATAAAATTAGATCATATATGTTACGGCACCCCCAGGCATAAAAGGGTTAAACCGCCATTTAGTAGATCTTCCCTTCCAGAGACACAGGCACAGCTACTGCAGAACACCAATCCGCCGAACAGGAAACCATATGAATGCTGTAAACAGCCGAATAGGAAAAACCATACGAATAGGTTTACACTCCAAGCAGTCGAACTGGAACAGCATACAATAAATCCCCCCAAGAACGAGACAAAGCTCCGTGTTGAGGGTTAAGCAGTGAACAGACAGAGCTGTGGGTTTATTGTTCTTATATACACACATTAGTACCACCCACAGGGTTTTGGAACACAACCAATAAACACATACAATACACTCAGACACTCCCACACAAAATCCTCCCCTCTGCCTGTGATACAATTACCTTACACAATGGGTAATGTAATTATAACAAGCAGAGAAATACAATTTTTCCACATTATTCATAACTTGAAAAGTATACATTTTCAGAATCAGCATACTCCAAATACAAACATATGTCAAAATCATCCAAATTGGTCCAGTGGTTCAAAAGATAGATCGTAGTCCTTTATGACCAAATGAAGCATGGCTTTTCTGCCCAAAACCAGTTCCATAGAGTCTTATATCCTGGAGATAATTGGGAAGTAATCCAATTATCTCCAAAAACAGAGGCAAAACTCCATTGAACACATGGCAGCAAAAGACAATAAAACACATAAAAATATATAACTGTTCAGCCATTGCACAAAACAGGTACATTCAACATATCCCCAGATAGCTCAGATCTGAGCGCACATTATTACAGAATGGCGCTCAGAGCACACACATACAGTTCAATTGCCATGGAGCCAAAGTCTTTCCCATAGTCTTTCATTATACGAATGGGCTCCATGGCATAGCTATCTGGGGTATCACCGCTCAAACAGGGCCAGCACCGAATGACCCGCTTTCGTGTCTCCGCAGAGGAAAAACAAGCGTTTCAACATGGGGCCATAGTCTAAAGGCAGCAGGCGGGCAACCAGGCTTCTCCAATGCAATGTGGCGAGATTGCTCTCATCACAATATAAAACTACCATGTCTTCTTAACCACCGGTTTATCAGTCTAGCAAAGGTTAGACACAAAGATAAAATGAATACAATACATTTATTTGGTTGTATTCTATACAAGTGCTATTTACTATTCTTTAGAAACAAGAGTACTCATCAAATATTAAGAAGACTTTTGAAATGTGCAATAGCCATTTTAAATATTAAAGTAGGTGTTTCTAATTAAACTTTTTTTAGAGGGACATTATGCTTGAAAGTTACATACAGACAAACTATATGGTTTCCTACTAAATAGAAAAAACTCCCTACACACTTTATCAGTAAAACTTCTGTAATATATAAAAAGGACAAAAGGATATAAATGACAGCTCCATCAGCTAACAGTTAGTTCAAGCTAGGAAGGTGAATTTAAATTTTTTTTTTTTTTTTTTGGTTCCACTAAAATAGAAGAAAAAAAAAAAAAAAAGTTAAGCCAACCCATTCTGGCCACCCCAAACTGCATCAATTTTCTTTTTGCTTAATTATACATCAGCAAACTGTATCGTCACATATAGCTATAATAGCCTGGAAAGCTGCACATAAGGGCTTTAAAGAAGTTGTACAATCTCCTATGCCTATGATGTCCTGCTGTGTGGAGTTTTATGGAATATGCTCAGTACTGCTTTACAAAATAGGAACATTAGGAATGCAGAATCTATTTGAAACTGGGAGTGATCTAAATCTTGGACTGCAGGTGAACAAAGTGGAACGCACACCAAATCGTTCTATCCCCATCTGCTAGGCTGAGGAACGAATTACACAGTGAACGGCAGACTTTCACATCGGGGTCCTTCCGTCCAACTACTCCTGTGAGTGTTTTTAATGTTTATAATAAAAATATATGGGTACAATAAGTATATATCATTGTTAAACAAAAATCTGCACATCAGTCAAGCCATATTGCTTTTCCTACAGAAATCACAAATTTGCAGTGATGTTACCACCGCAAAAGGAAGGAGGGTGGGCATATGCAAATTAGTTTAACAAAGAATCACATTTTTGCCTCATTCCATTTTAAACATGCATTCCTTTGAGTCGGTATTTGCTGTATACAACAGCTTTGAAACTCAGGAAAAGATACTGTGTGTGTGTGTGTGTGTGTGTGTGTGTGTGTGTGTGTATATATATAAATATATACACACACACACACACACACACATACATACACACACTTATTGCAATAAAATTTGTAAACCGAAACGCTGTTTCCCATAGGAATGCATTGGAAACCAATTAATCTGTTCTGGAGGTCAGAAGAAAGTCAAAATGAGCTGGCATGGAAACCAACCCACAATGCAGAACACACAATAAAAGGCATGCAAACAACGAAGCTCAGCTCCCTTCCTACAGCTTGAGAAATGCACTAAAAAGTCCCAAAACAACTGCAAAAATTTAATGAATGGCTCCCAAACTCGATGCAAAAGCCACTCCAATACATCCACAGTCGACGCCACGTTCTACCCACAGGCTCCAGCATGCAGAGGGCGGTGCTATAAACCTCCCAGGTGCAATGCATCCTGGGGAAACTTGCTTTGTATTATGAAAAAAAAAATTGTAAACCGAGACATTATTTTTGATGGATTTTCATTTGTAAACCGAAAATTATGTTAACCGAGGCGTTTGTAAACCGAGGCCGCAGTGTGTGTGTGTGTGTGTGTGTGACAAAAATAAAAAAAAATAAAAATAAAAATGCACTCACAGGTCTTCTGGTTAATAGGAAAACTGGTGCTTTAATAAATCATCTGTGATGTACAAAAAAAAAAATCAATCGACGTTTCGACCCTGCCGGGTCTTTTTGAAAAAGACCCGGCAGGGTCGAAACGTCGATTGATTTTTTTTTTTGTACATCACAGATGATTTATTAAAGCACCAGTTTTCCTATTAACCAGAAGACCTGTGAGTGCATTTTGATTTTTATTTTTGTTTATATATTTGACGCCAACAATTTGCACCCAGGCATGTGAGTTAAAAATTTATATTTTTTTGGAGGTGAGTGCCAAGCGTTCACATATACATATACATATATATATATATATATATAAAAAATTATTTTTTAAATTATTTCACCCCTTTCCACTGCATTAGAATTTTACCAAAATCTCAATGCATTCAAAAGACAGTTCCTATTTAAAGACTCTTCTCTACAACAGACACCTCACTTATGAAATCCCACAAAAAGACTATTAATTACTGCCAAATCTCACAGTCTGTACACTGACCTTATGTAAAATCAACACAATTCCTGGAGAATCAAAATATATGGAGAGTAATCATTGCATGTAATTATATATGGCTTATTTTTGGTTACACCACAACACGTGTGACACAGAGGTTAATCATATTATGATAATCCTTTTTTCCCCCATTTTAGGTGGGCTGTTTTTATTATTTTTCTGTGCTCTAATGTGCTGATCCACTGTGTATAATTTCAGAATCAAATATATATTCTTGTTCGGAAGAATATATATTTTTTCCCCCTGTAGTATATACAGCAGTAAAGTATGTATAATGAAAGGTTAGGTCATACCAACATCAATATAAATATCCAGAGTATCATCCCTGATAATTAAATATAAAGTCATGGGATTTATTTACTAGGTGAATTGACACTGGTCAATTTAGTATTAAACAAATTTGGGGGCATGTGTAAAAAAAATTGTTATTGCCATTTTAATACAACTCAATGCTAAGTGAACACACACACACACACACACACACAGTGTCACAATTCAGAAGTCAAAAATACAATTATGTTCAATAACAGACCATTAGTTACAACTACTATTAAAAAGAAGAGCTTTTAGTTTAATGTATCAAGAGGTCATATACAAATACACACATATAAACAATATTTTACATACAATTAACAGGAAATGCACAGGGTTTTTAAAGCATGTTACAATTTAACGATAATATACTACTTTCTAGATGTTCTAGAAACCAGGGTTTAATGAAGAAAATATTAAAATTAATTTCCAACACAAAGCAACATCTATACCTTGGCAGTCCAGGATTTAAACATCTCTCTGCTTTATTAAAGATATCTGCATTTCAAACATTTTTATAAATATCAATTTACGTAGAGATCTTTAAATCTTGTAATGTCTTCTGGGAGAAATGTAACAGGCATATTTAGATTGTAACAAGTTTTTCAGTATAAAGGTAAATATTCTTACCTGTAACGCACATGAAGACTAGGGTCGTCACGCATGCTTATTAAAATTTCAGCCCCCTCCATCAAGATTCATTCTTATAACCATTAAAAGCCTCTTAGAAATTGAATTAGAAGTTAATCATCACACCTGAGTTCTTAGAAAGATGAATACGTCAAAGGCAAAAAAAAAAAAAAAAAGGGATGTCAGGTTTTTTCTAAAGATGGTATCGTGATTCCAAAAAACAATAGATCTTCATTTACTTAGACGTGAAATGTTGTAGAAACAGGTTCTTGGTGCTTAAAAGCTTTCCGGGTCCATTGAGTTTCCATTCTGTAGAGGGAACATAAGATGCTTTGCTTGAGGTATCACTTTTGTTTTTCCATCAGCAGACGAAAGCAGTCCTCAGAGTAGAAAAAGCAAAGTGATCCATGCTGACTGAGCAGTCTATGACTTAGAGAGACATGTGTCCTACTGTAGCTATGGTAACTAAGGCAAGAAGCATTACGGGAAATGAAAGATGGAATGGTTTGTTGTGTACGTAAAAAATTTGCGAGCCAAGTTTTTAAGAAGTTTCAGATTGAATCAAAGCTGTTGAAAATCATCTTATCCTTGGATTATATCATTAACAATGTCACAGTATGTTTAAGCAAAAGGTCAGGATCATGCAAGCGTTCCAAACCAAGCAGATTATTGGCACATAACCCAAGCAGCAATTTCAAACCAGGATGTACTGTTGTAGTGATTTATTTAATTTATTTCAGAAACAATTATTAATTTGAGATGTCACTATAGAATTAAAAGTGAAAAAGCTTAAAAGCTGTGACATCTGTATGCATCAGAAACCTATTTTCCCCCACTTCCATTGCTTTAACTGACTGTGCATGACATATTTACCCTTCTCAAAAATATTGAATCGAACTATAAATGAACTGCGAGATGGAATGAGATGTGTTCAAGTAACACTTTAAACAAACCCTATGAGACATTTTTCCAAATGCTTTAAACAACTTATGTCCATTAGATTGAGCATAGACTTCTATCTATATTATATTGTGCCAGCAGTTTTGCTAGCATATGTTTAGATTAGCTGGGAGAAAAATCTATTTTTAATTAGGTTTTTATCCTGCTTGTCAATGCCTTGGCGTGCCAAGGCTTTGACTGACAAGGGAGAGCAGAAAAGACAGCTTGGAGTGTCTTTTACACATCATGATCTCTTAAAGGGTTACTCCAACCAAAACAATAGGGTTTTCATAAAACACTGTTTTGATCAGCGCAAACCATAGTGAGGTGTACTGCAATGTACAACCATGTTGCTTTGTAAGTTCAGCAAAGTTTTCATGACAGGACTTAACACCTTCAAAGGCTGATTTCCAGCAGCCACTAGATGGTGCTTCTACTACTACGACCGAGTCAGCTGCATATAAATTGGGTGTACAACACTATATAGTGTTAGTAATACATATTTGTATTACTAACACTCTAATTTTCTTTTAAGTCATACCAAGCAGGTTTGCTAAACCTAAATCCACTAATTTGAGATATTTGACAGGTCATATGTTTGTTATTAGTCAGCTGCTGCCATCTGTGTTTTAGCCTACAGAATATCGCTTCTCTTAAGCTCCTATTTCAACCTCTGATTAAAACACAGAGATACAGCAGTTCTTTACACCAATAAGAAATAAAAAAAAAAAAAGACCTGCAACATTAAATTAGCTAATAATGGTCTATTATGAAATTCAATTTGAAAATACAGAAATTAAATCAAGCATACAAAATATGAATAAACATTCCCCTATGCTTTGGCAATATGCTTCACAAAATAAATAAAAATAGATAAGATTCTCCTCCTTTACTGTATTTAGCCCAAGAAATACTAGAAACACAGGAGTTACTGGAAAACTAATTGGTTCTGTAAGTTACCTTATAATGGACACCGGAAATAACTCTACAGAAAAGTTAGTAAATACAATGTATAGTTGTTCAGAGAAGACAAATTATAGTATGTTTAAACTAGATATGTGCAATTTGTTTAGTTCTAAATCGAATTTCAATGGTCACTTCTGAAGCCACCAAATTCCTAAATTCTATACCAAACAAAAACTAATTTGGACAATTTTAAACAATTTTGGATCCATTAATTTTCATAAGGAAAGCAAATTAGGTACTTATCGACTAAACAACAGAAACGGCAAATTTAAGAAAAACGGCTCTCTAATTTGATACAGTTATGTTGGATTGCCAGGCCTAAGAATATTAATTTAGGGAGCTGTTTAACGGGTATCTCCCTTATGTGATAACTAAACAACTGAGAAAAATTTTTTTACAAATTAAAAAAGATGATTTTGATGATTCAGCTTTGTTTAATAGGTAGCTCCCTAATTCGGTACCCATGTATGAGTACCATTTGTAGGGGTACCTAAATAGGGATGTTTCTGCTAAACTGCACTTTAGTTTGATATCCTTTGGAATAATAGCACCCAAGTTTAGTTTTGCTTCTGATTTTTTTTTCTTTCAAAATTTCTTTTAATTCCACACTGAGAATTTCTGAATTTTGAACAAACTGAAATGTAGAAATTAACAAAAAGGAAACAATACAAATTTGTCATTACTAGCAAGTAATGGTAGGTATGATAGGTAGAACAGTGCTTCTTGCAAACATTAAGGCAAGTAATTGTTATGCAAACTGCTTCAGTTAAAAGGAATGCAACAGACCCTTGATCAAGGAGCAAACCGCAAATGAGCCACTTATATGAATATATAAGAGGGGGGAAGGGAAACCTAACTTGAATTTGTGCAAGTGATTAAAACTAATTAATGTAATTTTGACACTCAATAGCCATGTCACAGTTGAATATATGTCCATCCATCTTTCAATTCACTACAGAAGGCAGGCACCATGTAATTACGTCTATGTGACAATATCCCTGAGTGTAAAAGGGAGTTTTCTTTTTATCACTAATCTATTTTTCTTTTTTATATGTATAGATTTAGCCTTTGTAAAAGCATACAGAAGACTAGGAGTGTTTCACTCTGCCAACAAGTAGAAGCAGAAAAACCGGTTTCTGAATGATTCTCTACCATAAGTAATATATGTCAGTTTCTTTTTCAAAATAAAATAATTCACATCTTTTCAAAACAAGGATTTGCTTCTTTAGATTTATAAATAGTTTTTAAATATATTGAAGTTTCAGGAAACTAACAAAAATCAAAAAGCAATATAAACCCACATACCCACAGATTCCTTTGGTTAAAATCTTGGAAACAATGTTTCCTTAATGCCATTGCATCGCTTTGCACAAAACTCATTTATTCTTACCTCCTGCATTTACCCCTCCCTTTTTTTTTTCCATCCAAAATTTAAAACAACAACAACAACAACACTTAGAAACCTTTGAAGCCTAACATCATTCTGAGCACTCGGACACCATTAATGCCAAGTGATTACTCCGTTTTCTATTTTTATTTTATTTTTTAAAGCTCGGGCTCCATAGCAATCACAGCAGTCACAATCAGTGTGACAAAGTCTCATTAAGAGTACTGACTTGCTCACAAGCAAACAGACTGAGTTATGTCAAAAAATGAGGCTAACAGTTTTCAAACTGAAAATGTATAAAACAAAGCATTAGAATGCAACATGGCAATACTACAAAATCAATATCATTTGTTACAGCTTTTAAATGAAGTTCTAAACTGGATTCTAAAATAAATGTGTATGTTGTTGGTATTCTCCAACGTACTCCGTTTTTGTAGAATCTTTTCATGAGATGTTAAAGCAAATGATTAATCTTCACAATCATGTTCCACAGAAATTAACTTAACCGTTGACTAGTTGGATTTCATATTTCCTATCATTTTTGATTAGGAGTTTTTTTTTTAGGTTATGTTTGTAACAAGCTTTTCCTTTCTGAGCAAGGAACCTTTTATATTTTACTTCTTGGCGATTTTCTTGAGATTTGGGTAAGTGCTAGGGCCTTTCATGGTTTTATTTTGAAGTGGTATTCATAAAAAATAAACAAAACAAACAAACCAGAAGGAGCAATACTTCCCAGCATATTGACACAAACCAAATGAGGCATACAATTTACTAAGAAGCAAAACATAATTGCAAAGCGACTACAAGCCACAGAAGTGCATCTGCAGTGCTACTATGTAATAAGTAGCAAATAGAAGCAAATAAGCACAGAAAAACAACTAAACAGCAAGGCCAAGGTGAATCTGTCACATTTATGAGAATATTTTTTCATTCAATAAATTCAAGTTACTTCTGTTGACAGTATACTTATATAATACTGTTGATGTAAATTCTTATAATTTCAAACTCATGGCACACTTGCCATGTGTGCAGTCATGCATGGGCAAGACATTTAATGCAAAACCATTTATAGTCGGCAAATCACCAAAGTTGAAAGGATTTTTGGGAACAGAAGCAATCATTGGAAAAGTAGAAGATTTGCATCATGCACTAAAATGTTTTTGTTTTTTTTTGTAAACCTAAGTTCTTTTGATACCTCTGCTTCTTAATCAACAAAGACACATATATAAATTTTTACTGAGAAAGACTATAAAACAATAAAAACCAAAGGTGACAGATACCTTTAAGCTTGAATTTGTGATGCATGTTGAAAAGAGGAATAGACAGTGTAGTTTTTAGCACAGTTTATTTTCACACAGTTAGGCAGTATTTTGTATAAAAATTAGACAAATCCTGACAAATTGTGAATGCATAAATACAAGGCCAATAATATAAACCTAATCTGACAAATGGAAACACTATAATTAGGAGTTTTAGTAGTTTGCCTAGTGCATTGCTGTCAAACCACATAATACTGACTGGATTCATCCAATTTTTTGTACTACCCAATATGGGTTACATTAAATTAAATAAAGTGTATTACAGTTCAGCTCTAGACTACTACGGAGAGGATGTGTTATTTAGAACTAAGCAGTTGGACAGCACTAGCCTAGTATGTGAGAGCCCAATAGCATTCATGTTATTCATCCTTACTCACGGATACTTCTTTTCAAAAGAAAACTCACTCATTTACACCATGGCTGCAACTTTTTATATTTTATACCTGTAATTATAAATATCCTATTGATTGTACTTCCAATCATTTAAAGTAGAACCATCATTTCCCTGGATTTTCAATATTAAAATTGCCCTATCCCCTATAAATACCATAGGTTTGTGAAATCTGAAAAATAAAATGGTTACTCAAATCATAACCACTGCAGCCTGCCATAGTAGTTTGGTTGCCAAGATTAACCTGGCCCCATTACCTGGGTACCCAATGGGCTTCTGGTGAGGCACTTCCAGCTTCTACAGAGCTACTGAGAGTGTCAGCTGACCACTTTCAGACAGACAGTCACTGGCATTTGCCTATCTGGAAATAGTTCTGGGCTGGCTGATGACACCCAAATAAACGATGCTGCCAAAAATGGTTACAGCAGACGGGTTAAACTCCATGTGCAGCACTTTCTTATCACTGAAGTATGAATGCTTAGTGCTGTTAAAAGTAGCAATCCACACAGCTATTTTTAGCTCTTTACTTCCAGTCAATAACAAAAAAACAAAAACACAACTACAAAAGAGACAGTGGTGCTTTGATAAATACAAGGACCGGTGTCTCAATTGATGGTCACATCATGAAACCAATTGGGACACACACTATATACGCACTAACATTACATCACACACCGTATTTTGTCTCAGAGTTTTCATGAATTTCCACACATAGCTTCCATTCCTTGGGAATAGCTACACATGGCAAATAAAACATGTATTGGTGTGCTCACACTAGAGTGGTTTGCAATGGCTGTGGGAAAAAGGCTGCTACTTAAACATTGCATGATTTGTTTTATGGAGGATTCCACAAAATCCTTTATAGCCCCCTGTGTTGCACTCTCACACATGTTAAAGTATGCACCTGGAACCAAAGATTGACACCAGAAACCAGATGGCAGTGTGAGAATTTCAGCTCCATAGCTGCCACAAACCAAGTGGGCATGTCACTAATGTGGGGTCCTTGCAAAATATTCAAAGGCCCCTAAAAGTGAGAGAGCTTCTTCAGCACAAATTACAGGTGATTTTGAATGTCTGTTTTTCCCCCAATAGTGTAAATATCCAGAGAAGTGACAGTTCCCCTTTAAAACAAATATTTGCCTAATCATGAGGTAAAAGGAAGGTGATAGACTCTGGAATGACCCTTCAATATTCAAAACACACACACACACACACACACACACACACACACACACACACACAATTGTTTTTATTCCAGATGCTCAAACAAAAATTCAAAGATAGTACCTGAAAGGTCAAGGTGAGAATGGTCTCTCAGAAGCAGTAGCATATATTTCTTCAAAATACAAGCTAAAAAACAGAAAGCAAAATAAATGATTACATTTATTGTCCATGCTTCAATATGTAAATAATAAATGGGTGTGAAATTCCAATCACAAAAGCAGTTTATAATTAAATTAGAAACCCGAATTGGATTACTAGCCGTTTTCGGGTCATTAAAGGAACATTATATTGTCAGGAATAATAACATGTATTCCTAATGCTAAAGTGCTGGAGTACATGCAGAGAGCATGGAGATGTTGAACATAGGAATCACCTCTAGAAGCCATCTGAGTGACTGCACCTAGGAGTGTTACTTTTCTCTGAAAATGCAATGTTTTTATTGCTGAGCCTGCAGGGACATGCTATAGACACCAGAACCACTACATTAAAGAGAAACTATAGGCACCAAAACAACTTTAGCTTAAAAAGGACCACTATAGGCACCAAGACCACTTCAGTTCAATGAAGTGGTCTGAGTGCCTGGTCCCTCTAGTTTTAACCCTGCAGCTGAAGGGAGGGTTAATCCAGCCTCTAGTGGCTGTCTCACTGACAGCCACTAGATGTGCTTCCACGATTCTCACTGTGAAAATCAGTGAGCAGATGCTGGACATCCATAGGAAAGTATTGAGTAATGCTTTCCCTATTGGCAGTTTGAATGCGCGCGCGGCTCTTTCCTGACGTCAGCAGGGGTTGGAGAGTTACCCAGCGCAGAGGGAGCCCGGCGCTAGAGAAAGGTAAGTGGCTAAAAGCGTTTTAACCCCTTTAGCCCAGCGGGAGGGGGGCACCTAATGACCCTATTGTGCCAGGAAAACTAGTTTGTTTTCCTGGCACTATAGTGGTCCTTTAATGAAGCAGTTTTGGAGTAGAGATCATGCTCCTGCAGTCTCATTGCTAAATTCACTACCATCTAACAATTTAGTTATTGTTTATGCAGCTCTAGTCACACCTCCATTGGCTGTGACTCATGCACAGTGGGCATAAAAATTTTTATTTTTTTTTTAAAGATTTTCTTTATTCACCGTAAATTCTTTTTTCCCCCCACTTAATATGCTGGCAGTATGGGGTTATGCTTCCCAATTGGGACAAGCATCTGCAAAATAGGAATTAAGAAAATTCCCTACCCCTTTACCCTATAAAGGTGCTTCCCCCGGTAGCAAGAATAAACACCCACGCCCTATACTGCAAGCAAAATTTGTGATTCAGAGGGAGAGAGTTTTGTACCGCCACCATATTAAGCAAACAATAATTTACGGTGAGTAGATTTTATTTTTTTCTGACATATGATGGCAGTACGTATTGGATTATAGCAAAATCCCCAATCGGGTGGGCTTTACGTCTCAACAGCTTGTAGTACATTATGCCCCAACGCAATTTTAGAGAGAAAGAAAAAATTGTAACTCTAGCCTGAAATGCCTGACAAAGATGCTAAAAGAAGACCAAGAAGCAACCTTGCTGATTTCTTCGGGTGAAGCAAGAGCTTTCTCTGCCCATGACGTGGCCATTGCTTTTGTGGAATGTGCTGAGAGAGAAGCTGGCACAGCAAAACTACTGAAGTGCAAGCCATTTTGATAGACCAAACAACGAGAAATAGAATTACGAAAGGCTTCATTCTCATTAAACTTTCATTAGAAGATGAAAAACGGGTGATCTGATTTACTGTATTCAGCTGATCTTGATAGGTAGACCTGTAATGTCCTTTTTAACTCTTAGTATATCGCAGTTGTAGAAAGATGAGCTGATAAAGGTCTCTAAAGGATAACTTTGGAAGAATTGAATGTGTATGAAGAAACACTGCTTTACCCTGACGTAATATACTAAATTCTACTGAAGATGATAAAGCCCAAAGCTCGCCTACTCTCTTGGCAAAGGTAATGGCCACTAAGAATGCTGTTGCAGCTTTAGAATCTGAAAAAGGAACCACCTCCAAAGTCCAAGAGGACCGAAAGATTGAAGAAAGAACCCAGGAGGAAAACAACTTCCTTGGTGGCCTAAGAAGCCTATTGCATTGAAGAAACTTCCAACTAGCATATACAAAGACCAATCCTTTCCCGGAAAGATTTAGGAAATACAATTTGGTCTCGACGTGGAAACGCCCAACTTGTGGAAATCTCATGAAGGAAATATAAATCTGAACCTACAGACAAATTAGCTAGAAGACAATGATGTTCCTTACAGTTAATGTAGAAACTCTATGAAGGATCCACCATGCAGTTGCCCTGCCGTCAATCTGACCATCTTATCTTCTAAAAAAAAGTGTTTTTGAGATAGGGAGAGCCCAAAACCTGGAAATCAACTCCATCAAGGCTGGAAACCAGCTAGTGTTTGGCCAGTATGGAAAGATTAACAGAACCGCTGCTCCGTCTGTTCATATCTTTTGAAGAAGTCTTGGGATCAGTCCATAGGAAAAAACGCAAGCACGGAGAAATGTCCTGTATAGGGAGGCAAATCTGGGAATTTATATGTTCTCCTTTCTTGCCATAAGGTCTATCCGGGACCTCCAAATATCCCTTTAGCATGGTGAGCATCATAGGATCTATAGACTCACTCGTGCTGTGGTTGTAGGTGATGACATTGTCTACACCCCATAAGCTGAATCGAGCGAGGACCTCCCAGAGATCCTGAGCCCAGTAAACAGTTTGGTACATAGTTGAAACAGACTTTGCCAAAGGCACCAACCTGTCTGTTGACGTGAGAGAAACAGTGTTGTGGTCTGACTGCATCCTAATAAGTCTCTCCATTAACCAAAAGATCTGAATCTGCGAGGTGAGTGAAGAACTGCCTTAGGAGATCTGAAATTAGTTAACTCATTTTTCTTTGGACCAAGAATGCTGGCACATTCGAAAATTTAGAGGAGCGCCCCAACCTGTGATAGATGCCTTACATAGAGAGAACTACCTATTCTATAGGCTAAAAGGTCAGACTTGGTGGAAGAAACTTCAGGAGATGAATCAAATAATTTAAATTCAAAACAGGCCTAAAGGAACGATCCCGCTTTGATATCCAGGAGATTCCTGAGGAACTTCATGGTTCACTAGAACCATATCTCCAACTCCCTTTATCCAACAGGGACACTGTTTCTGTAAATAGAGTACCAGATGTTCGGAAGAATTATAAATGAAAACGAGGAATTATGGATTGTGCAGACTCGTAAAGAGTCTCTGTTCTAGATAAATAAACCAGTGATTGCAAGTAAAAGCCACGGGAGAGACATTCAGATATATACTGGTACCCAAACGAATGATAAGTGACTCCATTTAATGGTACTCAATTCATGTACCTCAAAGGGATGAAGGGCAGAGTCGACCCTGCTGGGGAATTCAACCTATCAACACTTCGTATAGAAATGCAGGATTCTGCCTCCAACCTTCTTGGCATCAAAAACATTTACCCATGTCGGAACTAGTTCTACCACCAGTTAAAACTACTAGCCTTGAGGGAGAGCTTTTTTCGTTTTTGACGTTTTTTTTCCAAATGGGAGTAAACAGAGGACCGAAAGAGATGCAGATCCACAGTCCAAGCCCAAGGGCAAGAGAAGATCAACCTCTGATTTTGGCAGTCAATTTCAAAATTTATTAGTCATGTCCATCAAAAAAGTATGTGGGAATCACAAATACAGCTGCTATCTGGAGACTTCCACAACTTCAATTAACAATAGTAAACACCGCTACACCTGCCAGCAAAGCCTTATACCGAAAACCAGCAGCCTGGAAGATAGTCTGTAAGAGGACTCTGCCTTCTCGACCACAGGGTATTTAACGCAGCCATTTCACCTATGGGATTAGGTAAGAGAAATGCAGATCTTTCTGGTTTCCCAGTGTATCTTGGGGATTGAACTTTTACCCCTTTTGATGGTAAACATAAAAAAAAGATAGAACTTGATAATCTTGACACCAGGCTAGGAATGATAGCATAGTCTTTGCTTAAAATTTTACCAAAGTAATTGCAGCACCTTGGTTACAATTATATACCCCAATACAATCAGGAAGGGGAGTAGCACAGATACAACAAGAAAAGCATGTTTATGGAAGAGGCATTCCAAGATGCACAATATAGACCATTAAGCAAACCTTCAATTCCAATCATTAGCTAATCTTACCTTGAAAACCTCTGAACTGTGTGGGGGGCTGGTGACACGGGGAACCCTTCTGACAAGCAGGACCTGCATTCAGCAGTTTCCAGGAAGTTCCGGTTTGCGCATGCGCAACCGGAACCTTGGTGGAACGCAACACCACCCGGGCGTGCGTTCCACCGTTGTGCGCAGGTGCAAGCCTACCATGTACTCACTGCATCCTCGGGCCACGCTTTCTTCCCAACGCCTCACTTACTCGGAATACAAAGATCCTGGTGTTAAAGCTCCGTATGCCGCGGAAGGACCATGGCTGCTCAGCCTGCAATCCGGACAGCTATCGGGCCGGATCCCCCAGGCATCAATCCGTGTGCCTCACCTACAACAGATGACTGATCCGCCCCGTGCTGGGACAAGGAGGAACTGAGGTGGATTTGCCGGGGGAAGCCCTTTATAGGGTAAAGGGGGAGGGACTTTTCCTAATTCCTATCTTGCAGATGCTTGTCCCAACCCTAGACGTACTGCCACCATATGTCAGAAAAAAAAAAACTGGTTAATTTTCAGATATTAACTTGCTTTATAAGTTTTTATCTTCTGCTCTGTAAATTGAACTTTAAATCACAGACGAGGTCCCTACAGGGTCTAGAAGGCTATTAAACAGAGGATGAGACAAGAAATTCTAAATTAAATTAAACAGGCTGTGCAATAAAGGAAGTTTAAACATTAGATCTCTCTTTACAGGAAGTGTTCAGGAAAGATGCGTATGTCACATGCAGGGAGTTGTGACTAGGGCTGTATAAATAAAACTATTTAACTCCTAAATGGCAGAGAATTGAGTAGTGAAACTGCTGGAGCATGGTCTATACACCAAAACCACTTCATTAAGCTAAAAGTTGTTTTGGTGCCTATAATGTCCCTTTAAGCTGTAGTGGTTCTAGTGACTACAGTGTCACTTTAGTACTCACTAGTTTGAAAGAATTAGTTCATTATAGTCATCTAATGACAAGATCTCTTCAGTTTTTCCTATATACACATGTATTATACTTTGGTTTTCTCTTGAATATTTGCCTAATTTTGTACATGTTCTTACTACACTGCAACTATATAGAAGAGCATGTGGTATTGCGACTAAAAGAAATCTGAACATTCTAAAAAAGCATGCAACTGGGAGAAAGTACAGTTACCAAAGATAGCACACCTTCTTTTGGACTTGTTAACACTAAACTGTAGAAGGGAGGTGATGAAAAAAAAATAAATAAAAAAAAATTATATATATATATATATATATATATATATATATATATATATATATATATATATATATATATATATAGCAAAAAAACAGGATGCTTGGCACTCTCCTTTAAGTAATAAGAAAGAACTAATAGCCTGGGTGCTATATCCCAAACGTCAGAAATATACAAAAATCAAAACTGAGGATGTACTCACAGGACTTGGTTAAAGTGAAAAAAAAGGGACTTTTAATTATTCCATGTGAATGGAAAATTGATTTTTCTGTACATTTCACATGGAATAATTAAAAGTCCCTTTTTTTCACTTTAACCAAGTCCTGTGAGTGCATCCTCAGTTTTGATTTTTGTGTATGTATATGTATATATATATATATATATATATATATATATATATATATATATATATATATATATATATATATATATATATATATATATATATACACATACATACATACATACATACACACACACACATAAATAAATAAGGGCAAGCAATTATTGTATATTACGTGTATTAATTTAAAGGCAGAATTCTCATTATCCCTAATCCTGTTGGTTTTTAAAAGAACAATTTTCTCAGAAACAATTATCCATTCATAGCATCAGGTTGAAATGCATTCACAAGGAAAGTCTTTACTTACCGTGACACCAACATATTAGAGGAAACTTTTCCAGATTAAAATGTAATTAATGTATAATCCTTTGTTTAGCAGTTACTTGTGACTACAGAAGAGAATGTATGTTCTAATAGCAATTCAAATGATTAGGTGTTGGTTAAAAACACAATACAGTCAATTGAGCAGGAATAGGAAAAATGTGTGTGTGTATCTCAGTTGTATCCCTAGTCAAACGCTGCTACCTACAGTCATTAGCCCATTTTAAAATGGAATTAATAGAAACGATTCTAAATAATTCCTCTGTACCGATTTCATATATAACTGAACCTCAACAGCAAGCCAGTAACCAACCTCATGCTGATGAGTTGCATTAAAGGGATACTAAAAGTGCCAGGAATTGAAAGCTGTATTCCTGGCACTATAGCTTCCTTTGCCTCCACCTCCCTTACGCCACCCATCCGGGTAAATAAAGGGTTAAAAACCCTTTACTTGCCTTTTCCGAGCGCCGATGTCCCTCGACGAGTGAGTGCGCAGCAAATTCATTGAATGAATGCTTTCCTATGGGGAAAAATCCGACGCTGGATTTCCTCATGCCGAATGTGAGGATGTCCAGTGTCAGATACCAGACCAAAGGTCTGTTTCGAGCCAGGAAGCCCTACCAGACAGCCACTGTGGGCAGACTTACAGCTGCAATGTAAACATTGCAATTTCTCTCGAGTGCAAAAGGGAAACTGCATCCAGACCACTTCAATGAGTTGAAGTAGTCTGGGTGCCTATAGAGTCCCTTTAAAAAAAATATATATTTATTAACAATAATAATAATAATAATAATAATAATAGCTGTTCATCAGGGGTTCATTGGCTTTGCATTTCTTCCAGTGTTGTGTTTCAAAGCTGTTGTATGCAGCACACAAAACGTCAAGAAATCAATGTTTAAAATAAAGTGTTGAGGCAAAAACCAAACCTTCATTGTATACTATTCTCCCAATCTTCCCTAATAATTCCCTTACCTTTTGTGTCACTTTACCCCAATCCCTCTAGCATGTAAGCTCATTAAGCAGGACCCTCAACCCCTCTGTTTCTGTGCACCCATTTGTCTGGTTACAATTAGGCATCTGTTAGTCCACCCATAGTAACTTGTAAAATATGGATTATAGTAAACAAACTCATAAAGGTCAAACATATGCCAAAAAGTAAGAAATAAATTGTCTTTAAAAGGGACACTCCACTGTGCAAATAGACAAACATGTAGATATATCCCCAATGAATTTATGCATGATTTATTTCATGCATGTATTAATTGGGGTATATTTTAAAAGCTGCAGTTTTTATGCAAAAGTTGCAATTCTCTTCTACACAGAGAAAATAACCAAAGGCTTCTCATTGCAAAGCTTCTGAATTGGTGTGCTTATGCATACATGCACGTCTGATTTGAGGTCTGGAGGAGGCAGGCGGGTGTGCCATCATTTAATAAAATTGACCATTTAGCATACAAATCATCGGGTAGGGCTTTTGGGTGCAAGTGCCAAAGGTGCCACATGAAAAAGGTTACTGCCACCAGAGGGCAGATGTCTACTTGCAGCCCACCAAAGAATACATTATTGCCACCCCTATCTGCACAGGAGAGGGGCAAATGCTATTTTGCTGTTAGTAATAAACAAATCAAACAAAAAGCAATTGAAATAACTCAACATAACAAATGCTTCAAGTGGTCACCCAAATTTCACTGAAAATGCAACCTATAGAGCAGGGCTCAAAAAAATCCTAGGTGCCAGGTCGCCATAGCGACCAGGAAATTTGTTGTGGCGCCTGGGATATGTGAGTCTGCTCAGCCCCTGAGGTGGCCGGCTGGCGGACGGACGATCAGCTCATTGAGAGCTGTGTTTCACACATAAAACATTTCAACAAGCTGAAGTGCTTTGGGAATCTTTGTGCTTTAGTTTCCCTTTAACGGTTTACCGATTCAGATTCCTGCGACCTCCTTCCGCCATAACAACTTAAAAGGACACTATAGTCACCAAAACAACTTTAGCTTAACCCCTTAAAACCGGAGGGCGTACTATTACGTCCTATTCTAAGCAGCTCTAAACGCAGCAGGGTGTAATAGTACGACCTCCGTTTTTTTGTTCCTTACCTGGTCCCCCGCGGCGGATCCTGCCTCCTCCGGCCATGTGAGAGTGAGGTCCTTGCGAGGACCTCACAATCACATGGCCGGGTTAGCTGGCTGACAGTCCCTCTGCTGGCTGAATTCAAATTACCGTATTTTTCGCTCCATAAGACGCACTTTTTTCCCCCTCAAAAGTGAGGGGAAATGTCTGTGCGTCTAATAGAGCGAATGTGAAGCTTTACTTACTCGTCTTGTAGCGTGGGCCAGCAGCACAGCGCGCTCCGCAGTACAGGAAATTCAATTTCACACTTCCTTTCAGTCCCGCCGGAAACCGGAACCTGAAATTGAAGTTCCTGTACCGTGGTGCAAGCTGTTAAGCCGGCCCACGCTACAAGACAGGTAGGTAATTATGGGACAAGGGGAGGGAGGACACTATGGGAGGGAAAGTGCACTATGGGACAAGGGGAGTGGGGGACACTGTGGGAGGGAAAGTGCACTATGGGACAAGGGGGGTGAAGGACACTATGCGTCTTATGGAGCGAAAAATAGGGTAAATTAAATTAAAATCAGTGTAAAAAAAATTATTATAATATACTTAGATCAAAAAAATAAATATACATATATATAAATAAATATCAAATTACACGTAGATTGATACTGATTGAATATATAAATAATATAAAAAAATATGTAAATACGTTAAAAAATATATAGATGTGTGTTATTTCATTCTAACTGTATTGTGATAATATATATTGAGAGAGAGAGAGAGAGAGAGAGAGAGAGAGAGAGAGAGAGAGAGAGAGAGATATTAATTCTACATATATTAATTCTACATATATATATTTATGTAATATTTTTACATAATTAGGTATTTTAATTAATTACAATTAGCAGGACTGGCCTGACAGCCCATGCCAAAAGTATAGGGAATTAAATTTGCTAGCACTATAGTTAACTCTATAACTTTCCAAGACACCATAAAACCTGTATATGGGGGGGTACTGTTTTACTCGGGAGACTTCGCTGAACACAAATATTAGTGTTTCAAAACAGTAAAATGTATTACAACAATGATATCGCCAGTAAAAGTTACTTTTTTATTTTCCCACACACAAACAGAACTTACAAGGACGATATTATTGCTGTGATACTTTTTACTGTTTTGAAGCACAAATATTTGTGTTCAGCGTACAGGTTTTATGGTGTTTTCAAAAGTTACAGTGTTTATTTTTTTTCTCCACATTAAAATTCGCCAGATTGGTTACGTTGCCTTTGAGACCCTATGGTAGCCCAAGAATGAAAATTACCCCTATGATGGCATACCATTTGCAATAGTAGACAACCCAAGGTATTGCAAATGGGGTATGTCCAGTCTTTTTTAGTAGCCACTTAGTCACAAACACTGGCCAAAATTGGTGTTTTCTGCATTTTTCACACACAAACAAATACAAACGCTAACTTTGGCCAGTGTTTGTGACCAAATGGCTACTAAAAAAGACTGGACATACCCCATTTGCAATACCTTGTGTTGTCTAATATTGCAAATGGTATGCCATTATGGGTGTAAATTTAATTCCTGGGCTACTATAAAGTCCCAAAGGCAACGTAACCAATCTGGCGAATTTCAAATGTAATGTGCTATATTTGACCCTGTAACTTCCCAAAACACCATACATAGGAGGTACTGTTTTACACATGAGACTTTGCTGAATACAAATGTGTATTTTATTGCATTAAAAGCAAACATTATTATGACATTGACAGTTAAAATGTCATGTAGAACTAAAAAAAATAAATAAAGTTTCATAGCTAAATATTTGATATTAAATGAAAGTCCTGTTTCCCCTGAATAAAATGATATATAAGGGTGGGTGCATTTACTATTAAAGAGTTGAATTACGGTTGGACAGACATGTAGCGCAAATGCCAGGTTTTGTTTACAACATGTACATTTGGCTCAGTCCTTAAGGGGTTAATGAGGCAGTTTTGGTGTATAGATCATGCCCATGCAGTCTCACTGTTTACGGAGCCCCAGCCACACCTTCTTGCATATTACATACAGGTGTACTGAATACTTCTGAGAGAGTGAAATATCTTTACAGTGTCTGTTTAAATTAAAAATTTCCTATATCTTGCAATGGTAATAGCTTGCGAAACCTTGCAGGAACCTGCTGTGTGTGATTAAAGTTCAGAGCAGGATATAAACACTTCTAAAGTAAGTTAAAAACCATTTCCCCCCCCCCCCATGCAGGCTGTGAGAGTCAAAGTTGGGGGAGATATGGCAAGGTCTACATAAACAAAACTGATTTAATTCCTAAATGGCAGAGAAATGAGCATTGAGACTTCAGAGGCACAATCTATATAAAAAGAAACTGCTTCATTAAGCTAAAAGTTGTTTTGGTGACTATAGAGTCCCTTTCATTTTGATGAAGTTGTCCTGGAGCTTTGAGTAATCTTTTCACAATATATCAGTCCTCTAACTTTACTGTGATTAACTTTCAAAGCAAAGTTGTAAATGGGCCACTGCACATACTGCCACCTTGTCCATTCTCATTATAGGAGTATGGAACTGTTCAAAAAGAGTGACTATTTTCAATGTAGTGTGCCAGAGCACTCCTGGCACCATAACCTCTACAACAAGCTGTAGTGGTTGTGGTTACTTTAGGCAGCACACTACTTAGCAATTGTAGTGCACATTGATAACAGGAATGGGTCTGGAAATATGTGTACTAACATGCTATTTAAAGCAAACTTTAGGTCACAATAGTGGGTCTTGCTTCTAAATATTTTTGCAACCTATTTTCTTTTTTCCTTTTTCAATATCAGATTCTTCCAGGATTATTTTGTAAAGTGTGAATTGTAGGGAATTAAACGTGAATTTTAAAATTTAAGACAAAAATTACTTAACTGGAAATGTTCCAGAGCAAACCTGACCCATGAAGCACCTCTAGTGGATGTCTGAGTGATTGCCACTAGGTGTTCCTAGGCAGTAATGTAACCATTGCATTTTCTCTGAAAAGCCAGCAGTGATACGGTCAGTAGACACCAGGACATTAAGCTGAAGTTGTTCTGGTGATTATACTGTCCCTTTAAAGTTTGAAATGATCAGGAGAGTCCAGTGTAAACTGAGCATCGTTGTCAGACAATGTAGTGTTAACGTGAGACTGTACTATTAGCATTCATAGCAAGTCCATACAACATTTTACATCCTGTCTTATTACACAAGCAGAGTTAGTCATGAAAATCAGAGATCAACATTGTAAGATTTGATTTTTTCCAATCAATTTTGGTCTCAAATATGAAATTCTTCATTCACACTTTAAGGAATAACCATGTGGGATCTAAATTGAGAGTGTTTACAATACCACATGACATTCTTTAACTCTATTAAAAAGCTAAATGCATAATTTCCAAGTTCAAAATTAATTTAATATTACTAGTAAAACCAAAAAAGTCAACTATCAAAGTCTGTATAGACAAACACAGAGAAAGCAACCACATTGTAACTCACACATTAACTCGCTGATCTCTGACACTCCACTAGTCACGGACTATTACTCCACTCATGCTTAGTCAGCCAACTGGTTGAGCATCATGGGATATGCAGTCCCAACAGCTGGAGTTCCAGAAGCCAGTGTTCAAATACAGAAAGCTGTTTGGCTACTCGTTTTTCGGCAGACAGCACCCTGCACCCCGGCACTGAGTGGGTTAATCCATCTCCCAGACTCCCGGCACTGAGGGGGTTAAACCACCTCCCAGACACCCGGCACTGAGGGGGTTAAACCACCTCCCAGACACCCGGCACTGAGGGGGTTAAACCACCTCCCAGACTCCCGGCACTGAGTGGGTTAAACCACCTCCCAGACACCCTCCACTCCGGCACTGAGTGGGTTAAACCACCTCCCAGACTCCCGGCACTGAGTGGGTTAAACCACCTCCCAGACTCCCGGCACTGAGTGGGTTAAACCACCTCCCAGACACCCTCCACTCCGGCACTGAGGGGGTTAAACCACCTAGACACCGTGCACTCCGGCACTGAGTGGGTTAATCCATCTCCCAGACACCCGGCACTGAGGGGGTTAAACCATCTCCCAGACACCCGGCACTGAGTGGGTTAAACCACCTCCCAGACACCCTCCACTCCGGCACTGAGGGGGTTAAACCACCTCCCAGACTCCCGGCACTGAGTGGGTTAAACCATCTCCCAAACACCCGGCACTGAGGGGTTAAACCATCTCCCAGACTCCCGGCACTGAGGGGGTTAAACCATCTCCCAGACTCCCGGCACTGAGTGGGTTAAACCATCTCCCAGACACCCGGCATTGAGTGGGTTAAACCATCTCCCAGACACCCGGCATTGAGTGGGTTAAACCATCTCCCAGACTCCCCCCCTTCTTTAGTAACAGTGCGGAGTATTAACCCCTCCCAGTGGAATGGGAAGCTGGGAGGACATGCCCCGCGTGTAACGGAGGACTCAGGAAAGTTGTAAGATGGCGGAGGCGCTCACAGTCACTTACCCGGGGCAGCTCGGTAACGCTTCTCTGAGGTGACGGGATTCTTCTCCGCCGCCTCCACCGTGTAACTCTGACCACGCCTTCTTTCACGCCAAACCCGCCCACCATGGAACCACGCCCACTCGGCCTGTGTCCCAATTCAAACTCCAACCGCCACCTCGCGCTGGGCTCGGTACACAGAAGGGGCGAGGCGCGACATTTGGACGGACCAATGAGCGCGGCGTCTGAAGGTGACAGGAGCTTGTCATTGGTTGGTGAGGGGAGGGTTTGGGAAGCTGAGGGCCAGGATGGTGAGGGGGCGTGGTCGGAGCATGTTCTATTATAATAAGACAAGTTGTAAGCCCCCCCGTAGAGGATAAATGTCTCCTCAGGGAGGGGTGTGGAGCTCTGTGTACACAGGGCACGTGACAAACCGTTTATTCACTAAACAACGAATTGTGCTGAAATGAAAACTTAATGACAATATTGAGGAAAAATATGCCAAGCTATAACTATCCATAAATTAGAGACTTATTTTCCCCAAAATCAACTATTTTGCCAAATGTCGGCCATTTGGATGTCAATTTATTACAACTCGATGTTTAGTGAATAAGCCTCACAGACTGGCTGGTTATGAATGGGGAGTGTTTAAGGAGTAAAGTGTGCAGTTTTATAATGCTGTATCTGAAGTGGGAGAGGAGTGGCCACCTTGTTGGCAGCAGATTTGTTTGCAGAAGTTATTTTAAAACATTTTTGTTTTGTTTTTACTTTCTGTTACCTTCCAACACTTCTAACGAACTAAGAGGGACTCTTTAATTTTAGGGATGTGCTCAGGGGTCGAGCTGTCATGGGAAATATTAGGTGAAGTCTTTTAATCATTTATGGAACTAAAAGAAGTAAAAAGTAATTTAGAACACGAGCATGTATCATATGTACACAGACTGATTTCTAAACACACGTATTGTAGTTTAAAACATTTATGTGATTTTGTTTTGCTGGCAAATGACTGTGAACGTCAAGAAACTTTGTTGTTAATCTTTGTTTATTAGATTATTTTTCCAAACATTAGGTGATACAGAAAGAAAGGAAAGAGTAGTGTTTAAATAACGCTATAAGGTTCATAACGCTTCAAGATACATAGATCCGAGTGGGTACTTTTTCAGGTTGCTCCCCCCATAAAACATCCCCTTAAACATTGTGGATTAGGTGGCTGAGTGTGTTCATGCATTGGTGGTTGAACTCAATTTTGCATGACCTCTGGTTATCTGACTTGTTGCGGATCCCTGCGTCTCAATCAGAGGGTGAAGGGAGTATGTAGGTGTTACAATCTCATATTTTAGCCTCTGTACCCCCTTCTAACTTTCCCGGGTAACCCCTGCCTTTTCCCTGTGTCTGTTTGTTGTGTGCACCAGGCGTCCCGGTGTAGTGCGGGTCATGTGGGTTGCTTGTCTTCGTCTGTGGAGACTCGTCTGTTTTCACCACCTATTGTCTGTCATATATCATATGCCCTTGGGAATGTCGTGTATCTGCCTAACCCCTTCGGGTTTGGCATGTTTGCCTCCAGTTCACGAACCCCAAGGGGGAGTCCCCAGTGGGTGTCCGGAGTGAACCTCGCCTCCCGTTGGTTAGGCACCCGTAGGAGGAGTGAAATGCCGTGCTGGTATCCCTAGTCGGATTGTGTCTATTAGAGTATCGGCTGAGAATTGAGTGGTCAAAGAGGCGGGTGCGCCCTATTAGGTAGGGTTGTTAGGTTAGCTCAGCTGTACAAGCATGGGGAAGAGACAGAGGGGAGAGGGAGAAGGTATGGTGAAATTAGTGATAGTAAGAAGGGGGGGGGGTGAGAAACAGGCTGGGTTGGATTGCCCGGTCTCGCGGGTCGCTCTCATCCACCACGCCACACGCGCGTTCAGGTCCCTTACCCGGCGGGTTGGTTTCCGGGGTAGTTTCTGTTGCATAGGTAGTACGTCCAAGTCCTCCACATCTCCTCCTGTTTCTCCAGCCTGCCACTTACCGCCGCTATTTCGGCTTCAACTTGTCTGATCTCCTCCACTCTCTGGAGCCAGGTTTGGAACGTTGGTGGCTGTTTCTGGGATCAGTGATTTCGCTGCCGTTAGGAGGTGTCGGGACACAGTTTTCTTATACCTCGATATGGGTAAGTCTGTTCTGTTGAGTAGGATATCTGCCGGGTCTGTTCTGTTGAGTAGGATATCTGCTACCTCTCGCATCGCCTCGTATATTTGCTCCCAGTACGGTGTTATGAGAAAATGTGAAAGAGAGTCCCCACCGCCCTCTCGCATCTCCAGCAGTGCTCAGGGACCTCTGGTTGGTATTTATGAATCTTCTGTGGTGTGTCGTACCACAGAGTGAGTATTTTATAGTTGATTTCCTGATATTTGGCACATCGTGAGCTGAGGGACGTGCACAGGGCTATCTTGTCCCATTCAGTTGGAGTATACGAGGTGTGTAGTGCCTCTTCCCATTGCGCCTGGAACTTCATAGGAGGGACTGCATCCGCCTGCTGTAGGAGTGTGTAGAGGATCGATATACCTCGATGGAGGCCTCCACCCCTCGAGCAAGTTTCCTCAAATGGGAGCAGAGGTCTTGTAAGCTGTAGTTAGTGGGCAAACGACTCGTGAAAGTGAATCAATTGGTGATACCGAAAACGCTCAGTCATAGTTGGTTCGCGGTCTTGCAAGAATTCACTCAGGGGTAACAGTGTGTGTCTCCTGCAGAGTCCTGAGAGGCGTAAGTGTCATCCTTTCCCCAGGAACCCTGCCTCCCATCCAGGAGGAAATGCTGGGTTGCCTGTGACTGGGTACATTGGTCCGGTTAGCGTTGTTATGGAGAGCCGAAAGCGTGTCCGGTACCAAACCTTCAGAGTTGCCCCAACAAAGGGTTGTTCACGTATCAATTGTTTGGCTGTGTCATCCGGCAGCCATACCGCTCCCGGGATACCAGCCTTCGAAGCATCTCTTTCCAGCGTTGTCCAGATCCTCTGTGTATCTGTTTCGTGCCAGGCTACAATTCTCGACAGGTGTGTTGCTTTGTAATAACCCACCTATTTGGTATCACCTTCCCCCTTTAGTCTCATCAGGTGTCCCAATCTTATACGTGGTCTATGCCCCTTCCATATGAATTTTATCAGAGCCGAGAGACCTTATGTTCCACTCCTACAAATCGGAAACCATGGATCGAGGGGTTGGACCGAAGAGCACAAAGAAAGGGTTCCAGCGTGAGGACAAATAGTATGGGGGAGAGAGGGCATCCATGCCGTGTCCCATTCGTACTGGCGTGGAGAGGTCCCCGTTCACGTGCACACTAGCCGTTGGTACAGAGTAAAGAGCCCGGATCCATTTGCAGAAAGGTTCCCCGAATCCCATCTTCTGTAGTGTGTTAAGCATGTATCGCCGGCCCACCCGGTCAAACGCTTTTTCTGCATCTGTTGAGAGTGTGACGGCGCGAAGTTGAAGCTAGGTGCATAAGGTTGAGGAGCCTGATGGAGTTGTCCCTCGCTTCCCGAACTTCAAGAAACTTTGTGAAATTTTTCCAAAGAAAAATAAAAAAGGTTTTCTCACAAAATATATCTATCAGATGATGAAAAGTATGTTCAATAGTAGTGCAACGCGTTTCGTCCCTCTCTGGGACTTCCTCAAGGACAATCTTTTACAAAATGCTGGATACAAATGCATACCCAAATGCATTTGTATCCAGCATTTTGTAAAAGATTGTCCCTGAGGAAGTCCCTGACAGGGACAAAACGCGTTGGACTATTGAACATATTTTTCATCATCTGCTATTATTTACTTTGATGTAAGTAATAAATGCTGCTTTTTGTACTTTATTTACTCAGTTACTTCATTATTTTCTTGCATTTTTCTATCTTTTGTATGAGATTATCATCTATTCAGCATTGAAGAAGACACACACCAATATATTTCTGAAGGCACTTTATTTGATGTTAAAGTGTGAGTGATCACTTGGCACTTAATTTTATATCCAGTATTATTATACACAGTGTTGCACTATGTTATATTTTTGCTTCCCTAGCTGGAATAGCCCTAGGAAACAGAAAATATTTGAAAAACGCTAACTGGAACATCTTCTGTATCACAGAATAAATGTTTTTTGCATATTACATACATAAAATGTTAGTTCACATGGAGCACTGAATGACAAATAACATTTAAATCTTCATTATAATGGACTTACAAGAAAATCCTCACAAAAGCATTTTATTTACACAATAAGACTTACTTGCAAGTGAATAAACCATTTGCATTTTGACACAATTAAGCAGGGTGAAATAATGATGCTTCAGGCCATGTGCTGTTTAATAGTTCCCTGGGTGTTTTGGTAGAGAGGAATTTTGTAAGCTGAAGCATCCATGTTTCTGTAAACCATTTTGTTAACCCAAATTAATTGGCTTCTCTGGTTTAAAATGGGACAATGGTATCTGGTTGATGATGGAAGAATTTGCTATACAACAATACTTGTACACTTTCAGGATCCCTTTCCATGTTTTAGAAGTTTTTTTGTTTTTTTTTTAAAGGAAAACATACTCGTTTTCCTGGCTCTATAGGTTCTCTAGGCCCCCACCACCATCAGGGCCCCTCTCCCGCCGGGCTCTAGGGGATGGAAGGGGTTAAATTTACCTCTTTTTCCAGCGCCAGGCGGGGGACTCTCCTCCTCCTCCTCTACTCCTCCTTCTCCTCGTCATCGGGTGAATGCGCATTCAGCCAGTCCACAGGAAAGCATTCTCAATGCTTTCCTATGGACGCTGGCGTCTTCTCACTGTCTTTCTCTGAAACTGCTATGTTTATAGAGGAAAGGGTTAATGCTAGCTGGACCTGGCACACAGACCACTTCATTACGCTGAAGTGGTCTGGGTGCCTATAGTGGTCCTTTAATTAATGTATATTGTTTATTTTTTAATTTATGTACTTTTTAAGACTATTTCTATCAATGTGATTTAGTTTTATATGAGAGTGTTTTTATAGTTGAGGGGACCACTGATATACAGACTAGTAGGTTAGCACAATAGGAGCCGTGGAGACAGCATGGACAACCGATCAACAAAAGAGCTCAGAGCATGTGGAAAAAAATGTCTATGCATTTTAATAATCACAACTGCATATAGGGCAGTGGAACAGAGAATAAACAGACAGCATTCCAGTTGAAATGATCATTACTTTGTACATCATACGTGCAAAATTACAGCTGGGGATGCAAGAAAGTTACTTACCTAGCTGGCAACACACACAAATATTTAATTAGCTTCCAAACACAAATAGCCAAAGCACAGCCATACATAATTAAACCCCTCTTACATACACATACGTATATACAGACATTGGTTTTCTATGCACATTTACACCAAGTTAGCCACTGAAATGCAAACATATATCCATATACTTGGACACACATATTTCACTGACTTCTATTTTGTTACTGGAGTCCACACACAAATTTATGAATTACACATACTCCGTGTTTCCTCCTCACCTCGTTTAAATATTTTATCATTAGATTTCTAGGAAGACAATATATTCAGGTGCATAGCTTCTATTTGTCCCTCTCTGGGCACAATTCACTTGACATTTATAGGAACATATCATAGGGATATGATATCACATGCACCTCATCAATCACTATTTTTATGCCAGAAGTGTAATTAAGTAAACGTAAATAAAGTAATAATTGTGGGAGAGTTGAAAAAGTAAAAGGATGAGTGTCACCGCCCCAGTGCCTCATGGGCAGCACCATGCTCATGTTGACGCTTTGCACCATTCTGGTGTCTTTTTAAATGCAGATTGCTCCACCTTACATTCCTTATGTACTCCCTGATGTGCTCATTTTACCACATGACAGGATGCTTCATATGTTGCATAATCTTTCTTTACTAACTCCATAGCAGCAAAGAAAAGTAATGAGAAAACTGAGAACCAATCACAAGCAAGCATAGGTTAGAAGAGTCATGTCTCACTGCAGCGATTCCTCTTTCTTTGCTGCTCCATCACAAGATAAGTACAGAGTTTTGTTATCCTCTCTCTGTCCTTTTCTCAACCTTTGTTTTCTCCTTTTCTTATTTGTCTTTAGAATATTGCAGTTTATTACCTTTTATTACACTTTTTCTGTCCATTCTCAGGTGGCTACTATCAACTCCCTTCTGAGGTCTTTCCTATCCCTACCTGTTCCACCTCAGGTATCTCCCTTTCTGTTCTCAGGGTCCTTGGGGCTCTCCTGCTGACCCTCTTGCCTGCCCGTTTTCTTTGGGGGACCCTGCCTATTCCGGGTCCCGGTTTTGTGCCCTCGCATTGCGGGCCCCCCTTTCCCCTGCTTTGTGCGTGTCTTTTACACTGTTGTGCGTTTTTTTCTAGCCGAACTAACCACTTCGGGACTTTACTGGGTCGTTCGTTCAGCGACCATCTTGATTTGGACAGCCTCTTGAAGTGACTACCGAGCTTCATTCAGCTGTGCCCTGTCAAGCATTACTGCTCTGAGTCTATTTCTGCATGCACCCTCAGGGAAATTGGTGGGACCAGGTCCAGGTTAGTGCTCTGCACTAGGGGTTGGTTCAAGCCAGTTGGGTCTATCCCTTACTCTGGACGGGGTGAGCCCCCATTTATGTGCTGCTGAACAGACCTGTTCATGCAGGATTCCGATCTCCTGGGTCAGCTCCAGTGATTACATACCTTCTCCATCTGCTTGTACCGGCTTACCGGCCACAATTAGTACAGGTCATCCGGTACCTGTTTCCATATCACCCCCTTGGCCCCCAGGTCTCTCCTACCCTCCGTGCCACTACAATACTGCCATCATGCTCATACCACAAGGTGAGCCCCGAGTGATTGTAGCAAGTCACAATGGAAGAGACACAGACCCAATCAGACTTGCAGGCCATGATCACAGCAGCGGTTGCTGCCTCTATGAAGAAGGCCTTTTCCAAGACGGAACACGACAGTGCCAAGTCCATTCCCAAATGGGCCCATTACGTGCCAGATTTGGAGGACTCTGACTCCTCCAGGGAACGGTCACGACCTCCCAAACGCCACTGGAAGGGCGAAAACACCAAGCCTAGGAAATCCAAGGCAAGGCCCCTGCCAAATGCAAAAAGAACACGACCCGTACGGCCCACAGGCCTGCACAGATGTCCACAGAGGAGGACGACGCAGGACCAGCCCAAGCACTTTCGGTACTAGATGAATGGCAGGTGGAGGCATCCGAACCGGAGGAGAGTAACTGGGACCCTGCTCCCAACTCTGACCCGTTCCTTACAAGGGATGCATACCTGGGTGAGCCCCAGGGTTCCATGGCTACGACCATGGAGGAATCAGAGGTATTCCTGGACGCCTCTGGCCTCCGGATGTTTGAGCTAAAAAAAATACGCCATCCCTGCTCTGAGGAATGGATCCCCCTGAACATCTTGCGAAGTTTATGCACTTTTGGTTTCGGAAACCCCTGGACAAAGAGGTGTGGAGATGCATGTGGTCTGAGTGCCCTCATCCAATTCTACCAGATAAGGTGGCTAATACACCTGATTTTGATCAGCTCATGCTGACTTTCATATCCCCCGCGCGGATTCAAGGGGGCTCAGGATAAACTCCTTGACTCCTTTGGACCTCTAGCAAGGGTTATGACCTGGCAGACGATGCCTATGAGCTTTACCCCAGATATGGTGAGTGGGCACGTGACACCTGAGAGTGAGCACAAAGGTGTTTCTGCTTCATCAGGAATACTAATGTGTGGTAATCGACAACAAGCTCGTGGAATTGGGGGATAAATTATTTGGAGAGGCCTTTCTCAAAGACCTCAGCAAGAGGGTCAACATATTTACATCCCTCAACAAGGCTCAATCATCAATGTGGAAATTCTTCCGCGGCTCTAACACAAGGGGCCATTGGGCGCATCTGGCCATTGGGCCCCCATACCACCAGGACACAGCCTTTCAACCGGACACAACCAATTGCCAGAGATTCCACTATTGTAGGAGATCAGACCGTGGTCGAGGAGGCCGAGGACGCTCCCGAGCTAGATTCTCCAACGGTAAGGCACCATATTACCTTTCCACTAACTACCTTCCAGATCGCAGGTCGTATTTCTCTTTTTTTCCAGAACTGAGCAGACGTCTCCATGGACGCATGGATCCTACAAAACGTGCGAGGCTACCGCATAGAATTCGAGACAATCCCGGTCCAACGAGTTCCACTGCGCCCGCTCCACGTAACGCAAGCGGACGCTCGCCTGGTAGATTCCGAATTACGGGAACTGCGTGTCAAGTGTGATATTCGACTGGCCCCGGATTTGACCGGATTCCTGCAGCAACATTTTCCTGGTCAGGAACAAAATTGGAGAATTTCACCCAGTTATCAACCTCATGGATCTGAACAACCACGTGGTATACAGACACCTCAAAATGGAGGGCATCCACCTCCTCCGGGATCTGCTTCGAGACAACGACTGGTTCACCCGTCTAGATCTCAAGGATGCTTACCTGACTATTCAGGTCCATGAACAGAGTCGCTCCTTCCTTCGTTTCCACTGGCACGGAACAGCTTGGCACTTTACTTGCCTTCCGTTCGGCCTCAGCTCGGCCCATTGGTGCTCCACCAAAATGCTGAAGCCTGCGGTGGTGCACCTTCAGCCTGTTGTATAAGATGTATCATTTATGTCAATGACATCCTGATCTTTGACGGAGACGCACAAACTCTCCGGACCCACACCGACTATACAGAACACCTGCTAGAATCGCTAGGCTTCATGATCAATCGTGCCAAATTAGCGCTGGATCTAGGCTTCGAAATAGACTCCAGATCTTGCATCCTTTGTCTTCCGGCCGCAAAGGTTACCTCCATCTGCAGGGAGATCCGGAAGGTTCTTCGCATGACGTCCATACCTCTGCGCCTACTGGCACGGATAGTAGGTCTTCTGTTCTCGTCGATACAGGCTATATTCCCGGGACAAAGAGAACGTTACCTGCGCTCTGGCCTAAATCCCCATGTACATTTAAACAAAATGGAGGCTCCATTTTGTTTAAATGTACATGGGGATTTAGGCCAGAGCGCAGGTAACGTTCTCTTTGTTTTTACTATGTATTTTAAGCTGTTGGATACTAAGCTACTGCTGCTGTAAGCACGGTGCTTTATCTTTGTATTTATATTCACGGGACCCCTAAACTACAGGGCCATGCAACGCCTCATGACCAGATTCCTACGCCAAAACCCAATGTACTATCAACTGGTCCCGATGTCGGACGACGTCCGGGCAGAACTACACTGGAACTACACTGGCTGAACTGCATGCAGGCCTGGAACGGCTGAGCCATATTCGAAAGGCAACCAGATTTCGTGCTGGAATCAGATGCCAGCCGATCAGGTTGGGGAGCGACACGTCCACGGGAGGAGTATGGACCTCTGAAGATCTATCGATGCACATAAACTGCTTGAAGCTCCTAACATGGTCATTCACCCTCCGCAGTCTGGTGAAAAGAAAATCCAATATCTCGGCAGTGCATTATATCAATCACCTTGGAGGTACATGCTCTCAGGCACTGCCTACCCCGCAACATTACGCTACTAGCGGAACATCTGCCGGGAGAATCCAATCTCACAGTAGATTGTTATTCGCTCGACTGGTAGCTGGACCCTCAAGTTTTTGCTTCTCTAAACGAACGAAGAGTTTTTATTTTCTCCCTCGACCTGTTCGCCTCATGTGACAACCGACAGACAAAGGACTTCCTTAGTTGGCTAACAAACCCGGAGAGCCAAGCAGTGGATGCATTTCTGCAAGCGTAGCCACAGCGCGAAGCCTATGCCTTCGCAATGATAGTGAGAGTCTGTAATGCTAAACTACTGGAACGCAACTGCAGAAAAACTTCCAATTACATCAATTTATAATTTTATTCTTTTTTTGTTATTGAGTTGCACGAGTGGTTACTGTAGCTTTAAACCCTTATAGCAGGTTGTTAGTTGCAGGAAAAAATAAGCCACTGAAGTTTTGCACAAGCCAAGCAGTCCCAATTAAGGATAGTGCAGAGAATGCATGCAGAATTAGGTTGTATTAAATGTAGTAGAATTAGCTTCAGGAGAGTTTAACAATGAGGCAGTTTCTTATTTGCACCTGAGAGCAGTTGGATTGAAGGAAAAAGTACTTAGCTTAAGAGGCAGTTTCTTATTTGCAACTGAGAGCAATTGGATTGAAGGAAAAGGTACTTAGCTTAAGAGGCAGTTTCTTATCTGCAACTGAGAGCAATTGGATTGAAGGAAAAAGTACTTAGCTTAGAGGCAGTTCCAGGTAACTGAAGAGTTCAAATTAATCAGTTCTTTAGGGGAAGGAGCAGAAGTCCATTTAACAATCCGAGGTCGAGGAGTGGAGAAGGAGGATAGTGGTTTTCAGAGCGGTTTTCGGTACATGGAGGAGCTTCAATTGAAATTGAGTAGCCGGTATGAGGTTCACAGGCACTTGTTCAATAATCCAGCAACTTGAATCTGGCGCGGTCTTCCTATATAGCGTGGGGAGACCGCGTCAGAGAAGGGACGGGGCAGAGCTCCGTCAACCCGGAAGTTGCTTAATTCGGCGAAACCGGCAGATATAACCTGACAGAGTCCTTCACCGGATCCGATTGCAGAGAGTGGTGCTAACGCTCCTAAACACCGTTATGGCAGAGCCAACCCTGATTTCCGGAACTTTTAGAACTAACGTGCAGGGATCCCCTCCTCCTGCTATCCAACCCGAGGATCCTTAGGAGCCCGATGGGACAGCCCCATCCTCTAATCATGGAAGGTTGCCTTCTCCTGGTGGCCTGAACACTATCCAGGCTTCCTGGTGAGTCAGAGACTTTTCGCAGGAAGCTAAGGACCTCCTATTGGACTCCTGGGCACCAGAAAATAGGAGATGTTACCTATCTGCGTGGCAATCTTGGGCCACTTGGTGTTTGGGATGGCACATTGATTCCTTTACTGCACCTGTTCCCTCTATCCTAAATTTTCTCGCCTCTCTGTTTGCAACTGGGAAATCGTGTTGTTTCTTTAACGTGGTATGGTCGGCCATTTCAGCGGCTCACATTCCACTCCAAGGGATCCCAGTTGGGCAAGACCCCCTCATTTGCAGACTTCTTCGCCGCCCTCCGGAACCCAAATATACACAACTCTGGGACGTCGGTATCAGTTTGCAATTTTTGCGAGATTGGCCTCAGAATGATAAGTTGTCCCTTCATCAGCTTACGGCCAAATACACCTTTCTCCTCTGCTTGGTCTCCTTTTGATGGGTCTCGGATGTCCGCGCTTTTGACACTGGCGCATTTACATTTTGCCTGGCGGGGGTTACCTTTCAGGTTTCATGCAGCACCAAATCTAACTCTTCCTCGGTTTTCTATCCCCTTTTCCCTTCAGATCCACAACTTTGTGTGGTCTCGACTCTACGTTGCTATGGGAAGGTACCGCGACATTGCGGTCTCCTTCTTCTCGTCTTGCGTTCGCCCGTATGGTCCAGTTTCGGTCACTACATTGGGTTCGTTGGCTGCTTTCTCTGGCTGGAATTGATCAGGCCTTTGGAGCACACTGCGTGAGAGTAGCCACAGCCTCATCCGCCTTCTCAGCAGGGGTCTCACATTCTATGGGCCACAGATTGGACGAGAGAATCGGATGTTCTATTTCCAACCTCTGTCAAATCCATCTTTTGCTCTTTTATCTCAGCGTTGAAACTGCAAAATATGAAGCTTCCTGTCATGTGGTAAAATTGAAGATTATGTTTGCTTTAGTGTACTAATAATCTTAATTTTAATAATGACAGGAGGCAAGTATTCCCCCGCCTCCCCCTTTCTCTGACTATTTCCCTCCCTTTGTTTCTGAATACCTTGCTTATGGTTTTTCCTTTATGTTATGTCCATACTTTGTATTGCCTACACTTACGTTGATTTTTCCCCTTGGGACATTGTCGCTGGCTTTGTACGGGAGTTGTTTGTTTTAGTTAGTTACAATAGCTGCGGGAGGACGGGATTGTACTATATGTATTATACGTAGCATAGACAGTCAGGGTATACGTTTTTATATAACCCTTTCTGGAGACTAAAACTCTTTATATTCTCTTTTCAGTTTAATTGGAACCCACAGTTGAACCCAAAGTGTTCCTTCGATGGGATCTTCCTCATCATTTTAATTGGAATATACAGTTGAACCCAAGACGTCTCTTCGATGGGACCTTCTTCCTCCTGTCCGTGTTTAAAGTTTACCACATTGTGTTCTTCTACTGTTTCGTTGTTTAATGGACTTGTGATGTCGCAGTTTTAAATAGTAATCGCTGCAGTGAGACATGCCTCTTATAACCTATGCTTGCTTGTGATTGGTTCTCAGTTTTCTCATTACTTTTCTTTGCTGCTATGGAGTTAGTAAAGAAAGATCATGCAAAATACTCGCCTGCTGTCATTATCAAAATTAAGATCTTCAATTTTTGGTGCCACACCAATCTGCGTCTATTCAACAATATTGTTGATGTACCTTTTGGAATTCTAATTGCACAAGCCTATAGCAGCAGCTCTTGGGTTATTTAAGGGACCCTCTGACCATTTCTCTGTGCCCTGTACTGGTCTCAGTTATCCAAGAGTACATTTTAGTTATCTGTTTTTTGACTTGGCCATGTTTTAGTTACTATGAGCTCTGGAATCCTAGACTTTGGCTCTATTATCTCACTTATCCATATTTATGTACTCCTTGAACTCAGTCTTTCCCTGTTTGCATTCTATACTATCCCGCGTTAAACCGGGCTACTCTAAGAACCGGTAATGTGTTAATTCCCTAGCGTAGGATTCTCTGTTTCTTAGGTTTGCATGTTGGGTTGTACCTGCTTTGACAGTGGTAAAAGGGAGGTTATGACTAGTTCTCTGGATCAGGTTTTCTCAAGTATAGGACTGTAGTAGTTATAGTGCCTGGAATGTTTGTTTAATTGTTCGCTTTGTTTTCCAGAGTAAAAATTGAAGAAAAATTTGAGCCATGTTTGTAAAAATGTGAATTATATCACAGTTTACCACATATATAATTTCCTGTAATACCAGTGTAATGTAATAAAAGATTAATCTGATTAACTTCTAATGAGATTTTAGTTTCATGAATATATCAGATGGCATATGCAACAAACAACAGCATTAAAATAGAGTTAAATTAGAGTATTGTATCATCGCATAATGAAGTGCATGACTAAAGCTAGTTAACACAAGCCAAAATGGAGGAGGAACCTGGTATCTGTCACCATTTAGTGTGGGTGGACGCTCTGCTTTTTAAGAAGTAGATCTTAAAGCACACACTTTTTTTTAAGCTAATGCTTAAGATCTTCGAGGCACAATAAACATTTTCTCTGTAACGCCCATCATTTTCACATGTATGGGCTTGTCTTTGGCACTGGATGCATCTCCATTTAAACCTTGCATTAGCACCTGAGAATAAGACTTGAGTGAGCGTGAGATTAATTATATCTCTGGTGTCTTTCCATAGATGCGCATAGAAAAAGGAAATTTATCTTTTGGATTTATGAGTCCTCTTTTGATCTCTTTAGACAAGTTGATATCTGGAAATAGCGAAATAATTCTTTCAATGATCAATGTCTGTTAAACACAGAGAGGCTAGCTAGCCTCTGTAAAAGGACAACCCAAAAATTATGGGCCCCTTTGATGAAAGATTCACCTATAGCTCTAAAGGAGTTAATTGCCAAAGTACAAATAAGCCACATTAAGAGTTAGCATAGCATAGCAATGACAGGAGTATGTATGTGCGCATTAACCTATATGGACACTGTGCAACAGTAATTGGAGATTTAAGGGTAAATCATTGATGGCATGTTAAGGGTTAAAATGGGGTGAGAACTGAGAATGTGTGAAAGACAATGAGTTAACATTGTGTGGGAAGAGTGCATTTTGCTAAGCAGCATTGCATTTGCTTTAATTCTGTGCTTTTTTCCCAGTGGGCCACTCTTGTACTGAGTGAGTGGCTTCTCAGCCTCGCCCTAGTGTAGCTGTCTGTCACGCTCCCTTAGCACTGAGTGGCCACTAGAAATACGCTGCCCAGCGCCCAGAGTACATGCTGCCATACATCTACAAAATCCAAGGTAGGGGGGGTAAGGGCAGCGAGGGAACTCTGATCAATATGTGCTATTCATACACAGCTCCCTTGCGTGCCCTATAGAGGTGCCTGGAGTGATAACGTTACATCACTGTGGCCCAGGCTGAGGCAAAGGCGTACCTAGGGTCTCTACCGCCCTCGATGATTAGCTTAAGCATGCGTGGGATAGGCATAAGGCTATCCTAGCTATAAGATAAGGCCAGGGACTAATGAAAGTATTTCAAACATTGGGCAGACTATATGGGCCAAATGGTTCTTATCTGCCGTCACATTCTATGTTTCTGTATCAGTGTTCCATCCCCCCCATTCTGAAAAAGTTGAAAAAATATATTTGCACTCACTTGGACTTGGAACTTCCAGCATGGAATGGAGGTTGCACTCACAGGACCTGTCCCAGCACCCAGGACTTACCCCAACACTGAAATTGCACTCACATGACTTGCTCCAGAACCCAGGACTTACCCCAGCACAGAGATTGTACTCACACGACTTCCCCTAGCATCAAGGACTTACCTCAGCACTTAGATTGCACTCACAGGACATGCCCCGTCACTGAGATTCCACCCACAGGATTTGCCCCAACACAGAGATTGTACTCACAGGACTTGCCCAGCTCCCATCTGCATCTGCATCCCGCTACGGACGAACTCTTAAAGGCCCCAGGGCAGTCCGGCACTGCACCACTAAAATTTTTTTTATAACAAACACATACTTTGGTTGAGATTGACAACCTCAGGCTGTCTCAATATAGTGGGGACTGCATGTGATGTAATGGGGTATCTGGAAGTAATAGGGACTGCATATTGTGCGGTCTGAGGGTAATGGCTACAGTTTGTGTGTGGTACATTTGGCTGTTTGAGTGAAACATAGAAACATGGGTACTGCATGTAATGTCTTCAGTTGTCTATGTGTGATAGCAATAGTTTGTGTGTGATGGTATTGGGTTGTGTGCATGTAATGGAAACGGTGTGTTAGCATTTGGCTGGCTGTGTGTGATGAGAATGTGTGTGATCATTTTGTTCTGTCAATGTGTGATGGGGACTGCTTGTGTTTGTGATGGGTTTGGGCTGGCTGTGTATGGTGGGACTGTTTGTCTTTGTATGATAGTAATAACCCCTGATGAGTAGATAGCATCATGTAACTGCTCATATGTGTTCAACAAAGATATGCTGAAATAGAAATTTCGTAGCAAAAAACCTTTATAAAAAAGTGCTCCCTCCAAAAGACACTAAAAATACAGTACCAAAAAAAGAAAAGAAAAGGTAGATATGCCACAAATGACACCAAAAGTGAAATATGTGTAAATATCAATACAACCTGGATATAATATTCCTAAAGTGAACATAGGACTCATATCTAGAAAATAAAAGCGTACTAAAGTGGTCTAAAAATGACACATTTATTAATACAAGTTTGCACTTACAAGAAGGCAGATGGTACAGCAGCATATCTCCACAACATAGTGGTATCCCAGGCAGAAGCAAAGTATCCTAATTACAGAAGATATTCCAAGTAGTGTAAATCGAAAATTAGTTAAAAGCAAACAAACCAACATAAAGCATACATAAAAACATGGCAAATATCCGTATCCTACACGGTTTGTCCCATAGGACTTTTTCAGGAATGTTACATATCCCTGAATAAGTACTATGGAACAAAACGCGTAGGATACAGAGATTTGCTTTGTTTTTATGTATGTTTGTATGCCTTGGACACCACTATGTTGTGGATATATGCTGTTGAACCATATGCCTTCTTGTATTGCAAAATTGTATTAATAAATGTGTAAATTTTAGACCATCTGCATTATCTATTTGTTTTCTTCACCCATCCTTCACCATCTGCACTGTCATTTGTATTTGGTAAAGAAGAAGTGGTAAAGAAGATCTACTCTAAAGATCACATTACACTCTGTGTAAGGAGACAAGCCAAAATTCCTTTTTTATCTTTTGAGTTTTCTACTACCCCCCACTCCTCCATTCTATTGCCAACTGTATTAAACTACGTACACGTTTATTTTCCAGATATGAGTCCTATGTTCACTTTATGAATATTACATCCAGATTGTATTGATATTTATACAAAATTCAAGTTTGGCGTATCTACCTTTTCTTTAATTTTTTTGGTACTGTTCATCTGTGCTACCTGTGTCCTGTATAAACATTGGTGAATCCTAGACCAACACAAACTAAAATAACTTTTTTCATTCTACTGCAAACAATAGGCAATCCTGGGAACATACATAACATTTACTCAAAAGCTTCAAATTAAGTTACTTACTGTTTCAGTAGTAATGCCACTGTCTGGAATTTCCGGTCCACTTGCACCTTCAGTCCCTCTGCAAACTGCAGTCTAAGCCAGGTAGCTAGGTGCACTGTCTGCTCTGCTCGCTCCCTTAGTCCCTCTGCAAACTCGAGGCAGGGTAAGGTGTGGTTGCGCACACCGCTTGTTTCTTACCCCCCTTCCATCCCTGTCTGTTTTCCCCTTCCATCCATATCCCCTCCCCCTTTCATCTATGTCTCCTCCCCCGTGTCTCTCTCCCGCTTCCATCCATGTCTCTTCCCTAGTGTCTTCCCCCCCTTCCATCCATGTCTCTTCCCTAGTGTCTTTCTCCCCTTCCATCCATGTCTCTTCCCTGTGTCTCTCTCCCCTTTCCATCCATGTCTCTCTCCTTCCTTGCATCCATTTCTCTCTCATCCCTTCTATCCACATCTCACTCCCTCCTTTCATCCATGTCTCCTCTCAATGCCTCTCTTCCCCACCTATCCATCTATCTATCCGTCCATGTCTCTGTTCTGCTCTCTTCCGTATCTTTCTCCCCCTTCCATTATATCTCCCTCCCCCTTCCACCAATGTCCCCCCTCCATGTCCAGCTACCCCTTCTATGTATCCCTACCCTGTTCCATCTATGTCTCCTTCCCTTTCATGTTTCTCCACCTTTCCATCCATCTCCCCCTACCCCTTCCATGAAGGTCCCCTACCCTTTCATACATATCTGCCTACCTCTTCTATACATGTCCCCCTCCATGTTCCCTACCACTTCCCCTCCATACATGTTGCCTTTCATATCCCCCTACATCTTCCATTCATATCCTCCTACCCCTGCCATATATGCCTCGTCTCTTTCCATCCATGCCCCCCCTCAATGTCCCATACCGTTCCATACATGTCCACCTACCCCTTCCATTAATTTCCTCTTCCATGTCCCCCTACCCCTTCCATACATGTTGTCTTCAATGTCCCCCTTCCATACATGTACCCCTCCATGTTCCCCTACCCCTTCCATACATGTCTTCTACCCCTTCCATACATGTCACTTTCCATGTCCCCCTACCCCTTCCATACATATCCCCTATCCCTTCCATACATGTCCCCCTCCATACGTGGCGTCTCCAGCATTCATATTTAGGGAGGGCACATGGGGGAGGGGGCCGGGGCAGAGACAAAAGTAGGGGGGGAATTCTAAAACGTGTGTGTGTGTGTGTGTGTGTGTGTGTACCCATTGTACAGTGCTATGGAATTTGCTGACTCTATATAAATAATATAATAATAATGTGTATGTATATATACACACACATATACACACAGAAACATGGAGAACATTCAAAAGTTAACAAAATTCAGATTTCCAGCAATCTCGTTAAATAGGCTAACGTCTGCTTTAGATATGCCATTGTAACAATATCTCATGATGCCAGAATGGTAACAAAACTATAGTTTTTCAAAATATATATTTATTTTTTAAATAATTTATAACATGCAATTTGAATGGAACAGCTAAAAATGAACAGCTAAAAATGGTTGGCACTTAAGTTTGTGCCCTGACCTATAGTTGGTGAATACTATACCAACACAAACTAAAATTACTTGTTTCATTCTCATGCTCACAATATGTAATCCTCGGTACATACATATCATTTACTCAAAAGTTTAAATTAAAGTTCACGTTACTTACAGTAGTGGTGCCATTGTCTGGAGTGTCTGCTCCGCTGGCTCAGTCCCTCTGCAAACTGCACTCCCAGGTAGGTAAGGTTTGACACTTTACGTGGGATCGCACTGCAAACAGTCTGCAATCTCAGGAGTAAGTGTCACTGTCATAACACTCGCTGTCTGCAATCAGGAGTAAGTCACTTTTGTCACACTCACACCACTCACTGTAATTACTGCAATCTATTCACTTTTTTCAAAATCCGCAATACCTGCTCCTCTCTGTCTACTTGCTCTGCTCCTGTCTACTTGCTCTGCTCTTGCTCCTTTCTGCTTGCTCTTCTCCTCTGTACTTGCTCCGCCCCTCTCTACTTGCTCTGCTCCTCTTTGCTTGCTCTGTTCTGCTCCTCTCTGCATGCTCTGCTCCGCTTCTCTCTACTTGCTCTGCTCTTGCTCCTCTCTGCTTGCTCTGCTTCCCTTTATTTGCACTGCTCTGCCTCCTCTCTGCTTACTCGGCTCCTCTCTGCATGCTCTGCTCTTGCTCCTTTCTACTTGCTCTGCGCTGCTTCCTGTATGCATGCTCTGCTCCTCTATGCATGCTCTGCCCCTGTATGCATGCTCTGCCCCTCTGTACTTGCTCTGCTCCTCTTTACTTGCTCTGCTCCTCTTTTCTTGCTCTGTTCTGCTCCTCTCTGCATGCTCTGCTCTTGTTCCTCTCTGCTTGCTCTGCTTCCCTTTATTTGTACTGCTCTGCCTCCTCTCTGCTTACTCTGCTCCTCTCTGCGTGCTCTGCTCTTGCTCCTTTCTACTTGCTCTGCGCTGCTTCCTCTATGCATGCTCTGCTCCTCTCTGCTTGCTCTGCTCCTCTCTACTTACTCTGCGCTGCCTCCTCCCTGCTTGCTCTGCTCCTCTCTGTTTGTTTGCTCTGCTCTTGCATACACATATTGCCCAATACATACAAACCAATACATGCAATATGTGAATGTATGTAATACATACATTCACACACATATTGCCCAATACATACATCTATACACACATCTTGCCTAATACACACACACATATTACCTAATACATACACCCCTACATGCACAGTGTCTGATAGCTGTGATAAATAATGGTTTAATTCATTTGGTTGGGTTTTATTTATAATATTGTGGCATTTAATTTATAGTAATGGGTTTGATTTAAAGGACCACTCTAGGCACCCAGATCACTTCAGCTTAATGAAGTGGTCTGGGTGCCAGGTCCCTCTAGGATTAACCCTTTTTTTTTATAAACATAGCAGTTTCAGAGAAACTGCTATGTTTATAAATGGGTTAATCCAGCCTCTAAAGCCTCTAGTGGCATCTCATCGACAGCCGCTAGAGGCGTTTGTGTGCTTCTCACTGTGAAAATCACAGTGAGAAGACGCCAGCGTCCATAGGAAAGCATTATGAATGCTTTCCTATGAGACTGGCTGAATGCGCGCGCAGCTCCTGCCGCTCATTCGCATTCCGCCGAAGAGGAGGAGGAGAGCTCCCCGCCTGGCGCTGGAAAAAAGGTAAGATTTAACCCTTTCCTCGCCATCCAGCCCGCGGGAGTGGGACCCTGAGGGTGGGGGCACCCTCAGGGCACTATAGTGCCAGGAAAACGAGTATGTTTTCCTGGCACTATAGTGGTTCTTTAATCTTTGTTACAGTGAACCTGCCTGACAGGTTCACTGTAAGTAAAACATTTTTTTTTTCAAATATCTATAATATGTATTATAAATGTAAGTGGTCACATGGTCACTCGAACACTCTTACTTAAGTATACACACAATGTCACTTACACATTCTCACTAACACACACTTACTGAAGTATACACACAATGTCACACACTCTCACTAACACACACTATTATTAGTAAGCAGTGAGAGTGTCAGTGACATTATTAAGTACACACACAATGTCAATGACACTCTCACTACTACACACTATTAAGTATACCCACACTCACTAACACACACTATTAAGTATACACACAATGCCACTGACACACACTTTTATTACGTATACACACAATGTCACACACACTCACTAACGCACACTATTAAGTATACACACAATGCCACTGACACTCTCACTAACAAAAACTATTATTAAAGGACCACTCTAGGCACCCAGACCACTTCAGCTTAATGAAGTGGTCTGGGTGCCAGGTCCAGCTAGGGTTAACCCATTTTTTTAATAAACATAGCAGTTTCAGAGAAACTGCTATGTTTATTAATGGTTAAGCCTTCCCCCTAATCCTCTAGTGGCTGTCTCATTGACTTTGATTTTCACAGTGAGAGCACGCCAGCGTCCATAGGAAAGCATTGTCCATAGGACGCCAGCGTCCATAGGAAAGCATTGTAAATGCTTTCCTATGTGACCGGCTGAATGCGCGCGCAGCTCTTGCCGCGCGTGCGCATTCAGCCGACGGGGCGGATCGGAGGAGGAGAGAAGGAGGAGAGCTCTCCGCCCAGCGCTGGAAAAAGGTAAGTTTTAACCCCTTTCCCCTTTCCAGAGCCGGGCGGGAGGGGGACCCTGAGGGTGGGGGCACCCTCAGGGCACTATAGTGCCAGGAAAACGAGTTTGTTTTCCTGGCACTATAGTGGTCCTTTAAGTATACATACAATGCCACTGACAAACTCAAGAACACACTCTAACTGAAATACACACAATCTTACTGAAGCATACACAGATACAATGTCACTCACACCAGTGTACAGTCACACTTATATTTACACACACACAAACATACACAAAATATTCACCCCCCATGTGGGCCATACCTGTGCTAGTGATGTATAGGAGGAACCATACTCCTGCCTGCAGGAAGTCTCCCCTTTGTTTCTGCTGGGGGAGCAGGAGAGCCGTGCACAGTGATCACAGGCTACTTATTGCTCCCTCCAGCGTGTGTCCGATGTTTACAGGCAGGGGGCTGCCAGGATACCAGCTCATGTCCTGGCTTCCCCTGCCTACAGGATCCTTCTGTTCATGGTCTGGGCTCTCAGTAACATTGAGGTAGCCCAGCGCAGCAAGCAGTAACTTCACTTTCAATTGGGGGGGGGGGGGCACAAAGGGGGACACAGCCTGATCTGGGGGCATGGCCTCCTCTGGTCCCCCTCCTAGATACGCCACTGTCCACACATGTCTCCTTCCATGTTCCGCTACCCCTTCTATACATGTCCCCCTACTTATTCCATACATGTCCCCCTACCCCTTCCATTCACGTCCACTATCCCTATCCCTTCCATACATGTCCCCTTACTCATTCCATACATGTGCCCCTCCATGTCCCTCTACCCCTTCTATTCACGTCCCCTATCCCTTCCATACATGTCCACCTCCATGTCCCCTATCCCTTCCACACATATCCCCACCCATGTCCCCCTCCCCCTTTAATACATTACACCTCCATACATGACACCTTCTATGTCCCCTTACCCCTTCCATACATTTTTTTTGAGTGTGAATGCAAGAGTGTTTATGTATGTGAAAATGTCTGTGAGGGTGTAAGATTCTGTCTGTGGTTGTGTGTCTAACTGTGTTTTTAAGATTGTTTGATTATATGTACAGGGAGTGCAGAATTATTAGGCAAATGAGTATTTTGACCACATCATCCTCTTTATGCATGTTGTCTTACTCCAAGCTGTATAGGCTCAAAGCCTACTACCAATTAAGCATATTAGGTGATGTGCATCTCTGTAATGAGAAGGGGTGTGGTCTAATGACATCAACACCCTATATCAGGTGTGCATAATTATTAGGCAACTTCCTTTCCTTTCCGAACAATCAAGCGTTTCATTCAAAATAGTCAACAGGGTCGCAAGAAGCGTGTGGAAAAACCAAGGCGCAAAATAACTGCCCATGAACTGAGAAAAGTCAAGCGTGCAGCTGCCACGATGCCACTTGCCACCAGTTTGGCCATATTTCAAAACTGCAACATCACTGGAGTGCCCAAAAGCACAAGGTGTGCAATACTCAGAGACATGGCCAAGGTAAGAAAGGCTGAAAGACGACCACCACTGAACAAGACACACAAGCTGAAACGTCAAGACTGGGCCAAGAAATATCTCAAGACTGATTTTCCTAAGGTTTTATGGACTGATGAAATGAGAGTGAGTCTTGATGGGCCAGATGGATGGGCCCGTGGCTGGATTGGTAAAGGGCAGAGAGCTCCAGTCCGACTCAGGCGCCAGCAAGGTGGAGGTGGAGTACTGGTTTGGGCTGGTATCATCAAAGATGAGCTTGTGGGGCCTTTTCGGGTTGAGGGTGGAGTCAAGCTCAACTCCCAGTCCTACTGCCAGTTCCTGGAAGACACCTTCTTCAAGCAGTGGTACAGGAAGAAGTCTGCATCCTTCAAGAAAAACATGATTTTCATGCAGGACAATGCTCCATCACACGCGTCCAAGTACTCCACAGCGTGGCTGGCAAGAAAGGGTATAAAGAAGGAAATCTAATGACATGGCCTCCTTGTTCACCTGATCTGAACCCCATTGAGAACCTGTGGTCCATCATCAAATGTGAGATTTACAAGGAGGGAAAACAGTACACCTCTCTGAACAGTGTCTGGGAGGCTGTGGTTGCTGCTGCATGTAATGTTGATGGTGAACAGATCAAAACACTGACAGAATCCATGGATGGCAGGCTTTTGAGTGTCCTTGCAAAGAAAGGTGGATATATTGGTAACTGATTTGTTTTTGTTTTGTTTTTGAATGTCAGAAATGTATATTTGTGAATGTTGAGATGTTATATTGGTTTCACTGGTAATAATAAATAATTGAAATGGGTATATATTTGTTTTTTGTTAAGTTGCCTAATAATTATGCACAGTAATAGTCACCTGCACACACAGATATCCCCTAACATAGCTATAACTAAAAACAAACTAAAAACTACTTCCAAAAATATTCAGCTTTGATATTAATGAGTTTTTTGGGTTCATTGAGAACATGGTTGTTGTTCAATAATAAAATTAATCCTCAAAAATACAACTTGCCTAATAATTCTGCACTCCCTGTATGTGCATCCACAGTAACGTCCCTATCCTCCGCAATACTGCCACACCACACCACACCACATTAAGGCCCCAATCCCACACACTAAGCCCCTATCCATCACTATACTCCCCCTCTCCCCCACACAAAGTCCCTATCCCACACAACACTGCACCAATCCCTCTATGGTAAAGCCCATATTCACTCACAATACTGGGGCTAAAACATTGACTATATGCTTAAAGCAGCGCTGTCACTGTCTGGTGACTTTGCTTAATTTGCAAAGATCCTTCATGGTGACATCGCCGCTGGCAGTCCCTTGGCTGGAGAAGGCAGGGAAAGGTGATATTTACAAACCTGAACCTGTCCCTCGTAGGCACTGCCATCTTCTTCTCTCTGGTTCTTTTTTGCATGCGCAAGAGTGCACCTATGAAATCCATGAAGGAATCAGTGAGACTGCAGGATCCTCTATAGATACAGCTAATATTTCTGCAACCATCACTGGTGACGACTGGGAAAAAGACACTTCTGTCAATCTTCTGTGGGATACAGATGATTACAGATGGATCCCAGAAGAGTCAATAAGAAGGAAATACGTGCAAAATTGATTCTTTATATAAAAGATTCTCAAAGACATGGAGAGTCCCCAAACCCCAATTTTTCAAGCTCATTGGAAGTTCTGGGATTGGTTTTAGCAGTGCCTTCTGATTTATTTATTTTTAATCAGTAGTTTTTTTCAGAAAGGTTTTGAAATTTCAATTAAACTGCAATTTGGTTTTTTTTCCCACTAAACACAATACTGTTTATTACTGGAGAAATAGATTTATGACAGCAATCAAGAAGATTAGACCTAGAATGATAAATCCAATTGGAATTTACATTTTGTTCCTGACCAAAAGAACCAGTTGAACCTGATGTACAATACTGTTAATGCTTGAGTCAGTTGTTTTGTATATAATTGCACTGGTTAAGTAGATTGAAGAATTTAAAGTTGTGATCGATGTTCTATAATAAGTGATCCACTTAAAACAGTGCAATAACTAAGTTCAAAGACTGTATTGTGGTTTGCAGTAGCACAATACTTTTTGTTAGGGAAATTTAAACTTGTTTGTTGTCTCCCTCTTCCCTACAAGTCATTCATTTTAAGGATTGTCTATTATATATTTCTGTTCCGTAACCTAGAATGATAGCTTTTAGGAAATAGGTTTGCATGATTAATTACCTTCTTCTGTGCCTTTGCTCTTTTGTGGTATGTATTTTGTAGTTGTTTTGGTATCCCATGTGTTATTAGACTTGGCTTGATAACATCTAAATTACCAGTGTTTTCAGTTTTTCCCTTGCCTTGATACATGTTATTTATGTATATTTTCCTGTGATTAACAGATAATTATCTTTATATTATCTATAGATTATCATGATTGTTTTTGATGTTTCTCATGGGCACCGTACATATGTGATTTACATAATAAAGTTGATTTGTTCTTACTGGTTATGTTCCTCATTCTGTATTGAATTGATTTGTGTTTCTAACAGCCTTTCTGCCATTGCTAACTGGCTAAACTTGTCTGAAACAGAACGTCTTCTCTTTCCTCCCTTCACCTCTACTCCTGTGGCACTACAATCAGCTCTACCTCACAGGCTTGCTTCCTATATGTTGTCTTTGACTTCAACCTCTCCTTCACCCCTTATGTCCAGTCAACTGCCAAATCGTGCCGCTTACATCTCAAATGCTGGATGCAGCTAAGGTGCTAGCCAATACCAAATGTCATATCTTGACTTGACTACTGTAATTCGCTTTTCATTGGTCTTTATGCATTCCCAGTGTGCCCCATTACAGTCTGTAATGAATGATGCATCGAGTCTCATCTTCCTGTCCGCCAGCACCTCCCACTCCATTCCTTCTGTTACTGGCTTCCCATAAGATATAGGACTCAATTTATAATTCTGGTACTTGCTTACAAATCTCTCCTAACTACCTATCCACACTAATACACAAATATGCCCCTTGAAGGCCCAAACTTTCTGCTGAAGTCCTGTGTCTATCCTCTGTTTGTACTTGCACCTCTGATTCCCAACTTCAAGTTCCTATGGAACTCCCTCCCTTCTACATTAGACTCTGACCCAGTCTCCATTCCTAAAGAAAATCACTGAAAACTCACTTATTTAGGGAAGCATTTCAAACGGTTAACTGCTTTCCATTCACGCATTTAGGTAACCCACCTTACTTCCTCTCTTGCAACTGTGTAATAACCATACAAATAATTAAATTTAAAAATATACATCTACACACATTTCAGTTGTTTAAATTCATATTACAGATTCTGCTTATGGTTAGAAAGATACACTTCAAATACCATAACCACTACAGTTCGCTGGGCGAACCCTACCCTCCCTTCCCCTGCAAGCATTAGCTTAACACAGAGATCTTCCAGCAGGTTACTGGTACCCAGCAGATTTCAGCTAAGTAATCAAAATGTTGGCAAACCATTGGCCAATTACATTTGGGGCACAAATTCTTTGTGTAACCATTACATTCTTTGACATTATGAATTTAAATTTTGTCCAACCTGGTCTGCATTGATTGGATGAGAGTACTGGGTTAATCCACCCCCTGCACTCTAGGCCAATTAATGTCATCTAGGTTGGACGAAATGGACATGCTGAATTACCAGTGCGGCTAATATGGGCAGGTTTGGATCCTACTTAAGCTATGTCTGGTTTTTAGGCCATTCACTGGCTGAGAGTATCTATTACATAGTCCCTCTGCCCTTTTTGTTCTCCTGTCCAATTCCCATTACAAAGAAAAGAGCTAGGACAGGTGGTAGGTGCCCCCTGGTCCCATTACCTTTACCATAGTGATCAATGTACTATATGCAGCCACTTGACCTTAAATAATGCAACCCCACCCCTCCAAAGAAAAAACAGAAATATGTAGATAACCTGCTTCTTCAAAGATCTTTCCTTTATTCCAATACCCCAGTAACCCAGCAAGTTTGTGGGATATTGTGTTCCTTTTAAAGTATTCATACATCATCAGTTGGCCGCAGGACAATAGTTCACAGTTTCCTGAAAGTCTCATAATCCCAGTTATCTATAATTGATTTCATGAATACCTAGTGGCAGCAACAGAAGAGGTCAAAACCTGACAACAATCTACAATGACATATTGGCATATAATACAAGCGTTGGCAAACAGACTTGTTTAAAACACACGTTAGCCACTTTGACCTTTTTGCTAGAGAGCAATATATCTGAAATCTGTATAAAAAAAGTTAATAGCAGCATGTTATGTGTTAATTGTGTTTATGCATTAATTATGAATGTTCCAGCCAACCTAATGAATAAAACAGGCTATTAAAAAACAAAACAAAAAAAAAGAACATTTCCTGCTGGGTTAGAGTTGGTTGCTATGTTACGGCGTCCTGGTAATATGTAAAAAACAGTATAGAAAGGGAATGCCTAATGACAGGGTGTATAGTTACTAATGCAAAGGCAGATCACACGGTTCCATTTGAGATCTGCAGGAACATTTACAATGCTTGTAACATGATGCTCACACTGTCAAACTACAAGCTGCCATTATTGTTCAATATCACTATTGTTTGTTTGTTTGTTTAACATTTAGCATGCGGACAGGAGAGCGAAGCTGAAATCACTTGGTAAGATCTCCACCCCGGATCTTTTAATTTAAAGAATTGGGTTTTTTTGGGCTATGAAATATTTCTTAATTATTTTATTGTGAGAAAATGCATTTCAAAATCAGAAGCTTGCTTGTTTGGAGTGCCTGCAATAATTATAACAAGAATGTGTGTAGACGGACATTTAAGTTTATGTAAGATATAAGTTGTGAAATTTGGGTTACTATATCATAATATTTTGCAGATGAATTATGTATGAGTAAAGTTATTTGTGACAATGTGATTGTCACACTTTTAGTAATTGTTACTGTACTGTTAATAACTCAGGAACTTTGCATGCAATCAGCTCTGTGCTACTCTGTAACACAGTCACAAGTATTGATATTTTAATTTAATTATTTTTTTGATTCTCTAAATTACAGTGGCAGCTGGTAAAGCTTTAAAGCGGCCCTGTTAGGGGTGCATTCATTTTTTTTAAACCCCTCTCCCGACTCCTCTAAACTTTGAACCCCCAACCATCCCCAAATGCCTCTATGTCCCCCATTTCACAATTTTTTTACTGCCTCATTTCTTCTCTGGATCTATTTCCTAAGATCTGCCATCGTAGTGTTCCTCGAAATTACATTTATTGTATCACCTTCATCTGCCCACACTAGCCAGAAATCATGAAAAAAACACAATAACATTGTGAGAAGAGGTGAATATTCAGATATATGCCCCCAACGTTTCATCAAAAAAGCCTTTATCAAGGGCACATGTTCCCTCATTCTGTTGTACATGTACCTTGTTTTTAGGTTCTATGGTGCATAGAACCTTTGAGTGAAAACCCTGATATTACACTTGTTCACTGATTAATTCTGTGGTCTAACTGTTGTAGTGTGCCTGCCTTTTTAATTTTATTACTATACTTAAAGTGAACCTGTAATGGAAAAATGATTTACCTTAAATTGCTCGCATATACATTAAATACAACATATATTATAAAAATACATGGAATACTAAGAGTAAAATATAAAATGTACTCATTTAACCCCTTAAGGACACAACTTCTGGAATAAAAAGGAATCATGATGGAATATTTCCGTCATGTGTCCTTAAGAGGTTAAACTTTTCCTCCATTCTAGAGCCACTTCATGGGTGTAACTCTTTGTGTAACATTTACCTACTGGCCAGCCTCTGCTCCTCCTGTGCTCCGACCTCAGTTCTTCAAAATGTTGTCCTGCTTGGGCAGGGCAAATGTTGTCAGTGATGTTGCTTCGTTACCAGCATGGTGGTGACAGAACGGAGTGACATTACAATATGTTCCTATAGTCCAGACAGGGAGTTTCCATAGCAACCACAGGGCATGCACAGTGGTTGCTGTGGGTGGAGAGCAGAGGGACTTGTGTGTGTGGTCTTTTCTTATTGCTGCAGTGGTTATGGTGCTAGAAGTGTTCATTTAACCAAAGTAATCTCTAAATTAAACAGCTTTTATTTTCCAGAGTGCCAGGATTGGTTTGGAATTCCCAGCCACATTCTCAGCAATTAAAACAATTACAGAGGATAATGTTGTTTTTTACAAGAGGAGGCATTTTGGTTTTGACTTCCTTTTTCTTATCAAATGTTTAATGAAAAACTGAAGTAAAAACAAGTGACATAGTAATAACAAATTTATGATGAAGGAAGAAAGGGGACCACCTCCCCTAATCTCCCCTCATGCTTTAATGGTATTATGGCTGTACAAGCATTATGTGAGATGGAGTCTGCAACATCTGTGCCAATGGTTGCTTCTACTCTAGTTAATTAGGCTATATTATTGATGCCTAGCTGTGAGAAGGGAGATAACGAGATTTAGTAAAAGGAAGAATGTAAGTATAGTGAAAGATTGAGAAGACAGTTAAAGGAAGCCAGGAGAGGGTCTGTAAAAGAAGGAATAAAAATCGAGGCACAGGGAGAGGTGCCTTTATGGTCAGATAGGACTCAGAGAGATGTATTTAAGAAAAACGAGTGATCGGAAGTGTGCCTTTAATGTGAAATATCCTTTAAATATGAACCACCAGCTCTAGGAATGGCTCGATCTGCTTGTTATTAGTTTACATAAGATTTAACTTTATTTTAACTTTATTTTAATCTTTGCAGATTTAACCTAATATCCCATTTGTACCATTGAAAATCTCTATATGGAGCTTCCAGATGCTGATCATGACCTCAGTGATTTGCTTAAGCTTGAGAATTCAGAGGCTCATTCAGCAAGAAACGCAACTGATGATGAACAAGAAGACTTACCATATGATGGGATCCTTGAACGTTATTTAATTCCAACTACTGACCAACATGATTTTAGCATTTCTGGTGAGCATTCCGAGTGTCACTGAGCTAAAAAGGGTAGCAGGAGCATGATTGGCTTAAAATCCCAGTCATGTTCTGTTATCTGCATAAAACCTAATATTTTTCATTTTATTTTCATTTAATTTTTTTGTACATTTGAATACATAATCTATATAATATGTTAAAATTAGGTGTCTGCACTAGCCTTCTTTTATTTCAGCATATGCATACTATTCAGGCTGTTAATTACATTTGGGAAATAAAGCCTCATATGTCTGATTCACCTAACTCTCGTGTTGATTTACAGATTTAAACCAGTGTTCCATTTTTACAGCTGACAGTTTCTGTATAGAGATCTCATCAGCAGGTAATGACATTAATAACTCCGCTAAGCTTGAGATCTCAGGGGTTAATGCAACAAGTGACACAACTGATGATGAACAAGAAGATCTACCTTATGATGGAATCCTTGAATGCTATTTAGTTACAAATACTGACCACGATGAAGACAATAATTCTGGTGGGGACATATCTTGCCACCAAGCTTTCACTGATCTAATAGAGACAGAAGTTAAGAGCAGTGTAAAGGATTGTGAAATCCATACATTTCGAGCACCTTTGCATACCCCAGAGAGTGATGTATATAGTGTTTCTGAAAGATCAACTAGCTACAGAAATAATGAAGAAACAAAACAAATTGTGACTGATGAAGGACAGACTAAGTTTTGTACCACAAAAATCCCAGAAGTCCTTCAACGTCATTTTAGTGATGACGCTTTGCTACATCCAAGCCAGTTTATTGATTATGAAACTATTCCCGAAATATCCATTGCTGAAAGTAGTGAGGAACTCTTAAGTATACAAACATGGAAAAAATGTAGCCAGCATGATTCGGAAACTGAACAAGAAGATGATTTTGAAACGTTTATGGTAGAAACCAATATTAATGTGAACCAGTGCTCAAATGTAACTACAGAAAGAGGTTCTGATGAGAACGATGCCCTATCTGATGAAAATGGCAGAGAGACGATTTCCAAACTTGAAGAACAAAGTAGAAAGCAGGATGATCTTTTTATCGATGGAACTGATAAAGAGAATCAATGTCATCGAGATAACGTGGAACGGCGATCTTCATCTCATGATATCAAGTATGGCCAAGGGCAAGTTCATTACAAACTCCCTGATTTTTCAAAGATCCCACCAAAGGTAAAGATACCCAAGGGAAATGGTCATATAAAAGCTTTTCCTGCAATGAAACGAACCAGATCCTCTCCCAATTTGACAGGACCATCGAATGTTATCAAAGATATTTTGGAGTCCATGCAACCTTTTGTTGAACATGACCACCTCAACGAATCAGGCCAGACCTCTGGACAAGTGCATGCTCAGGTGATTGAAATACCTTAACTGTTGATAATCTAAATATAACGTGATGTAAAATAGTATGTGTGTAAAAAGTACAGCAAGTTGAAAAATTAGTAATTTAACAAAAAAAAGTTTGCCGTAATGTATGCTAATCCCAATACCTAATGTAGTACTTGGTAAAAGAATTAAAATACTTCACACACATTTAATAAGGACTGTAACACTGTAATAGCACTATATGTAATTCTGGACAGTGTACGTAAAGATAATTATTTTGGTGTACATGCATGTTTTATATGGATACATCATGCAAGCATATTCGATATATGAATTAAAAATAACAGTTTGTTAGTTTAGACAATTTGTATAGTTGAAAAGATAGAAGTATTAATAGAAGATAAATTAACATTAAAAGCAAATTCATATGAAAAAAAAAGTTGTGATAAAGATTATCATTGGCCATATAGACATGGCTTTTGATACATTCAGTGTAAACAGGTGTTGAACATCATTTGGCAGATACAGTTCTGTCATATTCTCACACACCCCATCAAGAGTGACAAACTACAAAACAATATAATGATGGGTGTGAGACAGCCTAAAGACAATGCAAGAAAGAACCTGTTGATAAATAGGACAGAATAATCTTTTGTTTTTATAGACTTTAATGAAGCAGATGGAAGTACATGCATACAGGCCAAACCCCAACATCGGAAATCAATACATTAGCCATCAATTGATGTAAAATAACAGATGATATTCAGTATCTTGTTCATTGTCCTTGAATATCAGTAATAAAAAAAATGTACAAATTGATTCAAAATCCCTAAATTTGGCATTTTTAATCATTCTTCAGGTTTACCAGATACCAGGTGACGCTAATGAAAACACAGCTAACAATGTGTCTCTATCAAATGGAGAAGGTTTTACCACAAAGTCTTCTCAGGCTCAAATTTTCCAGACAGAAATTCCATGTCAAGGTATATCAATTCAAAATAATATTTCATGTTTTTATTACAATGCAAATAACGTAAAGAACATGTACATCAAATGGAGAAGCTGTATAAACACTTCTCCAAAACTTGAGGGAATTACATTACCTTAATTCAGCCCATTGGCCTATAATGATATTCTAGAAAAGGACATGGGTGGGCTAAATAATGGATTCCTCTGCTGTCTGACCACATCATTATTGGAAAAGTGCTGACCTAAAATGGTGGTAGCTACAAATAGCTGCTACTACTAAGTTAAAGCAGGCAGGACATGTGCATTATGGAGAATAAATGTCCCAATATGCAGGAAAATAGTGGGAGTGGCACTCCTAAATGGCATCGTCAGCTATTTTAATAATGGCAGGTGAGATAACCGTCACCTAGGAATGTAACTCCCACTATCTTAGGCAGAACTGAGATATGCCCTTACTGTAAAGTCCTCCACTCAACCCTTACACTATTATAAAACACTATACTACCACCAAACAATACCTTCCCCTACCCCAACCCACTACACTAAACATTACCCCATCATCTATATTGACACTCTACATTAACACTATTAACAACTTTTACTACCCCAACCCACTATATAAAACATTAACCCCCCACACTATAATAACACACTAAGCTATCACTAAACATTAACTTTCACTACCCCAACCCACCATTGATATAATCCTTAGAATATCGTAATGCTTACATTAATCCTATCCTTAAAATATCAACATGTTAAAGATACAGAAAAAATGGTGCAAGGAAGGAGAACTGGTGTCAGGGTCGTGTGTGCCCAGGCTCATTGATGCACGTGGGGAACAAAGGCTTGTCTTTTCCAACCACACAGAAGAGCTATTGTAGAGAGATATAATAAAGAGAGATAATGTTGTGCAGGATCCACATATAGTACTTGTGGTAATGGATATGTGGAAGAATATAGTGTAGTATGCCAGACCAATTAGCAGCAATGATGGTAGTAAAAGTTGTGCACTCACATATTATGGAGCCTAAACAGTGGCTCCATATATTTAGTGTGAAGTGGTATGATCCTCACTCTAGGATATAGGTGATGTAGGAGTCGCTCCATGTATAAAAGAGAAATAAAGCTAAAATAGTGTACACTGTAAAAATGGAGTGAGAAGATAAAATAAATAAAAACGTACTCACATTAAGTAGAGCAAAAATATGTTTGCTCAATCCAATAGGCACTAGTGGTTTATTATCCCCATCAAGGATATGGCTGTTAGGAATCCAGTAGCAATCGATATGGTTCAATAAAAAAACTATTTTTATTAAAAATATAAAACAATGTTTTGATACACTGACGCGTTTCACTAATAAAATGGCTTTATCCAAAATGTTTACAGACTAAACGGACCAGGGCTGCTTACAAAGGGCTGTACAATTTGAAAATAATGGTCGTATGATATCATCGTCACATGACCGGAAGTTAATTGGCATTAAAATACTAAAGGATGAAAAACAAACAAACAAAAAAGAGATACAGACACATGGTTCAACCAATTCCCATAATTAAAGTATGCTAAAATGCCTAAACATTTATTTAAAAACATTATACCAAGCAATCAATCATTATTATGGACAGTTAGGTAGCAAGGATGCCACATTCAACACATATTTTTTATTTTAAATTCCTCATCTCTTAACGTGGCTGCAATGCCTTATTTTTATTTTAAAATGTATATAAACAAATATTATTTTGGTTATTATAATAATACATTACCCATGTTGAGCTGATGTATAAATAAATACAGATAATGCTACAAATGGTATTAAAAACGAGAATGTCCGTGTTGGTTTTTGTTTTTTTGCTAAAGCTGGAAGTCCGGTGAATTGCACAATTTTAGGACAAATTATTTGAGCTTCAAAATTAGCTGAGATGGATCTCTTTTGCATTTTTTCCCAATATATTTACATTACATTTTTACATCAATGTTATATGTAAAAAGGAGACAATATAATAATCACTTAAGAAAAGTAAATCAATATGCATATAATCTACAAAGTAAATGGTGAGAAGAGAATTTGCGAATTCTTTTTTGAAATTTTAAACTGATCATTTGTATTTGCTTTTCAATTTTCCACAACTCATGGTTTAGTAAAAAAAACAAAAACAAACCTCATAGTTTGTTATTACAATTTATTGACTGTAAATAAAGAGTAATACAATGTATAAAGAATATCTCAACTAGTTGTGTAAAAGTAGAAAGGCTGTTATTTAATAATGCTGTTGCATGCACTTCTCTATGCACATTTTTTATAGTGATCTGATGCTTTATTACCGACATTGTAGTTTTTATGATCACTATTGCCATGTTACGCTGGATTCCATACCAGACACTAAACAACATGGTCTAATAGGAGCAGCTAGATCTGTGGCTCTGTTGCCATAGATGACATAGACCCGAATGAGGCAGAGAATATTCAGTCTAACAACGCGGCTCCTGAACTTAATGGCAAAAATAATGAAGAAGTCCAGATTGACAAAGTATAAAGATGTAAATGCCAATAAAACAATACTAAGCAATCTTACACAATTTGTGTTTGATAACTAGCATTTCCAGTGCTTGTTGATACTCATCCCCATCCAGTTTTGTGTATATAGCCAACTCCTCAATGCATATTATAGTTGCTATAGGTATGTGCAGGCTATTTATATGTGTCACAGACTAATGTATTTTCTCTACATTTGATTTGCCAGCTTTAGCAGCTAGCAAAATTCATTTTTTTCCCACCAGCCTTCTTACATTTTCTGTTCTCCTTTACCAGTTTTTTTCTACAACACACCATTCATAGGTGGTGTCAGTCCGGAGCCAACTGAGCACTTTGTATCCCAAGTTTGTGTCTGGCTGGTACAGGTTTTCAAACTAGCTCTGGGTCCCTTGTTCAGTTACACAGCCTCATTATTCTGGGTTGTGTGATAGAATTGAGTGTCTGCAGTGATATCACTATTACTGCTGTCTGCCAATACACCCACAAAGTCACAAGCCTATAAGGAGCCTGAGCTACGCCATCCATCACAACACTACAATATATAACTGAGTTTACCAATATACATTGTATTATTGCAATAATTGACAGTTGATAATGTTATGACATTTGTTCTTTGCAGGAGCTACTTTTCACGGCGCTAATTTATTTTGTCCGAAAGTGACCGATGTATCTTTGAATGCTGTTCACACACAGGGTACAACGGAAGGAGAAAGGATGTCTGAAATGTTAGAGGAACAAGCCCAGCAGATAAAAGTTAAAGTAATAAAAATATACGTATACATTTTACTAGCCGAGTGCGTAAATAGCAGTTTAGTATAAAAATAATAATAATAAGAAGGCAACAGGGAGTTGGATTATATGGACATTTGTTATCTTTGCTGATTGAAAAGCAATGTTCCCATAGACATTAATGGAAAAATTGCAATTTCAGTACTAGACATATGTTATCTCTAGCACAGAGAGATCAGTGTCTTTTATTAGCTAGTTAATTTGCTGTCAGGTTCTTTCTCTTCCACAGACACATGACATCTCATCTTTCAGTATTTTAAAAAATAGTTTTTATAATTCTTTATTTTTGTTGTGCATAAAGAACATAAGCGCATACTTTCACTGTTTTTTAACAGGCGTTATTACTTACAACCTAATCGTGAATAAATGTATGTCTATATTGAAACTGGTGTTATGTGATAATATCCTAGACTGTTACCACTTTAAAAGAGATAAACTTGGGATGACTTATGCTCATTTTTGTGAAAAAAAACTCAAAAAACTAAAGCTCCAGAACGATTAAACATCTTTAAAAAAATACGTTCTGGAGGTATAGTAATGGTATTATAGGTGTCACATGTAAGGGCCCGGGCAAGAAACTGAGAATATGCATCACAAGCAAAAAAATTATATGCAGTAGTTTAGAAACACTAAGATTCTTTTTCTGGAGGGAAGGTGGTAAGCCCAAAAAATATGGGAATTTTTTTTTGTCTTTTTAATTCTGTACTAGGTTTCCGTTCTGTAGGGCACCTCCCTCCTGATTGCTAGCTGTTTGGCGAAACTTTCTTGAGAGCATCAAGGCATGGCAAATCAATTTTGACCAAACTTTACCCTCCTAGCGCTGTTTAAACTGAATGTTATAATTGGATTGTACCCTGTGGTGGTTTCCCATTGTTTGGTTAATCTAAGAGCGTGTATATTCTTGTTTATCGCTTGCGTATCTGACCTTGGCATTACATTGACTATTTTACCTTCTGACATCCTAGACCAGGCATAGGCAACCTTCGGCGCTCCAGATGTTTTGGACTACACCTCCCATGAGGCTTTGCCAGCATTATGGGTGTAAGAGAATTATGGGGGAGGTAGTCCACAACATCTGGAGTGCCAGAGGTTGCCTATGCCTGTCCTAGACCTTGGCTAGTCTTGTACTATTGTGTTTAACATTCAGTTCAGCCACTCTAAGGCTCTGTAATATGCTTTTCTCTGTTTAATTGTATTTGTATTACTTAAGCTCTGCGTTTTGGGTTGTAGCTATCCATGACAGTTTTGCACATGCCAGGTCTCCTTTAAGAAGGATTTTCAGGAATTTCCATTGAACTTTCCATTCGGACAGCAGAGTCACCTGCTCATGAGGGTAGGCATGCCATGGGCTTCTGTACTCAGGGGGTGGGGTTACAGTACCCACAGGAGAGAGTAGCAAGAAGCCATCTTGGAAGTAGCAGCAGCTCATGTCCCTTGCCAAATGTAAGTGTTTAATTTGATCTTTTTCTCTCCCCAATAGCCCTAGTGTCTGCCTGGGGGCTGATTAAGCAATAAAGCCAGGGAAGCCCACGGGTGACAAGGGGAGGGGAACATTTCTGATACAGAGCACTGTGCTTAATAACTCTTACTGCACTTACACACCATCTTCTATAAAGTGCTCAGTCACTCTACAGCTGAGACCCGAGACACTCATGCTGTGGCTAATTGAAAAGTTGTGAAGCTTCAAGCTATAGGACTGGAGCTGTGACTCTGAGGACTGATCTGATTCTGATTTCAATGTATTTTAATCTGTGCTGATGCTGTTAACCATGTCTGCTACTTCTTGGTTGCAGGTTAATTATATTGCCATCTGCAAAGGTGATAAGGAGTCTATCAGTATCTTGCTGTTTTAACTATGTGCACACTGTGTAACAGTGAGTCAGGAATAGCTGACATGATTTGAGCCACACTGTGTGCTGAGCATAGATGTTGTTACAAGGGGGCGTTGCTACTGACACAGTATCTAGGAAACCAAGCCAGCCCAGTTCAACGACAGATTTGCCAAATCACTATGTCAGACCGACAGACATTCACAAATGTAATGAAGAATAAAAAATAAATAAAGTAAATACAAACATATTGGGGTTGAAGAAAAAAGGGAGAAAGGGACATGCGTGGGCAATGATCTCTCAGTTATTTACACGATTTCTGAGCTTTCCAGAGCTTAACAAATGTCTCCTCTGTGTGGCGAACATAAGCAATTTTTTACTTATTTAAACTTTTTGTTTCAGTTTATTTCTTTTGTGCTGAAGTCAGTTGGCAGATATTTATTGGTTATCTCGACTTTCATGTACATAACCATTTACATAGAAATGAATTGGTTTCCTCTCCTAGGTTGAAAACTTTTCAGATTGTCTAATTAAGGATTCATTACCTGTGAAGGAGCAGCACCTGGTAATCACTCTCCATCTGACCTGCTGCATGTTGTGATGCTGTGCATTCCTAAACAATACCTCCATTTCCAGTGCTTTGTTCTATGTGACAATGCTCTTCTTTATTTCTATTTAGAGTTAAATATGACAATGTCCCTAGGCTGTTTTTAAAATAACTTGATAATTTCAGGCTACAATTATGGATCAAGAACAACGAAATATACACATAGTAGGATTATTAGCGTAATTGCAATTTATTGAGGATCAAGACAGAAGCAGGCCTTACAGTCATTACATATCTATTTTTAAATGTTTGAGTCAAATTCTGTTTAAGTATAAAGTCATTCTAACTTTAGAAAAACAAACAAACAAAAAAATGCAAAAAGTAAATTTTTTGGCCTCCTCCTGCCAAACACTGCAAAAAATAGGAATACAATAATTTTGACTCACCTGAAATTCCAGGCGCTGTTGACCTCTCCTCCCCCTTTGACGTCAGCTCCAGAGTAGAGCCTAATGGAGCCTCAATGCTTTCCTATGGACGTTCTGCATGCTCAATGTGATTTTCACATTCAGCGCCGGGGAAGCCCCTCTAGTGGCTGTCTTCCTGACATGTTACAGCTGCGGGGTTAAAACCTGGGGGACCTGGCACCCAGACCACTTCATTGAGCTGAAGTGGTCTGGGTGACTATAGTGGTCCTTTAACCTTCATGCTCAAAGAGTGAATGATTAGGATGAGAGACGATTTGTTATGTCCTTCTTGATTAACCCTTTGAATCAGTCAGTTGTTTATGGGGAAATAGAAGATAGCACATAAGAAATAGTTTTGCACAACTCAAGTTTCATTTGTTTGTTCTATGAAATTCTGTGTTTAAAGCGATTTGTATTCTTACATGATTCTGCATGGTTTTAATCTGCCTGACCATTTAGCCTGGCAAAAAAACATTGTGTTTTGTGATAATGATAATATTCCTACAGTAGATAAAGCATGTCTGCATATAGAAACACGTGGAGGTTTATTCATGAAACAGTCATTTTGTAATGAATGAAATACTGATTTGCAAAATTTAGGCTAAAATAGCCACTTTGTGCCTATTGATGAGTTGTAGAATATTTTCAAATGAGCTATTGTTCACTACATTTTGCAGTTAGGGTTTCAATGCATTACAACCTAAACATTAAGTGAATAAATCCCATGACGTTTTGACATTTTTATAATTTACAAAATTGGTTGAAATCCCATAAATTCACTAATATGTCATCACCTCTGTCTTGTAGATATTCCAGAACTTGAAGTCCTGCTTGGAAACCCTAGAACGGAATTACCTGTCCACAAAAGAGAAGCATCGGAATTTGCAGCTTCAGGTCTACAGGACAGACTCCCAAATAGTTGGAGAGTTTGATACTGAGAGGTGTGAGCTGTTATTAATGTTACACAGTAGATGTATCTGTTAATTAATCTATCGTTTTATGATATGGCAAAGTTTAGGAATCGTGACCCATAGATAAAAATACCATAGATGACCCCTACCTCTCGTTAAAGTAAAATATTCAAATTAAAGACATTGTAATTAAGAATAATCAAATGATATTGAAGCGTGAGGAGAACATCTTCATTGTATCCAAATGCTAGTAAACGGAATGGTAAACTACCCCTTGATTCAGCATGACTGGCCCCTTTTATTATGCCTTAAAATTAAAGCTAAATTAAAATGGTGGTGTAATCTTTTGGGATTACATGGTGGGATTACACTGGTGGGGTTCGATCTTTATGAGTTCCTACACTAATATTTCTAGGACTTGACCCTTACTTGCAGGTGACATATGTTTACTTATGGAGACTTATGGAGCCTCCACATTTTTTCTGAAAGATTGCTTCTAAGTTTCATGTCCCCCGATGGTGGCATCTGGTGAGAAAAGGGTGTCATGAGAGAGGTGATATGCTCACTTGAAGTTTTCATTGTTCAGGATCTTCTTTCCTCAACTTCAGACAGTTGAAAGCTGCCAGGGGCCACATCACCTTTGTAATTACCCGCATGAGATTACAAAATACGGGTCCATCTAGATGTATCGAAATTTCAGGAATACAGATTTTCTTGCACATGGAAAAGCAAAACAGATGGAAATTTATGAATTGTATGAATTCGTCATGTTTACCATTTACACAAGTTTACATAGTCCCTATTTTATCTTATATACTTTTATTGAAAACATATGTAATTCCAATATATCTGATTATATTTTTTATTGGAATTTTAGAGATTTGTTACAAGGCAAATACATTTTTGAGATTAGCATGTCTCAAAGAATAATGATTTTTTTTTTTTTGCCGTGCATGAAAATGGTACAAGCAGCCTTTTTGAGTTTTATTTTCCCTTGTATAGTCTGTACTTAAGAAACATTAGATTGATTAAGTAATTATTAAATATCTGAAATTAAATGGTGTTTACAACCCAGTTGTGCTTCAGACAGGTGGCCGGGCAGATTTTCAAACTGGGGATGTTATTGGAAGATCTTCAGGACCAAATAAATGAAAAAGAAAGGAGCCAGGCTCTGTGCACGCTATCTCCAGTCAACACACGTGACACATTTTCAACTCCACGCACCGAGGTAAAAGACGATTTAGTCGATTCTACAACTACAGTCTCTAGGTAAAAAATGAATCGGTCATCATTTTTCAAGAAGGAAAAAGAGGAAGAAAAATGTGTCAAGAAATCAATTTAATTGTGTAGTTTTACTGTTTCTACGAACAAGATTCACGCATATAATTCAGAGTCTGTGGTCCTCTCTTAGGTGTGAGAGCCTGCAGTAATCATTCCATTGAGCACAGCTATAGGCTTATATATACCTCTATAACATAATGAAATGCTTGTTATATATGTGGCAATATAGTTCTTATCTCCTACGAGGACGTAAAGCAATATACACAGGGTCTAGCTTTACCTTGTGCTGTTGATGACACAATAACACAATAGGTGGTATTGATGACAATAAACACATATATGGGTCATCCTGTGTCTACTCACATAATATTGTGACCTACTGTGTTTTAAGTTATAGATTACATCCTTGCATAGCTCTGTCAGAACTGAGCAGGGTATATTGGCAGCTAATGAATACATGTGGTGTCATTGATGGTTCAGTAAAATGGCATTCTAGAATTTTAATTTGGGTTTGTGTAGGTCTCACAAATAACTGTAGTAAATGGGACCAGGAATAATTGCATCCAGCTATGTTTTAGCAGCCTTGGAACTAGTTTAAAGGACCACTATAGTGCCAGGAAAACATACTCGTTTTCCTGGCACTATAGGGTCTCTAGGTCCCCCCCACCCTTAGGGTCCCCATCCCGCCGGGCTCTAGGGGGTGGAAGGGGTTAAATCTTACCTGTTTTCCCCTGCCGGGCTCCCTCGGCGCAGGGAACTCTCCTCCTCCTTTTCGCTGTCATCGGCTGAATGCTCATGCGCCGCAAGAGCCGTGCGCACATTCAGCCAGTCCATAGGACAGCATTCTCAATGCTTTCCTATGGACGCTGGCGTCTTCTCACTGTGAAAATCACAGTGAGAAGCGCGGAAGCGCCTCTAGTGCCTGTCGATGAGACAGCCACTAGAGGCTGGATTAACCCATAGGTAAAGATAGCAGTTTCTCTGAAACTGCTATGTTTACAGCAGAAAGGGTTAATCCTAGATGGACCTGGCACGCAGACCACTTCATTAAGCTGAAGTGGTCTGAGTGCCTATTGTGGTCTTGTTAATTCTAATTAACATATTGGTTCTTAAAGGATCACTATAGGGTCAGGAACACAAACATGAATTCCTGACCCTATAGTGTTAACACCACCATTTAGCCCCCCTGGGCCCCTCATGCCTCCATAAATATAGCAAAATCTTACTGTATTCAAGCCAGAAGCTGTAACTCTGCATGCTGTTAGACTCAGAAAAACAAGCAGTCTGCTGACATCAGAAGTGGTAGCACCGTAGCCTGATCCAATCACAGTGCTTCCCTATAAGATTGGCAGTGCTTCCCTATAGGAATAGGCTGAGACTGACAAAGAGGCAGATCGGGGGCAGAGCCAGCATGATTCAAACACAGCCCTGGCCAATCAGAATCTCCTCAGAGAGATGAATTGAATCAATAAATCTCTATGAGGAAAGTTCAGTGTCTGCATGCAGAGGGAGCAGACACTGAATGTTTGGATGCATTTTAGGCAGCCATGACCCATGAAGGATCTCTAACAGCCATCTGAGGAGTGGCCAGTGAAGTTATCACTAGGCTGTAATGTAAACACTGCATTTTTTGAAAAGACAGTGTTTACAGCAAAAAGCCTGAAGGTAATGATTCTACTCTCCAGAACAAATTCAATAAGCTGTAGTTGTTCTGGTCCCTTTAACCTTTGAGTTGGGACCCAAAATCTGCCCTGATGCACTTTCAGTGGGCACCCAAAGGTTGAAAAACATACATAATATTCACCAGGGATGTATTTACCACAAGGCAAACAAGACATTTTCCTAGGGCGGCACTTTCGGGGGGGGGCATCATAAAATGCCACCCCAAGCTTCCAGACAAATGCCTTGTTTGCCTCGTGTTCTGGGGCTGTCCACCTTACTGTGAGTGAGTGTAGCTGTCAGTGTGTGTCTGTGAGTGAGTTAAAGTGTGTGTGTGTCTTTCTGTGAGAATGGGTGTGTCAGTGTGTGTATGTCATTTTATGTGTATCTAAACGTGTGTGCCTGTCAGTGAGTGGGTGTGTCAGTGTGTGTCTATCAGTGAAAGTGTGTGTTGGTTAAACAGTGTATGCCAATGACTGTATGTGTGTGCCAATAACTGCGTATCTGTCAGTGAGTGTATATCAGTGCATGTATCAATGAGGGCATGTGTCTGTCAGTCAAAAAAGTGGCTTTCACACGAATTGGGGGGGGGGGCAAATTTAGATTTTGGGGGTGCCCAAATTTAGCCGTGCCTAGGGCAGCACAAATCCAAAATACACCACTGACCATGGCCCAGGGATCGGCCTGCATTAATTTATTTCTGTAGCAGCACTGTGTTCAGACATGTATTGGAGATCTCTCTGATCCTGGGCATAATCTAATAAATATGTTTTGCAGAATTACATTCGCTATATTATATGTAACAGTTAAAGAATGGGCTACTGAAGTAATTTTAATTAGTCCCCTGGCTAATGCTATCAACAGAATTAAAGTCGCTATTAAAAAAAATCGAAAAAAAATCTGCATTACTTCTCTTTAACATCACATTGAAAGTCTATTAATGTACGTATGTTTTGTTTTTTTAATGAATGGTTACAAAAAGAAGACGGAGGATGTTTTTGCCCTACTGGCAGCGCACAGCAGAGACAGTCAGTTGGTTGATGCAAGCGGAAAGGTTGAAACTCTTAACTTACAGCCTTACTCAAAGTAAGTCCATTCCCCCTTCCTCCTGCACATATTGTATAGCCGTGGCTACTTGCTGGCGGGACTGGTATTCCATTTCCAACACAAAGTGCAACAAACACATCGATATCAGGGCTGCAATAGGGCTGCAATACATGGAATGCTGTATGTGTGTGTGTTTTTTCCCCCCGGCAATTAATGTCATGTTAATAACGGCTGAAGAAAGTATAATAAAATAGTATGTGTTCCTTGTATTTCTTTCCCTTGAATTGTGCATTGGTTGAAACAAGTCGTGAATCTGTTTTATAGAGTGTTTAACCCCTTAAGGACCAAACTTCTGGAATAAAAGGGAATCATGACATGTCACACATGTCATGTGTCCTTAAGGGGTTAAAGTTGTTGTTGTGATATGCATATCTGTAGTATTTTTTCCCCTCTTCCATTCTGGTTCCATTAACAAAACAATTTCCAAAAGGTTTCCCCAAATATCAGCTATTTTCCTCAATGAATGCATTAAATATGGTTAATATCATAGAGTTACTAAACCATCTTGCCAATTGTAAAACACTCCCAAGGTTTTATATATTTACAATCCCTGCCTGGCAAAATTCCCAATAGTCTTTACAAATAACATATGATTCTATTATATTATACATGGCGACTAAAGAGACTCCACATGCAATTTCTTTTAACAGGACATTGTAAGCACGAAAGATGCTTGCATGTTAATGAAGTGATTTTGGGCCTAGATACTGTCTCTACATCCTTACAAATCAAATCTTTGTCATCTCTGTGAAACATCATTGTTTACATTTTCCAATTTCAACACCTAGCAATGCAACATCTGATTGGACAAACCTTGGGGAAGGGTTGAGCGGCAATGAGGAATCTATATTGGTGGTAGATTGCAGGTGAGTTCAATAGTGTTTTTTTAAATGTATTAATTTATTTGTGGAATCCAGTAGTCTAAAAATAATTAAAATGTCTACTTAAAAATATCTTGATTTTTAACTAGGGTCCCTTAAATTCATATCACAACTTGTGTGTGTTGTTCTTATTTCGTTTCCTTATCCACCTGTAATACTTTCTACTTGCAGTAATTCTCATTTGCAATGCTCTTTAAATATTTATTAAAATGATACTCTAAGCACCATAACCACTACTGGGCCATGGTGACTGGAGTTCCTAGGTGCCATCTGACAGTAATATGTGAAACTGTTTTGGAACAGTTTGCCACTTACCTTGCTTTTTTGCCACTTACCTTGCTTTTTCGGGTGCCATTGGTCACTCCAGTGTGTGTTGATAGTGTAAAGCAAAAATTCATACTTTTGCATGAAAATACAAACTCACACTATAAGTAGACAGTATGTTTGGTTGAGAGCCATTAGCTGATACTCTCAACCAATGAATCGTGCCCAAACTTGGTATGTGCACTATTACAATTACAATGCACTGTAGTGGTTATGGGGCTTAGAGTGCCTCTTGTTTAAACAGAATATAGGAAACAATGAAACAAGTGTCAACAAGTAGAGGGAAAAAACAAGGAAACAAACCGCAATACAACAAGGAAACAAAAGACAAAAGGCAGGAGAATGGTCAAAAAAGGAGGGGAACAAACTGAACAGAAAAGAAAAAGTTTTGACATGTATTAGAGAGAAAATGAAGTGGGTAAAAGCAGTGAGGCAGGAAATTCAGAGCCAAAAAACAGTAATGCTCTTACACTACCGCACGTTAAACTACGGCACTTTGCAAGACACTTCTTTTGATGAGTATGTAGAATTTAGTTCAAAACAAACAAACGTTTATTATGCATTTTCTTTGATAAAACAGAAAAGTAAACCATTTAATGTTGTTTTGCTTTTAGTTCACCAAACAAGACTTCTGTACCAGAAAAGCAGATATGTGAGCAAGACCCTGTACATCTTCAAGAATCTATTGATTACACACATTTACTGGTAAAATAACAGCACATAGCATTTCGGGATTACTGTTAATTCAATTCGAATATACAAATTATCATCTATAGATCTTGAAAACATGATCATTTTCTTGCATGTATATAGTTTGGTTAATTTCAGTCTTTTGATTTTTTTTTAACAATAGCCTTCAGATCTCTCTCTTAAACCGCGTGGGATCAAACACACAGAAACTTCAACAAAAACTGTTAATCCAGAATTCAAACAGGAGGCCATTTCACAGAGGTAAGCCATTCCAAGGCAGTTCCTTAGCACATTTGTCTGTAACATGTTAGGCGCAATATGTACTTTTTTGTTATAGTTAGCTATTGTAACATTACTCACCTGATCCCCGTGCTGGCCTGGATTCACGCAGATCAAGAACTCCTGCCTCCAAACGAGCCACTCATGGCTCAATCGTTCCTGCTCCTGTCCGGGTCGCAAGTATATGATCATACATTGCATAAGCCTGCTACAATGTCAGTGTACCCCATTCTTGGCAGGTCCTACTCTAGCAGCCTAATGCTTGCCCTTATGAGATTAATCCAGTTACTTGGGAAATACCGTATTTATCGGCGTATAACACGCACTTTTTCTCCCTGAAAATAGGGGAGAAATTGTGGGTGCGTGTTATACGCCGGCCCTTTAAATACTGCAGCCGCCTGAGCGCTCTGTCAAGAGCGCTCAGGTGGCTGCAGTTGGTTCTCACCTCCCTGTAGCGTGGCCGAGCTGCTCTGCTGTCCGCGGTGGCTGGCCGGAGTGATAGGAAGGTGCACGCTCAGTGTGCACCTTCCTGTCAGTCCGACCGGGTACAGGAAACAGAAACTCCTGTTCTGCGCGGAACAGGAGTTTCTGTTTCTGAGCACTGGCGTGACACCGCGAACAACTACCAAAAGAGGTAAATAGAGGGGAGGTATGAGGGAGGGGAGAAGAAAGAGGAGGGAGTAAGAAAGGGGGAGAAGTAGAAAAGAGGAGGGTAAGGGGGAAGTAAGAAAAGGGGGTAAGAAGAGTAGAAAGGTAGAGGGAAGTAAGAGAGAGGAAGTAAAGAAGAGGGGAGGAAAGGGGAGGGAGAAGGAAGTAAGAAAGAGGAGGTGGTAGAAAGAGGGGAGAGTAGAGGAAGGGGAGTAAGGGGGAAGAAAGAGGAGAGGGAGTAGGGGTAAGAAGGGAGTAAGAAAGGGGAGGGGGGAAGAGAGGGGGAGTAAGAAAGGGGGTAAGAAGTTCTTTATTTGAAATTTAAAGGACCACTCTAGGCACCCAGACCACTTCAGCTTTATGAAGTGGTCTGGGTGCCAGGTCCCTCTAGGATTAACCCTTTTTTTTATAAACATAGCAGTTTCAGAGAAACTGCTATGTTTATACTGAGGGTTAATCCAGCCTCCAGAGCCTCTAGTGGCTGTCTCACTGACAGCCACTAGAGGCGCTTGCGTGCTTCTCACTGTGAAAATCACAGTGAGAGCACGCAAGCGTCCATAGGAAAGCATTGTAAATATACAAAATACAGAATCCAGCGCACTCGCTTATTGACTAAACCATGGTTTCAAATCTCACAGATTGTAATAGTTTTATTTAAAAACGCCTCACCTAGGCAAACAATAATAATGAGGGTTTAGTTACATTATATGATCATATATTGCATAAGCATGCCACAACGTCAATGTACTGCATTTTCTTTTCTAGAATTTTTTTTTCTAATATTTATTGATTTTGTCTTTTAGCTCAGATCAGCTATCAGGGAACAATAATCCTTTGGAATTAAAGTTTACTCATATTGAGGACAAAAACTCGTTAAATGTCAATGAAGAAATCTTTTTAGATCCTTATTTGTTTAAGGAACATTTTACTGAGTGGCATTTGGCTGAGAATCCAAAAGAGATATCCCATCGGACTGCAGGGAAGTCATGGCAAGAAAATGGGAGAAGTTCCTTTTCTCTAAACAGGTATTAAAAATGTAGTAATCACTTTTCAACGGTGCAAAGAATTGTGCTGTACAATGAGGGAGATGATTTAACCCCTTAAGGACACATGACGTGTGACATGTCATGATTCCCTTTTATTCCAGAAGTTTGGTCCTTAAAGGGTTAAGGGACTTTTACAATATTGTTTTTTGCAGACTAATTAACGGTGATTTGAACAACGCTGCAATATTTGTTTTACCATATAAATAATAATAATAATAATTTGAAAAAAGCAGAAACTTTACATTTTCCATTCTTATTTTTCTTTAAAGTGCCTCTGTCACCTTCTGAGATCTTTGCATATTTTCGTGCATTGGCCCAGCAGGTTGAGTTATACTTACCTGATTCAGCCACCAGAGGCTCACATCAATGCAGTGCTCTCACATTACAAGAGTACACTTATGAGGTCATGGAAGCCTCCATAGATATTCTCTCTTGATTAGCAAGATCATGCCTTATTATTACAGTAGTCACTTGCGATGACTAAGAGAAGTGACAAGACTTGATGGAGGTAGCTCCACCTTGTGTCAAGTTTTGTCAATTTGAGGATTTATCTTAAAACAAAGTAGTCACTACTTTGTCTCATGGTATGTTTTGACTGTGTTGGAATTTCAATGAAACTCCAACACAGTCTTTAGAAGCATTTCATATCTTATATCTTTGGGGTGTAGAGGGGGAGGGGTGCAAGAGCTGTTTTAAATCCATACACACGTAGAGAGTATTTTAAATGTGATTTAGACTTGGTAGCTGCTACAGGATTGTACCCTAACTTACAGGAATGGTAAATCCTACAAACATAGGTACTACATAGATGTATTACCGGGCCTTAGAGTGGCTGGATTTAATGTAAGAAAGATAAAGACTGAGTCGGGAATAGACAAGATCAGGAATATAGAAATATGGATAAACAGAATAATAAGCCGGGTCATGATACCAGAAATATACAAAGTCAAATACAAGCCAAAGTCAGTATCAGAATATCTATAAGGATAGACTAACTATGAGCACAAACATGTATCAAGCCATAAACCACGATAGGGCAAAGAACGAGGGTCTAAATTACGATTATATAGGCTAACAATGTTACTGATTAGTCCACGTCATCTCTGCTATTCTAAAATGTTCCATAACAGGGTCACCTGGATGATCTGGTCACTTTAAGGGTGAGCATGACATCACAGCATTTGAATTTATAAAAGACGCGCCATTCAAACAGGCAGAGTCTATTATGTTGCAGGGAAGAAATCGGGTACGAGGATTTCGGCTGGCGCAAACCAGCAGAGGGTGCTGTTCACGGACCAAATAAGTATGAATATCTCCCTATTCGGGCCGCACGACCTGAGGAGGGGAGCAGTGTGGGTGCCAGGAACAGGTAAGTATGTTACAGTAGTAAAGGCCTCATGGACTTTACATGCAATTTAGGCTTCTTTTCTTAAGCAATGCATTTTTGCCCAGCCTTTATCATGATAAATCTTTTTTTTTTTTAGCTTTGTCCATTACATTTTTATGAAAGGTGCATGGATTATTTTAGCCATGGCAATATAGGGTTGTTGTTATATATTGTGTGACAAATGGTTGCTCTGCATTAGACTGCGCACAATGGTATAGTGGGTTCTCTAGACCAGTGGTTCCCAAACTTTTTAGGTTCAAGTCTAAATGTCTAGGTTGTATATCTGTACAGCGCTGCGGCATTTACTGGCACTATAGTGTAATGTACAGTGTTGGCATTTGAAGGGGTGCTTGTGTATAGTTTTAGTGTTTTAATACAGGGGTGTGTTTTATGTAATGTTTTCGTTTGATTACAGTACAGGAGTGTGTTTAAATGTAATGTTCACTTTTAAATGCAGATGTACATTTGGGTGAAGTATTTGTGTTTGAAGGGGTGTGTTCGTATATTCTTTTGGAGTCTGAATGCAGGTGTGGGTTTGTATGTAATATTTGTGTTAGATTGCAGAAACATGTATGGATGTTGTGCCGGAGTATGACTGCTTGGATGGATGCACATACACTACCACATACATACAGACTTACACAAATATACATACACACAAATTCATAATAGACACCGACACATACACACACACACCTTAACACACGCATACACTGACAAATGTACACACAGATGCATAGTGTAAGAGAAAATAAGGATGAACATCTCACTTTCTCACTTTGTATTATCAGACATGACACGTGCTGAGCACACTGGTCTAACAGTTGTGTTGTCAAACGATCCTGGAGATTTCCTACAATTCTAAGCTGTAAGAGATTGTGCGTTGAACTTTCACTAATTCAGCTAGTTTTTGACTGTGCAGAACATTTGTGCTTTTTAGTAGCAAACTGTGCCTTTTGTGCAAGAAATACAAGGAAAGTAAGAGGATGAAATCACAGCTGCACTTTTTTTACATTTAGTTTACTATAGCAAAACCGACTCTTATAAGAGGTAGAAAAGCTTGCCAACAATGCACCTGTGTTCAAATACTGACCTCTAATGGTCAAATACTGAAATGCTGTAAAAGTCCTTTATATCAATCCAGGATTTAGGGATTAAGTTGTGTCTAAGAGAAAGAAAGAAAGCTTTAGACACAACAGGGTAATCCCTAAATTCTGGACTGGTCGGGGGTAGTTGGGGACTGGGTTGGGAACCCCTGCTTTTTATATTATTTTATAACACTTCAATAACAGCTAACCTAATTTGATTTGCATTTTTATATTGCCGATTTATGATTTTGTTATATTATTTACTAGAATGCCTTTCCATTTATTTTTATAAGGAAAAATCTGGAAATATTATCTTTCATTTACACTTTTTATTTTTAAACGTATCCTATTGGTTAGTGGTGTGCCCCCAGCATTCTTTTAACAAGAATGTTGGTTAATGTCCAACATATTGACTTAGAACCCCAGTCTTCAACTGTAAAATGAGCTTTGGGCTCATTTTCACATTTTTATATAATAAAATAAATTGTAAAAATCGCGTTCATTAGAACTCTTCTCATTGTTAGAGGGTTTGCCATTGCACTTGAAATAGCAGTGATGCTACAATAAACAATTTATTGGGAAGTGTCACTTGGGGCCTCCAATCAATGGGGAGCCACGGCCTACATTTACACAGTTTTTAACTTGTGTTAAGCCCAGCCATTCTAACAACAAATAATATCCGTTGGTTTCACAAGTTGTTGGTTTTTTTTTTTGTACTTGTAGTTTCTGAAGCTAAATCTCCATGTAAACTATGTTTAAATCCATTTTACCCGCAGCAGGTATGAGAAATATGAAGCACACAAACCAGAGAAAATACTTTCAAATCATGGGAGGCTGTCCTTCCTCATTCAAGAGAAAACAGTGGACCTTGATTTTCCTGACCGTATGTAACAAATTACCTCCAAAAATATATCCAACGTTGTCTATGCTCTTACTCTGAGCCATGAGCTGATTATATTTTAGGTAATTACTAACGTCACAATGGAATGTTTTGCAACCATTCACTTAGTAGGTGAGTTAAAGGAACACTAAAGGGTCAGGAACACAAACATGTATTCCTGACCCTATAGTGTTTAACCCACCATTAAGGTGTCTTTCCCCCCTATCTCCCCTATAAAAGTTTAAAACTCACCTTATTTCCAGCGCCGCGCAGGTCCACCGGCGCTGTCTCCGCCCCCTTTGTGACATCATCAAAATGACCGATTTTTAGCCAATCCAATGCTTTCCCATATTGACTAAAATCGTCACAGGGGCAGGCCCAAATGCCGTTTTGGCCAATCAGGATCTTCTCATAGAGATGCATTGAATCAATGTATCTCTACGAGGAAAATTCAGCGTCTCCATGCAGAGCATAAGGACGCTGAACGTCAGGGCTGCTTTTTCGGCAGCACTGACCCAGGAGGCTCCTCCAGTGGCCACCTAAGGGGTGGCCACTTGGAAGTGTCCCTAGAGGCAATGTAAACACTGCCTTTTCTCTGAAAAGGCAGTGTTTGCATTAAAAATGCCAGAATGGAACTATTATACTCACCAGAACAACTACATTAAGCTGTAGTTATTCTGGTGACTATAGTGTCCCTTTAAGACAATAAGTAGAACAGGCTAGCGGGAGAGATGTCAATGGCAAAAGGTTCGTTAAACAGCTGGAATTAGTAGGAAGTAAAACCTTTGTAATGTGTCACATTGGCTTTTATAAAACAATCCTCTTTGTCAGATAGACATTGACACTTTTCAGCACCTGTCGTAACCTAAGATATACAGGTCAATTACCTTTTTTTATAATGATCTTCAAATATGTTTGCTTGATCAAATATGTAAACAGCAAGTTTTTAATTTTCTTTATTTTACTATTTAATGATCTAGGTAAAGGAATGAAGGATTCCTGTAGTTCTGATTGGTTGATGTCATCATTTTCCAGTGTGTCAGAGCAAAGTAGCCCGAGACTCAGGAAAGAAAATAATTTAAGTAAAGGCAAGTGGAATTTATTGTTTTACAAAATTTAGAACACCTTGTAGAATCTCTGTTGAACCTGCAGCCGCTGATCAGAAATCCCAAGAAACAAACAGAGCCTGGACTGTCTCTGGGATATCAGAGCTCCCAAGTGTCCCTTTTTAGGAGGAACAGTCCCTATTATTGTCCAAGTCCCTCTGTCCCTTTTTCTATCCTAATGTCCCTCTTTTCTAGGAGTTCCATATTGTTGCTGTGTTTGTATTATTCTGTGGAGCTCTTTAAACACTCAAAGAGTAATGTGTCTTTAAACTACAATAAATGTGTTTAGAAATCACCTAAAATTTCTCAGAACTACCCTGCCCATGGACACACCCCTAAAATTAAAGTGTCCCTCTTTGTCAATTTGAAATATTGGGCAGTATGGGATCCACAACTATTGAAAACCATAGGAAAAAACAACCAATACAAAACATAGATATAGGATGATGATATAAAACATGCAAATCTGTATTTTTTGGGGCATGATTCCACTATATTCGAGTAACCAATAAGGGGCTGCATTTATCGGACTGCAGAAGGGGTGATGATGTCTTCAAAATAGAGAGAAAGAAACATGTAACAATGATGTAAACAGAATATCAGAAACAAACAACCTGTTGATAATTACATGGAACGCTTGGCACATTCTGCTTGAATAACTAAGAATCCCTGTACTCTTATTAAACACTGAGAATGTTCATTTTGTCTCATTTCAATACTGCAGGGCAGAACTACAAGTCCAACAGATATAAGTATTTACAGCTTGAAGACTACAATGATCCAGTCAGTCCCTGCGCATTCGGGAGACATTCTTTCACTACTTGTAAGTATATAAGAATTCTTCATACATCCTTGAAATATGTGTTGTACCACCAGAGCGGAGCTTCTATCCACGGTACAATCTGTACTTGGCTACTGCATGTGACTATGTAGTTTACAATGTAGAAGAAAGCACTTTCTGATTTACTTCAGTCTATCTGGAGTGGACCTTGTGAGTGAGACGCTAACATCCTCTCACTAACCTGCTTATTAACTCCTTTAGGATCACAACCTGGACTTTAAAGAGTGGGTGTTTATTCACTAAAAAGTGAATTGTAAAGGGTTGGAATCTGAATGGCAACAATATATTGTCCAACTCGATTACAGCTTGGCTAGTTTAGTCAAACTTTTGAAATTCAGTACAATTCAGTATTTAGTGAATAAATCCCTTTATTTCTCATTTAGCGTCCGGTCAGGAGCTCCCTGGATCCCTCTGTATGCTACATTGGCTTTAGTAACGAGCAAGGGACTGGGCCACAGCCACCAGGAACACCGCTTGGAAATAGTTTAATAGAGAGCCAGGGGCCTTGTTAGAGCATCCTATCCACCACAGGGGACAAAAATACAACAGAATCAGAATTCATCTCACAAAGATGCAAATTGTGGCAAGTCGAAATACAGGTTGCAAAATTAAGGCAAATAAAGCTGTTCTAGAAACATTCACCAACTCAGCTATAGCGAGAGCTTTCTTATTTTAGCCTTTATTTTGCAGTTTCTATTTTTAATTTGAAATTCTACCTTAAAAGTGCTGTTATTATTCTATGTATCTATTTAGAGTTTCTTATAAATATGGTCTGTTTAGGGGAAAAATCTTCTGAATAGATGCACAATTGATGACATCTCATTCCACATTTGATAGAAAGTCTGTGGAGATCCAGCATTTTCACAGGATGTTCCAAACACCCAGTTTAGTAGCAGCTGCCTGTGACTTTATCTGTGTGTAAATAAAAGATGAGATGGTGAGGATGAGAAAACTGAATAAGCAGAGCTCCTTGTACTTAAATCTCCCTTATCTTTTTTACCTAAATGCCACCATGCATGCAGGCATATCACCTGGGGGAGATCCTTGAAAAAGGATTCAGAGAAAGACCTACTTTAATAAATAACTGTTTGAGTCAGAGGGTTTGGTAGAGTAATTGGAATTGCAATAGCAGATTGATATAATGTTCTTTCCACAGCCTTGACAAAACCATCATTGGAGACAGACAGCACAAGAAGCTTCTCTTCTGGATTTCGTAGTAGAATGAAGAACACTGATACAAATACAAAGGGTAATATTTTTGCAGCTTATGTAAAAATACTGTAAATCTGGCATCTCACACTCTGGCCCAGCAGATGTTGCTGAACTACACTGCCCATGAGTCTTTGGCCACCTATTGCATTCAAAGAAACTTGGATTTGTAGACCATCAAAATTTGGGTCAGCCAGAGTGTAAGAACACTGCTTTAAAGGGACACTCTAAGCACTATAACCACCAGTTGACGCTCATAGCCAATGTATAATGTCTCAACTTGGTATGAATTTGATATAATGCATAAATATGAACTTCCATTTTATCAGATTAGCTGAGAGCAGAAGTATTGTGGGGGCCAGACAGAACCAGGGAAGTGTCAATTTGCTTGCAAATGGTTTTACTGTCTACTGTTGGATTGCTCTAGGGAACTCTTTTTTAAAAATGTATTTGTTTAGTTGCTTTAAAGCAATACTGTCACGTGTAGGGTTAAGGTGAAAACATGCAGTTATGACTGTCAAAAAAGGAAACTAATCATGTTTGACGCCAATGTGACAATCCACAGGTCACATAGGTTCAAACCATACTGTGGGTCTGGCACCAGCTGAACATAAATGTCAATTTATACCATTGGACTATCACCACATTGTACAAGAGTGTTATGGTGTATGAGGGACCAATTAAGTATTATAAGTATGCCTGATTAAAAACTGTACAAAGGATAGACTTTGATGTAAGGCTAGATTGTCCTTCTCTTCATTTTGCGTCAGCTCGATTCCAGTACATTGCACATAGATATATGGTTTAAATAAGTGGCTGTGGCACACTCTCTACAACCTTAAGCTTGTTTCTACATTGGCACATCCTCTGTTTTAATTCCTCTAGCAATCAACCCTTTGAGTTTCACAGTATACACAGGGCACCAATTTGATTATTTTGTTTTTTAATTCAACCACCACCTCTATTTTATTTATTTTTTCATTCAACTTTATTGAAAGACATTACTAAAGGTCACAGAAAGAAATTGATTGACATAGATAAAAAAAAAAGAAGGTGGCTAATTACAGCCAGCATACATGGGTTACGTGAAACAAGTTATACATGGTAGCAAGAGGACAAACGATTGTAAGGTTGGTAAAACCAGTAAATGTGTGTAATGTCCTTCCATTCTTCCAAAGATGAAGGAGGGAGGCTATGATAAGAGTATACGCTTTGATCTTAGATAGCCAGATGTGGGCTATTGTGTATAGTAAGGGTATATTAGTCCCTCATAGAAGGACGGAAGAAAGAAGAGGGTCCCAGACGGGATCTTTGTAAGCACAAAGTTATAGAGAAAAGAGAAAGTAGAGAATGAGGCAGATGTGGTAAGAGGAGTAGGAGGGAAAAGGGAGGGAAAGGGGCATGTGAGAGACATAGAAAAAGAAGGGAACAAAGATAAGAAAAAAAAACGAAAACAAAAAATACCAGCACAAACGTTGGGTAGAGGAAAATGGACTCTCTCCTCCCCAGATCCTCCCACATGTTAGGTTCCCCACAGTGGCCCCCTCCCTGCAGGCCCTATCATCAAAGCCCCCTTGGTAGGTAGTATGGATGTATACCTACAGAGTGTCCGCCATATTGTCTTACCCGCTCCATAAGGCAGTCTATCTCCAGGCCATCATAGCCAGTCCAATTCTCAGTGGCAGTTTAGAATGGAATAGTTCTCATATCCCCTTAGCTTCCTGTGTTTGCACCTGTAGATAGCCATTGTAGCCACTAGGTAGCGTGGTATACCTGTGTTCTACCTGCCGTCAAGAGAACCAACACTTCTATCTGTCTGATGTCCTCAACTCTAGTCATCCATTCTTGGATCGTCGGAACAGCCTTTTGTTTCCAGTAGCACGAAATAAGGCTATGGGCAGTGTTGAGCAAGTGTGTGACTACTGTTTTTTTTACTCTAGCGAGCAATATTGGGGTCAAATAAAACAGGTGTGTTTCTGAGGTTTTGCATCAGTAATCATGGTGAGAACCTGATCCACTTCCTGCCAGAAAGGTTGGTTCAGTGGGCATGTTCACTATATGTGATACAGTGATCCCATCTCCTTCCCACATACCAAACACTATGGGTTGCAATTGCTTCCCATAATGGACAGTCTCTCTGGGGTCTTGTACCAATGAGAAAACATTTTATTGCCAGATTCCTGGAATCTGGTCCTGATTATTATTATCACCATTTATATAGCGCCAACAGATTCCCTAGCGCTTTACAATATTATGAGAGGGGGGATTTAACTATAAATAGGACAATTACAAGAAGAGGACCCTGCCCAAACAAGCTTACAGTCTATAGGAGGTGGGGTATAAAACACAATAGGACAGGATATAGCAATCAAATAAGGTGAAAGTGAAGCAGAGCTGGAGAAGAGAGTAGAGTGCTGCCCTTTAGGAGAGCGCAAGAGACAGGTATGTGAGGTAGAGGTTACTCTGGGAGGCCATAAGCTTTCCTCAAGAGATGGGTTTTAAGGCACTTCTTAAACGATTGAAGACTAGGGGAGAACCTGATGGCAATTTGTGTACAAGGAGGAAAGTGGTGGACCATTGTTGAGCTGACAAGGAGTGTCCCAGGTATCTCTCCAAGCATTTGAAAAAGGGAACCAATGTTCGGCTCATGAGGCATTCAACAAGCTGTATAATAATGAAATTCCATATAATGGAGGTGGTGGTTGGTTACAAATAGTTTTGTAGGTAGTAAGTGGCCTATTGCAGGTGCAAGTTTTGCTATGCTCTTCAGGAACCTCACCAGTTGGTGTTATTGGAAGTAAATCCTGCAGCCGATGTGGTATGAGATCTTTCAAGGGTAGGAAGTCACCATTAAAATTAACACCTATATTTTAAGTGCAAACAATAAAAATAAAGATGCTGAGAGCACTCAAAGAGTATATAAATTACCATAAACGTGGAATAAAGCCTACAAATAAAATAGAGCATAGGGTAATATTGGCAATATAAAACATATAATAAAACCCACAAATGGTCCCACTTACATATTAGTGAGACACTTATATAACTGGCTCAGTCTATCTGTTGAGGATTTAATGCCCACCTTTACTGTTAGAGATATTCTTCCAATATACATCCAAGATGCAGGATACAAGGTAAAAATAACTCAAATTTATTAAGCAAAGAAAAAAACATAAAATCTCTAAAGGAATAAAAGGTCCACCTGCACCTGACGCGTTTCAACTTAATGTCTTCATTAAAAGTGTTGCAGCACCATCTTTATATGTGTTGGCACTTTTTTTGTGTGTGTTGGAGTGACCCACAGAGGTGATAGTAGCACCTGTTATTGCTCTTAGATTTTCCTTTCCCTTTTAATTTATATCTATATTTTAAGTACTTATGTGCATCCATGATTTATTTTGGTTTTTGTTCTCATTCACCCATGATTTATTTTTTTTCCTCATAGGAAAAGCAGCACACAATTAGCCAATATGTTTAAGTGCAATATGTATGTCTACCACAACCGTCTGCTCTTATTAGTCATCGTTCTAGTACAGGGGTAGGCAACTTTTTAGCAGCACTGTGCCGATATAGGATTGTGATGTCCCGTAGCGTGCTGATCCTATTTTTTTAAATTGAGGTGTGTATGCTGCCGTATTCTGCTTGTGTTATTGTTACTGTAATTGCTTTGTATCGTTGTATTTGTGCGTATATGAGCTATTATATTGAATATGTTCATTAGTAGTTTATGGTATCGTGTATGATACATATGAATGTGGGCTGTGTATGAGGGCTGCTTGTGGAATTGTGTGTGGATGGATATGTCACATTGTGTGTTTGGTAGTGTGTGGGGGCTGTTTGGGCTATTGTATGTGGGGTTGTGTGCATGTATGTATATTGTTAGTGGTGTTGCGTTTGTGGGGATTGTGTGTTGTGTGTGTGTGGGCTGTTCATATTATTTGTATGAGGGGAGGGTTATTCTACATTTCTGTGTATATCTAGCAGTGTGGGTGGGTTCCCTGGGTTCCAGTGGGGACCAGGCTGGCCAGGCACTGGTCAAGGACAGAAGCTGCGATAGCTGCTCTACTACAATGTGGATTCCCATTCACAAGTGCTGGGAGGAAGTGATCTGAGATCACTTCCTCTATGTGCTGCAATGCATAAATTGAGGTTTGTCCTTCACCACCTCTTTGTATTAGCAGATATCTGAAGTTTTACTGGGACTCCTGATAGGCCAGAGTGCGTTTGGCTCTAGCAGCCTTGAGTGCCGTGCAAAGACACCTCGAGTGCCGTGCATGGCACTAGTGCCGTAGGTTGCCTACCCCTGTTCTAGTGTATTATGTTTTAGGTAAAGTCAGCTTGAAAATAGAGCATACACAACATCATTCCAAGAAAACAAATTGCATATTTCTATTAATGAGAGAAGAGACGCCACACCCGCACAAAAAACATTATCAATATTCTCGTAGTTGGCTAAGGCCTGAAATCAAAAGGCTATTTTTTTTTGTGTTTTTTTCACACAGGATTATACCTTCAGAAATCAGCTTGGGCTTCCAGCATTCCTGTATATCCACAGAACAAAGAAAACATTGCAGACAAGTTGCATCTTACAAAGTACAAACGAAGCATCCATAACCAACATGTGAATAGGTAAACTATTCTAGTTCGCTTGTTTCCATTACCATTCATTGATGGAATTAAGAGGCAATTTAAATCAAAGGAACACTCCAAGCCTCTAAAGTACTTTGAAGGTTAAGAGCATTCCCTCTATGTCTTATTTTTCTTTCTTGAGGTCAAAACACTCTTGTTGATGCCACCTTGCTGTCAACCAGTCAGCTGGGTGGTTTTTCTTCTTCACTCAACTGAGCACTCTTTCAAAGCAGAAGGGCTCCTCATAGAAGTGCATTGGTTTCTATGTTTCTTCATAAACAGATTGTTGAGCAATATGCCCTGTGTGCCAATGCTTCTCTACAAGAAGCATTGGATTTGCCAGGAGATTACAACTAGTGATGATCTTCTAGGAATGCAGTGAGAAAATAGTATTGTCATTTGATTACAGGTAAGCAACTTTTTTTATTTTTTGAGAAATGGGGAAGGGGTGCACCAAATCTGAAATAGAAAAATAATAAATTTAAAGTGAGACTTTGACTTGTGTGGCTTAGCTCTTAACACCCAGTCAGAGGCGGCTTTAGACTTAATATGCGAAATTCAAGCATGAGGCACCACTAACACCCAAAGTATAAAATAATAGTGTTGTATTTTGTGTGTAAGGAGCATTCGCTATGTTGAAAGGAGGGCTTGCAGAGCTGAATACAGAGCGTAAGTCTCTGCATTCATTGTTCAGAAGCTTGCAGTGTCACGGTTTCTTCTGCCCCTGCATTGTGAGCTCTCTGGCTGTAGTTGTAGCATAATTTGCAAACAAAATTAATTTGCAATAAATACATTTAATTTGCAATTATGCCAATCGTTTATACACAGTTGTGGGGTATGGTTGCCTAGCTTGGCAGTCGTGTAAGTACTGGTGTGAAGTGGTTATCGAAAACAAAAATGAAAATTTAGTTTGAGCAAAAAAGCTTTAAAAATTTTTTTTTTTTTTTACCATATAATAAAGTGTGTATGATGTATGCCTTCAGCTGGTGACTGTGACAGAGTGAGTAAAGGGTACCAGTGGCAGGGATTGTGTGACAGGACAAAGGAGGGAAATGCGACAGGGTGGGGGGTTGTGAGAGAGAATGAGGAAGGGCGAGTAGATATGGTTTGATGAGGGAATGTGACAGAGCAAATGGAGGTGTGTCAGGGCAATAGTGGCATGGTAGGAGGGACGAGTGTGACAGGATTGTAGAGGTTAATGTGACGGTAAGTGTGGCATAGTTGGGGTGGGGTGAGTATCACAGTTTTGGGGTGAAGGGTGAATGTGGCATGGTTGGAGGAGGGAGTGTGACAGGATTAGAGGCATTAATGTGATGGTATAAGTGTGGCAGGGTTGGGGGGGAGTGTGACAGAATTAGGGAGGGTTCATTTGACAGGGTGAGTGTGGCAGAGCGAGGGCAGGTGAGTTTGGAGGGGGTGAGATTAACATGATTAGGAGTGGTTAATTTGAGTGTGGATGCGTGAAGGGGCTGAAAGTGTGGAGAGGGGATGACAGTCTTGTGAATGGTGACAATGTGTGGGAATGTGTGTATAAGGGAAGGTTACAGTGTGTGAGGGGGATGACACTATGTGTGTGAGAGGGTGACAGTTTGTGTGTGAGGGGTGATCCTGTGTGTGTGTGTGTGGAGGGGGTGATACTGTGAGGGACAGTGGGGGTGATAGTGTGTGGGACAGTGGGGTAATTGTGTGTGGGACAGTGGGTGGATACTGGGAGGGAGGGGGGAATACTGGGAGGGAGGAGGGTAATACTGTAAATGGGGAAATACTGGCAGGGAGGGAGGTGATAGTGTGAGGGAGGGGGGATACTTGAAGGTAGGGGTAATAGTGTAAGGGAAACGGTAATACTGAAAGGGATGGGGGTGATGGGGTGAGGGAAGGGGTGATACAGGGAGGGGAGATACTGGGAGGGAGGGGGTCATAGTGTGAGGGGGGAGATACTGGGAGGGAGGGGGTCATAGTGTGAGGGGGGAGGTATTGGGAGGGAGGGGGTCATGGTGTGAGGGGGGAGGGGTCATGGTGTGAGGGAGTGGATATAGTGGGAGGGGAGTGATAGTGGGGGGGTCATGGTGTGAGGGAGGGGTATACTGGGAGGGAGGGGTAATGATGTGAGGGAGGGGGTATACTGGGAAAGGGGTGATAGTGAATAAATTTTAAAGGAGCACTATTGGGTCAGAAACACAAACATATTTCTGACCCTATAGTGTTAAAACCACCATCTAGCCCCCCTGGCCCTCTCTTGCCCCCTAAATATAGTAAAATCTTACTTGTATTAAAGCCTGAAGCTGCTGGTTCTGCCCCTGTCTGCCTCAGAATAGCAAGCTGTCTGCTGACATCATCAGAAGTCTTGTTCTGAACCAATCACAATGCTTCCCCATAGGATTGGCTGAGACTGACAAAGAGGCAGATCAGGGGCAGGGCCAGCACAAGTCAAAGAGAGCCCTGGACAATCAGCATCTCCTCAGAGAGATGCATTGAATCAATGAATCTCTATGAGGAAAGTTCAGTGTCTTCATGCAGAGGGAGGAGATACGGATATGTTGTGATGCACACTATGAAAGACTAAGATAGGAAGTAGCTCTAGCAGCCATCTGAGGAGTGGCCAGTGAAGTTATCACTAGGCTGTAATTTAAACACTGCATTTTCTCTTAATAGACAGTGATTACAGCAAAAGGCCTGAAGGGTATGATTCTACTCACCAGAACAAATGCAATAAGCTGTAGCTGTTCTGGTGACTATAGTGTCCCTTTAATTTGGAGAAAGATAGAAACACAATGCCTATACACTGATCATCCACAATATTACAACCACCTGCCTAATATTGTGTAGGTTCCCCTCGTGCTCTCCAAACAGCTCTAAAGCATGATTGGGGTAATCACAGACATTCTGACCTTCCTGCGGCAACACAGCAAACTGAAATGCACTGTGTGTTCTGGCACCTTTTTTTATCATGGCCAGCATTATGTTGTACCAGATGGGCTAGCCTTTGTTCCCCACGTACATCAATGAACCTTGAGCGCCCATTACCCTGACAGCTGTTCACCGGTTGTCCTTTCTTGCACCACTTTTGGTAAGTACTAAAAAAAAGTATTTCAGTTTTGGAGATGCTCTTACCCAGTTATCAAGCCACCAATATTTGGCCCTCGTCAAAGTCACGCAGATCTTTTCACTTGCACATTTTTCCTTCTTCCAACACATACATTTTAAGTACTGACTGTTCGGGTGCTGCCTAGTATATCCCACCACTTGACAGGTTTCAATGTTGTGACTGATCAGTGTCTACATTAAAAATGAGAGTATTATGCGGCAGACCAGTATTCAGACTATAAAAAAAGATCTATCATACCTCCCACTTTTAAATTATATACTTGAATCATACATGAGAATGTATCCTAAGAGTCAAAATTACATTCAGAAAAAACTTAAACGCACATAATATGAGACTTACTCACAAGGTCTATCATGCAGAGAGGAACATTATGAAAATGTATCATCTTGGAAGGTTATTTTAAAACAGATCTACACAATCCTGCATAAATATACATTTTTAAATTCCAGATACAATTTCCATGTTCCATTTTTGAGACACTCCCGCTTTGCTGGCCCAGTAATCCCTTGCAGTCATAAAGTAACTCAACAAAGTAAATGCTGGTCATGTATAAAGCAGAAACACATGGATCCCACTGACAGTAAGGTATGTAGAACTGCTTCATGGGTTTGTTGGTGTCTACACTTTCATTTATACAATGATTAAGTAAAAGATGTAACCGAAATAAAAAAAACAATAGTTGTTTGCAGTTTCCACAATGGGTTATTTTTTTTTTTAAGAAATATTGTCCCCTTACACTTGTGTCAGGAAGATTGTCCAGTTGTGATTCTAAGCAGCTATGTTATGTTTCTGTTTTTCTTTTCTTATATATCATGCAGATGTTGAATTCGGTTTTGGACCAAGCTCTCTGTACTGCCAAACGCATGCAGAAAACAACGGAGAGGATGCTAAAAAAACTGTCTACAGAACAGAGTATTCCATCCTGTAACAGACTCTCCTACAGTCGATAACCGTGCCAAAGTTCCAACCTTTTTGGCAATCAGTGTTGCAGCCAGCATTGTATATGTAACCTGCTGCCAGAGAATTCTTTTTATCTATTTTGTTAGGTCTTGTGATTTTTATCTGCACAGCAATTAATGTTACACTCAGTCACTTTAATAAAATAATGTATTTTATTCCATTTTCATCGGTATGACAATTCAGTTTTTACTAGTAATTTTCTTTAAAATATGTAAATCTAAAACCATGTAAAATAGAGGTTTATAAATGAAATATAAACTCACTACAGGAGAATTGTAATAGCTGATTTTTAAAATTGCACTTTGGTCTTAAAGTGATCCTACAGTGCCAGGAAACAAACCAGTTTTCCTGGCACTATAGGCTCTTGGAGAGCCCCCCCCTCCCTCGGCGCTGAAGGGGTTCACCCGTGGAAGGTAAATGACAAGTAATACAATAACGAGCAGAGATATACATTGACAGAGACATAGATACATCAATAATCCTATTTAACACTTTGTCGGGCAATATTTGCTTCTGTACACTAGCCAATTATCCCACAACAGGCATTGTATTTTTGTATGGTCTCTTTTGTAATTCAGAGATGTATTACGGACAAAGGATCATTGTGAAACGCACGTAAGGCGTATATGGAGACACGAAGGTCTCCAACCTTTTTACGGTCATATCCAGTCACGCTTGTGTCAAGGTTTAAATAGACCTGGTGTTCCATTGAACAATAGGAAGGCGATGCATGCTCACTTCCCCCTCCCCCAGAATTTATATTTTCAAGCCTTCATAGTTAATGAATATGTATTCATGTAGTGTAGAAAAAAATGTAATGTTACCATATCTCTATATTATGCATCACCCAACCTGCACTCTTCCATGAAGTATGTTTGAAGAAACATTATGTAATAGGTGTAGAAGTATAGGTACTTCCATACGGATTCATCTGTGGAACGTATTCTGTGGTACTTCAAGCAGAGCTTATTTTCATAACATAACATGTGAGGGGAATCTGAAAACAAAGGTACAAGCAATGGCTGTCTCTCCAACCAAGTCCATAAGTTTAATGAGTCAGAACATATTGTGCTAGAACCCTAGCGTGACCCCATCTTCAGGGGTTATTTTGAAGGATGTGCTATCAATCTTCTCCCCTCCCCCCACCCCTTATGTCTAAAGCCAATTAATGTGTTTTCAGGCTTTTATACTTTAAATATTTGTTGTTGGTTATTTGAGAGACAGTTTTGAGGTATTCTCCATGATCTTATGCTATAATTAGAGACCCATTTTCAAATATAAAATAAACTGTGTATTCTTAAATATATCAAAATAAATTCTACCAAACACCTCCATTACAGTTTGCCTAGCGTCTAAAAGGTCTCCACTGCACTGGGTAAAGTATTGCAGCTGCTGTAAAAACTTTACAGTGAACAGCGGATTCCTAATGAATACAAGGTACAGGTCAATGGGCACCGAATACAATAGCGTGCTGAGCCAGGTTTTGGCTTCTGATCCAGGAGTTAAGAACTACTGCTATATACTGAAGTTACCGTATATACTCATATATAAAAGTCGAGAAATTTGTCGTAAACTTAATTTTAAAACGCAGAGTCGACTTATCCACAGGTCAGTGCTAGTTTTGATCGAATTTTATACATTGAATGTGGGGCAATGTCGACTCCCGAACACCGTTCTCCTAGCTGGTGGGGAAGTTGAACAGACAGGGGTACAAGTTTCAGCGGGCTTGCGTAGCAGACTTATTGATCCATGCCGACGATGGCCATGTACCGCTGCCTGCGTTCGGGAGACAAGTTTGTTTGAATATATAGACTGTAAGCTCTTCAACCTATCGTTACTGTAAGTTTTCTTGTAATTGTCCTATTTATAGTTAAATCCCCCTTCTCATAATATTGTAAAGCGCTACAGAATCTGTTGGCGCTATATAAATGGCAATAAAATTAACACGTGTTCATATATACGAACGGTGGCCACCCAGGGAATGTTTGTTTGTGGTTAACAGCTCGGGGTGGTCGGTGATTACGAGGTGGTAACAAGGGGGACACCACAGTCTGTTCGGTAACCGAACAGGAGGAGAACAATTCCATTCGAAAGCAGGGGGATATCAGATGACACAAGGTACAAATAAGGGAACACGTACCCTCGACTTATCCACGAGTCATAGCATATTTCACAATTGTTGGTCAAAAAATTGCACTAGACTTATAGACGAGTATATACGGTAAAGCATCACAATTAAGCTACCCTTTGTGGAATATTTTGCTTGTTGTAACTAAGCACATCAACAGGCTGTATAGTTTACATTTTACAGAGAAGGTAACACGATATTTGCTTATAATTACATTATTTGTGCCAACTAACAAGATGACATGTTTGAATTGTTCTCAGAGGGACTATTGATACTTCCCTCTTAAGGGATATATTAAATTTGACACGCAGAACAAAGCCATAAATACAAGTGGACCTGTTACCTTAGAGTGGCTTTGTTTTTAGGAATGTCCCAGCGGCAGACTTGGATTAGATTAAAAGCTATTTTTTTTTTTCAGATATGTTCCCTCAACACCACTTCTGAATGATAAACACCCACTGTATTTATTTAAATTATAACACTGCTGATAATATTACATGCCATGCAATGTGCCATAAAGTAGTTCAATCACCTTCAGGGTCTTAGTGCTCTAAATATGTTCCTAAGTAATAGCTTTAAGGTACATGTAAGTTAGCCTTATACGATTAAGAACTGCAAAGTGTCATTCTCTTTTATAAAAGCCAAATCATAACCTGAATAGTAGTATATTAGTTTCCAGAAGAAGCAAAAAGAAATCACATAAATGCAAAGTTCTCCCATGACAGAGTGTTACTTTCAAAAGCACTTCTAGGAGAAGTCAGTGCCTGAGGTGTCCAACGTGCTGGTTACATCTCTGGTAATCAATGGTTTAAATAATAAATTGTAATGTACAGCAGCTCTTTCCACTATGAAAATGTTGAATCCATGACTTGTAAAACAAAACGGATAACTGTGCTAGCGTGCGATAAATAAGTAACAGAATGTAGAGGTCATTGCTGATGAAGGGAGAAGAAATATTTTTGCTGAGAAATGAAGTCACTTCCAGAAGACTGGTGTCATCTACACCAGAATCATGGAGATTAAGAACGTGAAAAAGGATATCGAATGCATAAATCAGTTTTTTTTAAATTTATATCATAATTTAGTTAAAACATGTTTATATTGACTTTCAGTCATTGATGGAACTTATTACTGAAACAGCTTTGATCAAAGTAAACTTGCATAGGGAAAGAAGAACCAAGACCTACAAAACTAATAAAAAAAAAAAAAAAAAACAACTTTGTTTTATTGCTCTTCTGTTCTAGCACCACCTTAGTGTGCTGCCTCTTATGCCTTTAAAGCACTTAAAAATATTTTGGCTTCAATATTCTTAGTTTCCTTAATACTAACTCTAATGTTGTGGTTAGAGGGAAAAATTCTTTAAAATTTTATCATTGTAGGGTTTGGTACAGATCATCAGTGATGTCAAATTTTATACTTCAGAATTGGAGTCAAATTTAACACCAACCACTTATACATTAAAATTAGAGTTTGGTTTAGAAAGTCAAATACAATAAGCTGTGACTTGGGGTTAAATCTATTATATAGTGAAATGAAAACCTTCTAGATCCCTAAAGCACTTTAGCTTGCCGAAAAGCTTTGTGTGTAAAGAGTTTCCCCATTTTGCAAAACATTTCAGAAATTTACATTTTATAAATTAATTTTGATACACCCCTTGGCTTTCAAGCTGACAGTAGTTCCTTTCCTTCCTGTTTCGGTTAGCTCAGTGGAGCTAAACTCATGAAGCAGCTCAGAGCACCTTCTCATTGAGCTGCATTGGGAAGTCTGTGATTTGACAGCCACAGAAAGTCTGGGCAGGGTTGGAAATGGAGGGTTTGCAAAGGCTTACAGAGATCAGCCAATGCTGTTTTTAGATAAACCCACAACCAAAAAAAAACCCCATATAATTTAAAATGTAATTAAAAGTTTTCATTTGGGGTGTATATGCTAAACAAAGATTTTAATTTATTTTGTATTGTGCATTGGTGTGTCCCTTTAACCATAACATTTCAAATTTGGTGTCATTATCACAGTACTCCTAACTTTAGTGTTAGGGATAGAGCAATAATGACAAACTGTAAATGCAAAACTACCATCATGGGCATCAATAATGAAGAAACACACACAATCTCACAGAACCATCCTACATTCCATACACACACTTACATAAATACAATTTTACTGTGGGTACTCTACATAGATATAGTGGCATTTATATCCAGACAATAAGGGTTTGAAAATGTTAACACAACAAAGACAATATTATTATGGTCCATTGTAAAAATCAGAAATCAATTTGTGGAAGAAAAGAAAAATGAAAGAAATAAAATTAAAACCATTTTTATTTTATATTTTTGCATAGATTACTTACACACATCAAATTATAAGAACTAAAAAGTTTTTAATATTCAAACTCAAGGCACAAAAGTTTGTTTTCCCTTTTCCACTACAAGGGAATAAAAGTTAACATGTGAAAAAAATAAATGCAGTTAGAATAATTAAAAATTAAGTTAAGCAAAGCCTTTTTGTAGATATATTGAAATATACAGGTTAAAAAAAAAAAAAAATGATCGAGTAGAATGCATTTTAAGGCAGTGATTAAATGTAAAATTATGCCAAGCCTTTATAGCATAGGTGGATGATGTGTCACAAAGATGACACAAAACCCAGATGTATATGCCTGGCTAACCGTATTTATAATGTATAATGTCAGACATAGTAGCATTTCTTTTAATTTAATTTCAATTATTCCACATTTATTAAAAGTTAGATACTTTTAGTTGCTTTTCTTTTTGGGTCAATTGAAGAAAGCTGGCGATTAAATTAGTGATACTGTCCCAGTAATTATTGAGAAAGTTTAGTCATCCATATATTTACATATGTGTGAGTGTTTATAAATGAAAATACATACATGTATAACTCATTACTATTGAAACAAACAAGATTGACAAGCTGATATTTCAGTGTGTTGTGCAGAATTTCAGTGGTTAAAAGAATCAGAAAAATGAAATTGTTTGCAAGGTGAACTATATTTACGGAGACAATATTCCTATGTCAACAATTCCAGTTGTTGTGTATAAAAAAATACACGTAGATCTATAAAAATAGATAAATACAAATAAATCTCAAGGTGCTGATATGTTTTCCTGTCAGATATAGTACATACTTTAAACCTCTTCTAATATGGTAAAGGTGTCTTTAGGGGCTCGAAGTTTGGTAAGGTCCTTTATGTCATCCAACATTTTTCTTGGAGTGATAATGTGAGTAGAACCTGGAATAAACAGAATCTAGATTATAACAGAATAACAATTCTAAAATTGGAGTATAGAATCATGCAGATATCATGGGAATATACCTGCCACAATTCTGCTAAAGCTTGTGCCAACATAGAATTTTAAGATATGTAGTCTATGGAAAACTAAAAAAATATATATCATATGCACTTCAAACAGAAGTACCCAATCTTGAAAAGATATGGGAACTGCAGCTGTACAACAGATAAAGATAAAAGATACCTCAGGAAGAGGATGGCAGTGGCCAGAGGGGCAGCTTCAGGTAAGTATAACTATCTTTTACTGTAGCTACCAGACCCTGAGCCAGAGATAGACAACCTTTCACACTTAAGATGTTGTTGACTACATCTCCCTTTTACATTTGCCAGCATTATGGCTTTAAGTGCATTAAGGGAGATGTAGACCACATCTAGAGTGCCAAAAGGTTGCTTACCCCTGCCCTAAATGTAGAAGTCACCTTCGGGGGTCTTTGCAATATGCAATTATTATATATAGGGAACCTCCATTGCCCAAATTCTACCAATCTACCAAGAAGTTTCGGAATCAGTTGTCTGATAGCTAATTTATGTACATTATATGAACACAAATATTGGGTCACCAGACCATTACACCAACAGGGACTTTTCTGACATTGCATTCTAAATACATTAACATTAACATGTAGTTGGACTCCCCCTTTGCAGCTATAACAGGTTTAACTCTTCTAGGAAGGGTTTTCACAAAATTTTAGAGTGTTTCTGTGGAAATGTTTTGCCCATTCATCCAGGAGAGCATTTGTGAGGTCAGGCACTGATGCTGGCTGAGAAGGCCTGACTCGCAATCTCCATTCCAGTTCATCCCAAAGGTATCGGATGGGGTTGAGGTCAGGGCTCTGTGCAGGTCAGTCAAGTTCTTCCATACCAAACTCATCCAACCATGTCTCTGGACCTTGCTTTGTGCACTAGGGCACAGTCATAGTGGAATAGAAAAGAGCCTTTTTCAAACGGTTACCACAAAGTTCGAAGGATCGCATTATCCAAACAGTCTTGGTATGCTGAAACATTCCCTTCACTGAAAGTAAGGAGCCTAGCCCAACCCCTCAAAACAGTTAGCACAATGCTGTTAGGAAGGTAGCGTTCTCCTGGCATCCACCAAACCCGGACGCGCCCATCGGACTGCCAAACAGAGAAGCACTTTTTCACTCCACAGAGTCCAGTGGCAGTATGCTTTACACCACTCGATCTGGCTTTTGACATTGTACCTGGTGATGTGAGGTTTGCATGCAGCTGCTCGGCCATGAAAATCCATCACAAGAAGCTCCCACCAAAGCATGAGCCAAAGCACTCAGTGACCCAGCTCTGTGACTTTACGTGGTCTTGCGCTTCGTGGTTGAGTTGCGGCTGTTCCTAAAAGGCTTCCACTTTCCAATAATACCACTTACAGTTGACCTCAGAACATGTAGCAGGGATACAATTTCACAAACTGACTGACTGCAAACGTGGCATCCTATCACAGTACCAAGCTTGAATTCACAACCCATTTTTTTCACAAATGTTGTAAATGCTTCATTCTACACACCTGTGGCAATGGCTCTGGTTGAAACAACTGAATTCAATAAGTCCCAATATGTTTGTCCATATAGTGTATGTGCCACTTTCTATTGAAATCTGCACATTTTGTAAAATGAAAAAAAAAGAAAAGCACACTACGCAAACATACAGAACTTCAGCTAAAATGCTGTGTGCGTTTGGAGTGCTCCTTTAAGGTTCCAGTTGTCTTTTTAATTTTTTTTTGAGGATACACCGTATCATTAAGAAGAGCAGACTAAATAAACAAAAAAATAGGCTTAAGGATCAATCTGCCACTCATCTTTCATAAGAAGGAACTGTTATTTGAAGGACTAAGAATAGTGGTGTGGAGTAATCTGAAACAATAAGAAAATCTACATATCCAATACAGAAATATCGCAAAAAATTATATTATTGGCCGAAGAAAATTGAATAGAATAATTGCACTTACTGATCAGAAAGCATTAATGGGAGAGCGTTATATTATTACTGTATATAGGGGGCAATTATACATATGGACACCTAGGACATGCTGGAGATATTAGCCAACAAAAATGCCTATTGTCAGTGGGCAAAGGGCTAAAGAAACATTGCTTTAGTATGTTTCTGGGCATGTCAGAGCCTCAAGTAATTTGTGGAAAACGTGCAGTGTGAGTATAGACCTCATGATAATCCTCCTGCTTCTAGAACAGATATATGGTATCACCCATTCACTTATGCTGGGGATGTTGGAACCTGGAGACCAGAGAAAGGAGAATGCTTAGGGTCTCTCTCGTTAGCCTCCTCTTCCTGTCCACATCAGACTGACTGCTGCTGCACACAATTCCATTTCCCTTACTTGCTGATTGCATATATGAGCCATTATGCGGTCTTCAAGTGAAAAGGAAGGGAATGGCAAAGAATAAAGGTAATAAAAGCTGTTGAATCTATTGCAATATGAAGTTAAGAGTAAACTGTGAAATTATAAACTGGCTCGTTACTTACCAATTAAAACCTGAAAAAATTTGTTAGCTTGTGTCACTTCGTAGGCACTGCGGATTTCTGAATACGTGATGCCTCCAATTACAAAAATAATCAGTTTAGACATAGTCTTCCTGTCATCTCGAGACATGGTATTCTGTTTGTGTCGTGCACTACAAAGAGACAGACAATTCTCACATAAACAAAACAATATAAAGGCAAAGTCAAACAGATATTTATGCACATAGTAATGCACATATTCAGAACATACATCACTACAAGCATGTAGAAGCTACATATGTCTACATATGTCTCTCAGGTTCATTTTAAAAGGGAAGTAGCGTACACAAAAGGAAAAATAGGCACACTTAAAAAAATTAAATCTATACATTTCTAATCTGTGTACCACATTCACTTTCACAGATATGCAGCATTTAAGGTAAACAATATCTTGATGCGAGAGAAATACTACACCTGCTTATTCTTTATTTCTGTAAAAATAGTAAGAACAGTTGTTTTAGACTTTTACAAAGCCTGGGTGTGACATTATAATCCAGGAGTATCTCATGCACCATTAGACAACTTATGATTCAATACTGCTCTACGTTGGGGCCTGTAGTCATAACAGTCAGAGTAATGTGTCCATGCCCAATTGCAACATTGACTGCATAAAACTGCTTTGCTGCCATGGCGAAATTAAGTTTTATGATGCAGCATTGCAGTTGTAGACAGACCTTTCCATGACCAAGTAAACAGCAGGTGTTTATGGGATCAGTAAGTTTATCCACCAGCGGTAAAGTCATCAATCCTGATGACATCTGTAGCATTGAGGACATACAACACATGTGCAGTAGTCACTGTGGTCTGCAATTTCAAATATTTGTTTATAAAAAAAAAAAACAATTCAGATGGCTGCTACAGACTGGCCAAGTCAAACAGGGCCCCGGCTGGGGTTCCCCGGGACGTCCTGATACGTTTCCCGCTACTTCGCGATAAGCTGGCCCTGCAGGATGCTGCAAAATCCAGAACACCTCTTAAGTTCGAGGAAATGCAACTCCAACTCCTACAGGACTTATGCCGCTCCACTCTGGAATGGAGACGGTCTTTTCAACAGGTGACAAAGACCCTACGCTCTGCAGACATCAGCTACAAATGGGGGCCCTCTCGAGCTCTAATAGTCCATAAAGACGGGAGCATGCATCAGCTTTCCACCGCAGAGGACTCAGCGACATTCCTGCAAGGACTGGGCCTTACCATGTCTTCTGACAACACGGCACGTCCAAGTCACAGATGGGACGTACGCAGGATTGTCCCTTTTACCCCACGCTCTGCAGATGACACCGGCTGACTGATGATGCACCAGCAGTCACAAGGAACTGGACTGATCCCCACACCAGTACCAGATACCGGTCAACCCCTGATGTTTAAATGTTCTAGTTCTCAGGTTCCGTTAGTATGCAGCACCGCCCGGCACTGTTAGAGTTCCCGGGTCATAGATAACACAGATGACCCTAGTCGACCACACACCTTTTACAACATGTCCTGATTAGAGGACACAGACACCGGAGTTTCCCCTCCGCTCATCCCCCCCCCCAACACTCTGGGGTAATTGAGTGTAAATCGACAATCAACACACCCGACTGACCACAGCATTGCCTAAGTGTAAGACAGGACCACTGCTTCCTTACATAAGACCCTTAGGGCTGGGTCACTCTCCTAGGCCCACGGTCTTGGTACCATTATCACGCCCTACATTACTTAACGTAACACGTAAATAGAAGATAACATACCACAGCACACTCTTACCTGCAACAAGCACTAAGTGTAGCATTATGTCAACTCGCTAAATGTTTACTACCATAAACAAAAAATGCTTTACTGCTCTCTACTGTGTTAAGGCTACTGAAGTGTGGCAAAAGAGGGCTGTCGTGACGCAGTACCTGTGTCCTTTTTTTTAATCTGTTCTCGCTTATGTTGTCTTTGTTTTGTTTTCTTATGCTCTTTGGGCAAAACGGAGCTACCTCCACCCAAGAAAATTGCTACCGGTACCCAGTGGCTCACTTACACTATGGTTCAGCATAACAACTCAGCATGTCTATATTAGCTAACAGCTCTATGCATCTCCTCTTACTTTACTCACCGTACTACCTTACAATGATTAGCCACATGCTTATGTTTATGCAAAGGTCAGCCACTCTCCCTTAACAGTAGCTCCAGACATCTACTAGTTAGCCTGAAATCTAAGCTACCATAAAATATTTAAAATGTGCGATATGTACGAATGCCATAACCCTGCTTTGTATGTCTTGTTATCAATCTGTGTGCAGAGGCTGTTGTGGCTTACTGAACACTATGTTATTTCTTTGCACGCTATAAATAAAGAATTAAAAAAAAAAACAAAAAAAAAAAACACAAAACAAAAAAACATTAGCTGTGTTTAGTTTTGGCATCATCACACACGTGCTGTGTATGATGATGCCAAATGTGAAGTCCTTTAAACATTGAAGAAAGTGAAGGAAGAAGTGACTAAATGACAAATGATTTAGGTAAACTAGAAAAATGGTCAGAATTGTGGCAACTGACATTTAATGTGGATAAGTGCAAGATAATACATCTTGGACGTAAAAACCCAAGGGCAGAGTACAGAATATTTGATAGAGTCCTAACCTCAACATATGAGGAAAGGGATTTAGGGGTGATTATTTCTGATGACTTAAAGGTA
>OW240919.1:65737406-65847393 GCA_933207985.1 Pelobates cultripes
GGAAATGTCTGCACCATGAATTTTGCAGCATTGTAAAGTTGTTATTCTTCTTAGTCTGATCATTTAAAAGGATTTTATAACTTCAAATTTGATATAAACTGTGCACTCGGGCAACAAACTGAGAAAAAAAAACAGAAATAAAGTGTATATCCCTTCTCTTCGAAAGCAATGTGTGCAATAGCTTTGCTGGGCCTAACTGGATTATATTGTCAATTGCAAAAATATTTTAGTTAATATAATGTTAAACAAAAATCTGCACACCAGTCAAGCCATAAGACTTGCTTTTCCCACAGAAATCACAAATTTGCAGTGATGTTACTACCGCAAAGGATTCTGGGTGGGCATATGCAAATTAGTTCAAAAAAGAATTACAAGTGATTTTGATATATTGAAACGCACATACACAAAATATATTTTTCTATATTTTAATATTTTGAACCATTTGAAAAGTTAACCCAAAATTATTAAAATAATTGAAAAGTTTAAAAAACAATATTAAATTGAGGCCTTAATCAGCAAAAGTACTATAGGTATAATAACCTTAACTACCTCAATAACATCTTTAATTAAAGGAGTCCACCGTGAGAGTTGAAAGGTTTCTTCATTTGACCGGTCCCTCCTCGTTGGCTTACGTTGTGATGACTAGTAGTAAAACATCAAAAACATAGAAACATAGAATGTGATGGCAGATAAGAACCATTCGGCCCATCTAGTCTACCCAATTTTCTAAATACTTTCATTAGTCCCTAGCCCTATCTTATAGTTAGGAAAGCCTTATGCCTATCCCATGCATGCTTAAACTCCTTTACTGTGTTAACCTCTACCACTTTAGCTGGAAGGCTATTCCATGCATCCACTACCCTCTCAGTAAAGTAATACTTCCTGATATTATTTTTAAATCTTTGTCCCTCTAATTTAGGACTATGTCCTCTTGTTGTGGTAGTTTTTCTTCTTTTAAATATAGTCTCCTCCTTTACTGTGTTGATTCCCTTTATGTATTTAAATGTTTCTATCATATCCACCCTGTCTCGTCTTTCCTCCAAGCTATACATGTTAAGATCCTTTAACCCCTTAATGACACAACTTCTGGAATAAAAGGGAATCATGACGGAATATTTCCGTCATGTGTCCTTAAGGGGTTAACCTTTCCTGGTACGTTTTATCCCGCAATCCATGAACCAGTTTAGTAGCCCTTCTCTGACCTCTCTCTAAGGTATTAATATCCTTCTGAAGATACGGTCTCCAGTACTGTGTACCAGTGCCGGACTGGAAAGAAAATTCGGCCTGGGCATTTTTTAATTACAGATAGGGTGTGTTTTGTCATCACCAATGACAAGCACGCCCCATCACAAAGTGAGCATGTTGGTTCAATGCTCTTCCAGGGTAGACCATGCGCAGAGCTCTGCTGAAGAGCTCTGGCATGAGAAAAAGACCCTGTATTTGTTCTGCACAGCGCAAGCAAATTCAATAACACGCTTGCACTGTGTTTGCATGAAATTTGTCTCTGGTGTCTCCATAGTTGGGATAGCAGGAGACAAACATGCTAGGAAAGCATATTGTGCAGTGTGTGTGAGGGTGCTGTGTGTGTGTGTAAGGGGTGTAGTGTGTGTGCGAGAGGGGTGCAGTGTGGGTATGCGAGGTGTGTAGTGTGTGAGTGATGGGTGCTATGTGGGTAAGGGTGCTATGTGTGATTGGGTGCTATGTGCATGTGAAGAAGCTGTGTGTGTCAGGGGTGCAGTGTGTGTGTGCTGTGCGTGTGTGAGTGAGGGTGCTGTGAGTGTCAGGGGTGCAGTGTGTGTGTGCTGTGAGTGTCAGGGGTGCAGTGTGTGAGGGTGCTGTAAATGTTAGGGGTGCAGTGTGTGTGTGCTGTGAGTGTCGGGGTGCAGTGTGTGTGTGTGTGTGTGGGGTGCTGTAAGTGTGTGTGCTGTGAGTGTCAGGGGTGCAGTGTGTGTGTGAGTGAGGGTGCTGTGGGTGTTAGGGGTGCAGTGTGTGTGAGTGAGAGGGTGCTGTGAGTGTCAGGGGTGCAGTGTGTGAGTGAGGGTGCTGTGAGTGTCAGGGGTGCAGTGTGTGTGAGTGAGGGTGCTGTGAGTGTCAGGGGTGCAGTGTGTGTGAGTGAGGGTGCTGTGAGTGTCAGGGGTGCAGTGTGTGTGTGTGATTGAGGGTACTGTGGGAAGGTCAGGGGTGCAGTGTGTGTGTGTGTGTGTGTGTGTGTGAATGAGGGTGCTTTGAGTGTTAGAGGTATCTGTGAGGCTGATGTGACTTGGGTGATTATTTCCCCCCTCCCTGCTTACCTTATGCCTGCGAGTGGGGGATCCTGCCGTTGCCGCCATCCATCCCTGGTGGTCTTAGTGGTGAGTGAACTCTAGCCTGTGAGGCTGGAGTTCACTCTCGCAAGACCCGGAGCATTGCCATGGCAATACTCCGAATCTCGCGAGAGGAACCCGGCGGAGCTGCAAGTTAGAGCTCCTCCAGGTTCCTCTCCTGGCTGCCTCACTCTCTCCCCGCCGGTGGCCGGAATATACTCTACGTGGGTTGGTGAGGGAGATCTTTGATCTCCCCACCGGCCCACCATGGACTACTGCAGGGCCGGCGCTCGTATTGGGCCAGCCCTGCAAAGACTGGCAGGGGAGAACGTGTGATCTCCCTGCCGGCCTCAGCCCATGGCCACTGCGGCCCACCGGGCATTTGCCCGGTGTGCCCGATGGCCAGTCCGGGCCTGCTGTGTACAATACTCCAGATGAGATCTCACCAGTTTTCTGTACAATGGCATGAGCACTTCCCTCTTTCTACTGCTAATACCTCTCCCTATACAACCAAGCATTCTGCTAGCATTTCCTGCTGCTCTATTACATTGTCTGCCTACCTTTAAGTCATCAGAAATAATCACACCTAAATCCCTTTCCTCAGATGTTGAGGTTAGGACTTTATCAAATATTCTGTACTCTGCCTTGGGTTTTTAGGTCCAAGATGCATTATCTTGCACTTATCCACATAAATACAACCATATTTATTAAGACATTAAGCTCAAAACTAACCTGCTCCTGAATTATGTTTGGGTAAGTAACATGGAGTAATAGTTATTCCAAGACAAGTGGATACCAGAGTTAATTTGATTTGAAAATTTTTTTTTTTTTTTTTTACACAAATGATGAGTTTTTAACAATTATCATTGAATAAGTGCTCGGTATATTACAATTATATCTGGTTTACCAATGTTTATAAAACTTTCTTACCCTTGGGATAATAGGAACCCCAATGTGCTTCCAATTCTTTAACACATCTCCATCACTCTCTATCTTGACATGTTGTATCAATCTGTCCAAATTCTCCTGTGTTGTTCCTTTAGGTATACAAAATAGGTTTCATGTCTAGCTAGGATTTCCTTTCATTACATAAATAAAAAATAAAACACGTGAGTCATTCATTGCATATGTCATATCAGATTATCTTCCAATGGCTTACCATTCTCAACGAAGATGTAAAGGAGGATAGCTCTTATTTTGTCATAATTATCCAAGTCTTTGTTAAGCAAGACTGGAAGCAGGACACGCATATGTTCTTTCACCTTTAGCCCATCAATATCCGTTCCTAAGGCCAGATCCTGCAATGATAGTTTAGGTCTCAGGTTTTCAGAATATAAGTGATGATGTAATAAGAAGGATGACATTCCATGAATTTAAAGACACAAAAGCTGAACAATTAACCCCTTAAGGACACATGATGGAAATATTCAGTCATGATTCCCTTTTATTCCAGAAGTTGTGTCCTTAAGGGGTTAAAGGAACCCCTTAGAATTAGTAATTCAAAACTCTGTTCCTCTTCCACCCTGCATCCGCCCCCGCCCCTCCCAAACAAACAGAGGAGCAAGAAGCATCAGCTCTGTTGGGACAAGTATTGGTTTAAATGTTTGTAAAAAGGTAAGACCACACCCAGGACCTCCAGCAGGTGCAAATCACTGGGCCAAAATGGATTACATAATGTAGCATTGGTTTTGCCAGAAATATATAGAAAACCAAAACATTCCATCCATGTGAGCAATGTCAATAGCTGTCTGAATGAAATAAAATGGACAGGTTCCTTCCCTCCTTGTCCACACCATACCTAAAACCAGCTACAGTAAACATTATATATATTATATATATACACAAACACACACACATATATATATACACACACACACACACACACATATATATATATATATATATACACAAACACACACACATATATATATATACACACACACACACACATATATATATATATACATACACACATTATATGCATGTATATGTATTGATAAGAGCCATTTACTTGTTCAACTTTACACAGCTTCTCAAGGTGTGGCTGGAATTTCTTCATACAATCCTCTGCCAATGTGAGATGGAGAGCTTGCTGTTGGAGAAAATTAGGAAAAAAACAAACAAAATAAAAAAAACACAAAGCATTAAAAATAGCCAAATCTATTTCTTGTGAATAGAGAGTTGTGGATAGGTAAACAACTGAGAACATTTAGCAAAGTGTCAGTTAATAATCAGAACCTTTTCTGAGAACTTGTTTAGGCATGAATCAATTTGGACTTTTTTTTTATTTTTATTTTTTATTTTTTTTAACTACGGTTTAATATTTTTGCTACTTTCCTATCACTTTATTCCGATCGGTTACAATTTTTTGTAATAGTGCACTCCATATACAAAATACAAGAAGAAAGTCAAACTAATCCTAAAATACTTTAATAAATTGGAATGGATTTAAAAACAAAAAAAAAACAAGAAAAAAAACAAAACACTTTTCAGAACACTTTGATAAACCTTCAACCAGTCAGTGTATTCATTTTTCAATGGAATTCACAAATTGCATATTAACAGAGAAAAGAAGATGTGATTATTCTATGTGTTTTTAGAACACTCTGTCCAACTCCTAATATAATAAAATAAAAACAGTCTCAAGGTAATTCTAGAATCCCTGACATAAAGACTGTAAGTTAGACACCAGTGAACAAGGGCTCCCAAGAACTCCAACAATACTGGGAGGTGACTGCATTTTAAAAGGCATATTACCGAAAGGGTATCCTTGTTGTTCTTTTCTCTTTCAGAATATAGGCCTTAAGAGGAACACAATGAAAGACAACATCTGACATTTGTCTTGATTTGATTTCAGTGGGATTTAGTCAAACTGAGAAATGTGAAGAACAGACAAGGGATTTGCAAATGTTAGGGCACAATATTTGAGCTACAAAAAAACACTTTTCCATTCAAGTCTTTTTGTCCTAGTATTCAATGAAGACAAAACAGAAATAAACAATTAAACTCCCTTGGCAGCAGCAGTAGCTGTAGGATTCATCAAACCAAATGCATTAAACTAAACAACAAAAAGTTACCTGTGCACTATCCCAAATCTCTATGCACTTTTAAATCACAGATTTTTAGTCGCACTCTAATGGCCTTTAAGGTGTAAGCTCACCTGCCACATCAAGGCAAACCTCTATGGTGAGTCCTTGCTGCTCATCTTAAATGCAAAACCTCTTCTAAGGTGAGGCCCTTTAAATAACCCATTACACAATCAGGTTATTACATAAAATAGTTTTAGACAAGTTTAAACCAACACACATTAAAATGAGGAAAACATATGGATCAAATGAATATACTTACATTTTAAATACAAAGTAACAAACTGAATAAAATTGATTAATTGTGGAAATCAAAAAGGTACCCACCTTGCCAATCTGCTTTTTAAAATGGGGCATTTTTTTCATCAGATTGGACAGGTTACCAATGGTGAGCTGTGAATGAAGAACGAAAGAAGTTAATACTAATTAGTACTTTTTGACTCCAGTGAGGAATTCACAAAGTGCATCAGTATAAAAGTTACTAAAATCTAATACTCCTTAGAGTAAGCATGTCAACTTGCGGCCCACAATGAATATATTCGCGGCCCGCTTGCCCTGGAGTCGCTTTGCGCTATGGCTGCGACCAGTCACAAGACAGGTGCCACGGCCGATTGTGTGCTTTGTCGGTCACAAGACTGCTAAGAACTAGTCCACGCCGGCTGCATGGAGCTACAATGCACAGAGTGGCTGACTGTTCCCCTTCCTTCCTGCTCGCAGCGCCCTGAGGAATGTTTGGCCTGCTTGAGCAGAGAAGAGCAGGGCTGGAGGACAGATGGTGTATCTTAAGGTAGGGGAAGAGGGACTTCTGGGACCTTCCTATGTACTGTGTTGAATAGCGGATGGGGGTGCAGTGTATTAAATTGGGGAGGGATGGGGCAGTATTACATTGGGGAGAAAGGGGGGCAGTGTATTACATTGGGGGAGGGAGGGTAGTGTATTAAATTACAGTGTATACCAAAGTGAGTAGGTGCAAACAAAATAAACTGAAGATAAATACCCAAATATTGGAGCAATCAAAAGAGTTGTATACCTATACATAAAAACATAAAAATAAAAACAAACATATACAGGGCCGTCTATAATATGATTAGGACCCTGGGCAATGCATTTTCTTGGGCCCCATGGGCCCTGTCCCTGCCACTGCCTCACCCCCCAATTACGTCCAACCCGCAATCACACTGACAGACGTACTGGCACATACACACACAGACAGACATTAAAACATTCACAGATACATACTGACACACACAGTCACTACACACAAATATATACTGGCAGACATACTGACACACACACAGACATACATACATACATACACAGACACATACATTAACAGATATACTGACACACACACAAACAAACACATACACTGACAGATATACTAAAACACACAGACACATACACTGACAGACACATTGACACACACACACAGGCATACTGACATATATACACACACACACAGGCATACTGACATATACACAGACAGACGTAATGGCTGATACAGACAGACATTAAACATTCACAGATATATACTGACACACACATACGCTGACATACAAATATATCCTGGCAAACATACTGACACACACACACAGACATACATACATACATACACACAGACACATACACTGACAGACATACTGACTGACACACACATACACAGACATACTGACATACACACAGACAGACGTACTGGCACATACACACAGACAGACATTAAAACATTCACAGATACATACTGACACACACATACACTGACACACAAATATATCCTGGCAGACATACTGACACACACACACAGAGACATACCTACATACACACACACAGACATACTGGCATACACACAGACATACTGACACACACACAGACATACTGGCATACACACAGACATCCTGACACACACACACACACACAGACATACTGACACACACAGAGACATACTGGCATACACACAGACATCCTGACACACACACACACACAGACATACTGGCATACACACAGACATCCTGACACACACACACACAGACATACACACAGACATACTGGCATACACACAGACATACTGACACACACACACACAGACATACACACACAGACAGACCTACTGACATACATTTAGCCACCCTCCAGGTTCTTACCTTTTCCTGGAGGGTGGTTTCCCTGGTCCAGTGGCAGGCTGAGGCAGATGGGAGTTCTCCTCTTGAACTCCCCTCCTCCCTGCCTTCCTCCTCCCTCGCGGCTATCTCCGGTGGGAGGAAGTGACGTCACTCCTCCCAGCCGGCTGCAGAACCGGAAGAGGGGCCCGGTCGCGATGTTTAAGCGCCACAGCGCCCGACCGGGCCCCTGCTGACACATGCTCCCCGGGTGGCCCTTAGTGCATGGGCCACCCGGGGAGCCTCCTCAGTGTGCGGGAGCCGCAAATCGCGGGGCCCACAGAGCAGCTGCTCTGGGCCCCCAGGAGCAACTGGGCCCGGGGCAGCTGCCCCGTTTGCCCCGCGTTAAAGACGGCCCTGAACATATAGCGTAATGCTGTAATATAATGAGTGTGGAAAATCAACTTCTGTATGGTCCAACTCACATTCAAGAGCCTGTTCACAAGAGAAACTGACTCAGGTAGTAGCGTTTTAGGGGTATAAGCTTGAATAGATTCCAGTAAGTGAAGCTTGATCCTCAAAAAAAGAGGCACAGGAAAGGCATACCGATTAAGATTAAAAGTATAATAATTTATTCAACAAATATATAAAATCTTACATTCAAAATGCAGTAATGCTGTCTTCCAATAAGCACAATGCGTTTCGATGAATAAACGTCTTCCTCGGATGCAGGAAGACGTTTGAGGAAGATGTTTATTCGCCGACAACCCTGGCGTGTACCATTAGAAATTCCAAACCATTTGGCCTTAATTCCAGGACCCACGGTTCTACCTTGGGGATCACTGTATAGGGCCATTATTGCACTAAGTATCTCACTCAAGAACCCGAATGATACGAAGGACTCTCTGACAAAAGCCCAGCTGACCCTGTCAAATGCTTTTTCTGCATCCAGTGGCAGGATCAGCCTGGGTATACGTTCCTCTCTAGCCTGTTCCAGTATTCCAATCATATTTCCTATATGATTAGTAGAACGTCATCCCGGAATAAATCCCACCTGGTCTCTGTGTATTATATGGCTAACTATTCGTTGGACTCCATCTGCCAGTATTCCCGCATATACCTTGATGTCTGCGTTTAAGAGAGAAATCGGCCGATAGCTTTCTACTTTCTCTGGGTTCTTACCAGGTTTTAATATTGGGATTCTGAAATCTTTACTATTATTCATTATATAATCTACCACACAATCAATTGGACCCAGAAGATTATTTTAAAGATAATACCAATCATTAAAGGCCTTTCCTATTCTCTCTGGAGATAAACAGGTCTCACCTCTATATAACATTTTGGAGATTTTTTTGTTTTGTTTAAATTTCTTTCTTGAGTCTGTTGGTTAACAAGCTGTCTGCTCTATTGCCTCTATAATAAAAAGTTGCTTTTAATCTTTCAAGTGTTTTGCTAACTTTCGTTATTAATAATTCATTAATCCTATTTTGTAGAATAGAGATTCTGTTCGACAGCTGCTCATTAGAGGCTATTTTATTATCTCTTGAGAGATTATATAATTGAAGTTACAGGTTATTTAAATATCTTTCCCTATAATCTCTGTTCTCAGAGGCTAATTTAATTAATAAACCCCTAATCCCCACTTTATATGAGCACCATATTCCTGAAGGGGAAATCTGTTCAGATTGATTATCTTTAAAATAATAATCTGTCCGTTTCTTAATAAATTCTATGTTCTTTTTATTTGACAGAATATTATTTAATCTCCATTCTGGTTTTGGGATTTCAAAGGTATCTTTAAGATCCAGAATAACTGCATTGTGATCCGACCATGTAATCTCATTTATCTTAATTGTTTTTGTTTGTTGTGCTAGTTTGATATCCCCCAACACAAAATCAATACGGGAATATGCATAAGATTTTGAAAAACAAGTAAAGTCTAAGTCTATTGGATAAAGAATACGCCAGATATCTAATAATGAGTGATCTTGAATTAACGGTCTGAATTTTTCAGAGCGTTTAAAAATTCCTTTATCAGATATCTGTCCCGTGATGTTTTTTTTGGTCTAGGAGTGGGTCAAATACTAAATTAAAATCCCCTAAAATCATCGGGATTCCTTGTTTGACCATATCCATTCTTTTTAAAACTTTAGCTATAAATGGTAGTGAGGAGTGGTTTGGTGCATAAAGATTAACTGTTGTGTATATAATGCTATCGATCTCACAAACTACTATAATAAATCTTCCCTCTGTGTCTTGTTCTGTATATATACACTTCTGAAATTCAAATTTCTGGATATCAGTATAGCAACCCCTCATTTTTTATTGTGTTCAAGAGATGCAGACAGGACCGTCGTATAAATTTTAGATCTTAAATTAACATTGTCCTTCTTTCTCCAATGCGTTTCCTGAACACCACAAGCATCAATTTTCTGTTTCTTCAAGTATTCTACTAAGATAGATCTTTTAAATGGGGCATTAAGTCCCTGGGTGTTTATCGTATTAAATCTAACCATAATTTCGAATTATTTCCTTCTCCAAAATCACCAAGACCCCCCGCCTCGAGCTCAGATCGCAAAATTCCAATTCCATCACAAACCAAGCAAACAAACACACATACAACATAACAAACCCCGCAGGTATTGGGGTACCAAAGTGTCCCTGTGGGTACCATACCCAAGGCCAGGGGCATTGTAATAATTGCCATTAACAAACCCGAGCGGAGGGCTGCTTGAGGAGCAAATTACTCTTTCTTCCTACACAGTAGATTCCTACATCTGGTCCCCATCTCTCTTCCTCTGCAACTACCTGTTAATAATCTTGCCTTTCCTTCTCTCCTCCTCTTCATCTCCGTCTCCTACTTGTAGGACCAGTGTATGGTATTCACATTCTATTCTTTATTAAATCAGATCTTTCTTATCTGTTTGAACTGTCCCATCCCTCGTCTCTCACCTCCTTCCCTTTCTTTTTCCCCCTTCTCATTTCTCTAGTATCGGCTTGTTTTGTCCTCATGGGTGGAGGATAGATAGTGTCGTAGGACCTCTGCTATTAATTTGTGTAGGTAATCTGTGTTTCGTGATGTATTATATAATATGTGCTGTGATTCTCTTTATTGTTTCGTTTGTGATGAGTGATATCTATATTCTTATATTATCAAATATTCTAAGTAGTAGTGAAACCCATCTTATACATTTATACCCCATTTATATATAAAATGTCTTAATGTGAAACTATTCTTTATATTTTGTGCTTTGCAGCATCATATTCTATATTGTGATTCAATTAAGTACACTAATTAGTTAACAGTGTTATCCCTCATGTAAAGATTGTGGCAAAAAAAAAAAAAAAAAAAGCGTTAACTCCGTAGACACCCAAATTTCTCTTTAAACCGTGTTGTCTGTTGTTATAGAGAGTCCTATAGCACATGTTTTCAAATTTAAATTTCATATCTAATTTTCCTCGTCTTATGTTAATCTATTATAACAGCATTATTTAATAAGAGAAGTCTGGTGCTTTTTGAGAAGAGTCCTTGGACCCATTATTTTTCAGTAGTATATTTTCCTTCTAGAGAGGGGGAGGTGAGAAAGGGGAGGGTGAACATGTAAAATACATACATTGGGATATCCTCTCTTATTCATATCCATTTCGCAGGTTTTTTCCTTTAAGCCAATTGGCCAATTTTTCTGGGGAGCCGAATGAAACTGTACTGTGTTCGTAGGATATAATTATTTTTGTGGGGAAACCCCATTTATATTTTATATCCTTATTTCAGAGTATTTTTGTTAAATTGATGCACCGTCTTCTTTCTGATCTAGTATGATAGGAAAGATCTGGGTAGATCTTTATTTGTGTATATGCAGGAATCATGTGGATGTTTCTCGCTGCTTTTATGATCTGATCTTTAAGTCTGGATGATACGCAGCATATGATAACATATCGTGGTTTTGAACTGAGAATTTCTGGAGGTTTGAATGTCCTATGGTATCTCTCCAAAATATGATTATAGCCTGATATATCTATATCAAGAGCTTTTATAAGTTCCAGTGTATAGATTTCTATCTGTTCATGTGTAATAGTTTCTGGAATGTCTCAGAGTCTTAAATTATTACTTCTCGTTCGCCCTTCTAACTCAGCAATTTTTTTTATCCATATTGCAGATTTTATCATCTTGTTTTTTTTAATTAGATTCTCTTGCTGTTGAAGTTTTTCCTTCTTTTGGAGAATGTGTACTTAATTTTCTTGGAGTTGCATCTTTATTTGATATTGTTTTTCTTTAATTTCTTTTTTCATGTTATTGATTTCAATTTTAAATTTTTCAAATAGAGAGTCAAACGCACATTCCAGAAAGGCCTTTGTGACAGTCTGGTCTTTTTCTGTATTAGGTGGGAGATTTTTGTGTGCTGGTTCTTGCATGATGATACTTTCTTCCAGATCATTCCCATCTGAATTATATTTGTTTGTGAGGAGAAAAAGGAGAGTCTCTTCTCATTACTTTACTTTTTTCTGATCCCTTCCTTCTTGGGACAGACCCTTTCCTTCTTTTTTCTTCTCTACTTTTGGCTGATTTCTATAATCTTTAGCACATTCTTTTTGTTTATATTTTCCGGTAGTCAGAATATTCCCTTGTAGATCATTGTCAGAAAGCTGAATTTAATTCTTAGTTTTCTCTTTACCTCTCTCTTCCAACTTGTCCCTCTCTTCACTTTTCCAATTCTGTTCCGTTCACTTTCTTCAGACACAGGGGTATATACGTTCTTTCAAAATGATTACTTAGATCCTCTTTCCCACTCCCTCCCTCTCTCCCCCTTTGCTCTCTCTTATCCTCTCTCTCCTCCCTGCCAGATCTAAGAGAGAGGATCTTATAGGCTTAAGTAGTGATAGAATTTTGTAAAAAAAAAAAAAAAAGTCATGCAGCTGTGGCTGTTTGGCGAGCAGACATTAGGGGAAGAAAAAAAAAGAAGTTCCTCTTATCTGTTTAAATTGTCTTGGTGTTGATTGTATAATTTTTTATTTGTTTTTTTTTTTGTCAAAGCTTCTTCACTCCCGTTACAGTTGTATCCACAATGACCGGGATACCCACTTCTGTCTGATTTATCCCCTTTCAGTGAATAGTTCAACAGATTGTTTAATATGTATCTTAGTTGTAGCAAGTAGTTATTTCTGAGTCAGTTATTTAGGGTTGCTCCTGTTTTCTCTCCCCTTGTTGAATTCAATTAGCTCTTTACATAAGGAGTCCACAGCCTTCCACACTCAGTAAGTTAGTTGGAAGCCTTAGTTTTCCTTAATTAATTACAAGCATTAACTAGTTTTCCCTGTTTTTTCCTCTCCTCGTTTCCCCTCTCTTATTGGACTACAATTGGGTAATAATTTATTCATTCAAGAAAGGGTTTACCTGTCTTAGGTGAAAATAAATAAAATAAACCAGGAACCCCCCCCAAATATTACTGATTAAATGAGTCAATTCAGTACATAAGTAATCAATTGTATATCAAAGAACCCCCCCCCAAAAAAAAAAGCAGCAAGAGAAAAAAAAAAAAAAAATAGATTTCCTTGTCTGTTATTTTTTTTTGTTATTTCTGTTATATCAAAAGGTGTCCTTCAGCTCCTACTGATATAACCATAAAACTTTCTCCAGATTTTCCCAAACCTCGGCCAGTACACTATGTAACATTCACAGAACCTTGTTGAGTTCCCTCTGATACTTAGCGTTGGTTGCTCGATACAGTGGCAGTATGAGTAATAGTTAATGCGTTCTTCATCCGGAAAAATAGATCAGCACACGCTGTGTTCTCTGTCTGTTTTCAAGCCAGCTCCTGCATGCTCCCCTTCGCTTCCCCCGCTCATAGCGCCACGAGCGTAACCACGTGTTATGCCATCGCTCCACCCCCTAGCACTGAACGCTCCCCATGGAGATGCTGATTGGCCGTGCAGTGTTTGAAAAAAAAAAAAAAAAATCCCAATGTTTTTCTATGGGAAAGCATTGGATTGGCTGAGGTCATCAAGTCTTGTTGATTTTGAAGTCATAGGAGTGTTCTTCACTGTGGCAAGTGATCTCAGTAAAGAACACCTCTAGGAGGACACAACCCCAACCTTGGCATACTAATCACAGCTAAATCCAAAAGGGCACTACCAAATATTACTTCTCCTTGACCTCTCTGCTGCCTTTGACAACGTTGATCATCCTCTCCTCCTTCAAACTCTTCAAATTGCTCGGTCTCTGTGACTCTGTCCTCTCATGGTTTTCCTCTTATCTCTCCCAACGCTCATTCAGTGTCTCCTTTTCCAAGGATACATCCTCCCCTCGTCCTGTCACAGTTGGAGTTCCCCAATGCCCTGTCCTTGGTCCCCTTCTATTTTCTCTTTATACTGCCTCTCTTCGCAAACTTATTTTGGATTCCACTACCACCTGTATGCTGATGACACTCAGATTTACCTCTCCTCCCCAGACCTCTCCCCTGCCGTACTGCAATGTGTCACTGCTTGCCTTTCTTCCATCTCTGACTGGATGTCCTCACGCTTTCTGAAACTCACTCTCTCTAAAAAAACTGAACTCTGTCTTTCCTACTCCTAATACTGATCCTCCTCTCTCGCTCTCCATTCAAGTCAGTGATATCCATATAAGTCCATCTTTGCAAGCGCACTGTCTTGGCGTCATACTTGACTCTGGCCTCACCTGTGAGCCTCACATCCAGTTTGTTGCCAAATCCTGTAAATTCCAACTTGAAAACATAGCCCGCATCCGCTCCTTTCTTACACAAGATGCTACCAAGGAGCTTATTCATGCTCTAGTAATTTCCCGCATGGATTATTGTAACCCTCTCCTGATTGGTCTCCACAAAAGACGTATTGCTCTGCTACAGTCTGTAATAAATGCTGCCGCCAGACTGATTTTCCTCTCTAGTCGGTCCTCTCACCCCTCTGCCAGTCCTTATATTGGCTCCCTGTATCCTATAGTCAATTCAAAGTGCTAACCCATACATTTAAAGCACTGAACTATTCTAGCCCCTCATATCTCTTCACAGATCAATAGGTATGCCTGTCCTCGTTCCCTCTGCTCTACCCGTGAACGCCTACTGACCGCTGCTTGCACCCGTACGGCCAACTTGTGCTTGCAGGGCTTCTCGTGGGCGGCTCCCTTCCTATGGAATACCCTGCTTTACATACCTGTCTCTTGCTCTCTCCTATACGGCAGTGCTTTACTCTCTCCTCCAGCTCTGCTTCACTCTCACCCTATTTGATTGATATTTCCTGTCCTAAAGTGTCTTATACCCCAACTCCTATAGACTGTAAGCTTGTTTGAGCAGGGTCCTCTTCAACCTACACCCTGTTCCAAATTATTATGCAAATTATATTTTTCTCATTTACCTTAATAATTGATATAAAGAACAGTCAGCATAATTCTCATGTTATCAACTATTAAGAGTACAATTCAAATTTTATTGAACAAACCTAATAACAGTATTTTTTTAAAACATAAAAAACTTACAATGCACTGTTCCAAATTATTATGCACAGTAAGTTTCAAAACACTTTATAGTTGAACTGAAAATTGTCATTTGTTGTGTTTGCAGCATATTTACTGAAATCAAGAGCTCTTTCAATCAAACTTATTACAACATTTTAACTTTTTAAACATTTTAACAGGTCACGTTACATTTTAACATAGGACCCCTTATTTGATAGCAGCTTCACAAGTCTTGCATTCATTGAACTTGTGAGTTTTTGGACAGTTTCTGCTTGAATTTGTTTGCAAGATGTCAGAATAGCCTCCCAGAGCTGCTGTTTGGATGTAAACTGCCTCCCACCCTCATAGATCTTTTGCTTGGGGATGCTCCAAAAGTTTCTCAATAGGATTGAGGTCAGGGGAGGATGGAGGCCACACCATGACTTTCTCGCCTTTTATCCCCATAGCAGCCATTGATGCAGAGGTATTCTTTGCAGCATGAGATGATGCATTGTCATGCATGAAGATTATTTTATTAAGGAAAGCATAGTTCTTCCTTCTGTACCAGGGAAGAAAGTGGTCAGTCAGAAACTCCACATACTTTGCAGAGGTCATCTTCACACCTTCGGGGACCCTAAAGGGGCCAACCTGCTCTCCTTCCATGATTCCGGCCCAAAACATGACTCCACCACCGCCTTGCTGACGTCGCAGCCTTGTTGGAACAGGGTGGCCGTCCACCAACCATCCACTTTGCCATGCAACCCTGGATGGAGCTCATCAGTGAACAGGACTGTTTGAAAATTAGTCTTCGTGTATTTTTCTGCCCAATGCAGCCATTTCTGCTTGTGAGCATTGGTTAGTGGTGGCAGAATAGAAGGTTTATGCACAGTTGCAAGACTCTGGAGGACTCTACACCTTGATGTCCGTGGGACTCCAGAGGCACCAGCAGCTTCAAATATCTGTTTGCTGCTATGTAATTAGCAGCTGTAATTAGCAGCTGTTCTCTTGATCCGATGCATGGATCTGGCAGAAATCTTCCTCAATCTGCCTTTATCTGCACGAACCCATCTGTGCTCTGAATCAGCCACAAATCTCTTAATAGTGCGATGATCACACTTACGTTTTCGTGAAATATCTAATGTTTTCATACCTCGTCCAAGGCATTTAACTATTTCACTCTTTTCAGCAGCAGAGAGATCCTTTTTATTCCCCATATTGCATGAAAATGATGCTCTGCTTAATGTGGAACACCCTCTTTTAGTAGTTTTTCCTTAAATTGGGCTCACCTGGCAATCTAATTATCACAGGTGTCTGAGATTGTTTTCAGTGATCAAAAGAGCCCTGAGACACAATGCCATCCATGAGTTAAACTGAAAAACAAAATATTTAATCTGTGTGACACTTAGAATAGAATTTGCATAATTTGGAACAGGGTGTATTGTTCCTGTAAGCTTTCTTGTAATTGTCCTATTTATAGTTACATCCCCCCTCTCATAATATTGTAAAGCGCTACGGAATTTGTTGGCGCTATGTAAATGGCAATAATAATAATAATAATAATAATAATAAAATAGGACTTCAAAATCAACAAGATAACATCATTTGTTTTTTACAGCTGTGCAACAGCATACATTCAAAGTTTAAATCCCATTACCAAATTTTTATTATATGTAAAGGTAGCTGGACTGAAACGTTGGTTATATGCATATGCACATCTCCTTAAAATAAATTTGCTCTTACTTTGAAGCCTTAGGACGTTCAGGGTCAGTGAGGCGACTTTTTTTATACCGTACTTATCAAAATAAACCTACGTTTCTATGAAAACTGAAGTTTGGGGGTTTTTTTGCAGCCCGCATAAACTCACACCTTGTTTATTTGGCCCTTGTTAACCTTTGAGTTTGACATGCTTGCCCTAGAGTACTGAAATCAAACCTTAGAAGGATTAACTCAATGTAACTTGCTAAACAAATGCAAAAAAGAACAATGAAAACTTTTCAATTGCCTCAATAAAGTAGAGATAACATGCACATGGATTTGAATGAATACTTCAATAAATTCTAATGAATAAACAGAACAAGTAGACTCATTCAGCAGATAGGGCTACAAATATAAATGACTAATAAGGTGTTTCAATTTCAATATTGTTATACACTGACAAAATTAAAATTACTCTTGTTTATTGCTTTAGTGTTTTTGCACCTCAAAAGTCGTCAATATGAACTTTTTTTATATATTTTTTTATCATGAAAGAGCACTGGGAGCTCAGAATTTCCTACTCACATGTAAGTGGGAAGGACACGTAAAGGCTCTCTAACACTCTCAGGTAACTTATTGAAACATTGACTGGCTAGGTTTCGAAACGAAGACTAAAGTAGCAAACAGTAATACAATTAAAGTGGATGTTTTCCTCACAAAACTGACCAATTGTCGTGGTAATGGAAATAAATTTAAAACAAATAAAACACACACCAAAAAAAATAAAAATGTAACATACTTTTTGGGGGCTTATTTGAATAAGGATTTGTTTTGAGGATGGGGTAAAAGACTATATAGACAGATCACCATAGTGGCTCAGATTTTAACTATTTTTAGTACCTTTCCTTCGGTTTCCTTTTTGTTGGAAGATATTTCTTTGACCAGCTTTGGAATTTCTCTGTGGCAGAAACAATAAGGAATGTAAAAAAATGTGGATCAATAAACTGAAACAGTTTAGCAAGCAGTTTAAAACGTCTAATGATCTTTCCATCCTCAATCAAGCATTATTTAAAATGGACATGGTCAACAGAACACTCATCCAGAATTCTAAGATTAGATCAGATTCTGGTCACAATAATGAACACTGTGTTTTCACTCTCATAGTTCAGGCGAGGGATATACAGCAAAATTGTGCACACACACACAATTTGTACTTGTAATTTATGCTGATGGTTAAAATAAAGTATACAGAGATGGTGACTAAAGCACCATATATTTTGAAGATATTTTAACGCTAAGAAGGTGTCTTTATGCTTCAGTATGGACCTTACAGACTGTACCAGCGACTGACAGCAACTCAATTAAGTCTGCACACAGATACACTTTTTATAAGGAATGGATAGGCAAGACAATGACTTTTCCCAATTTCATGTAAATACGACACCACCTTATTACAGTTACCAATGAAAAACTTCACTGCCCAAAGGCTCACGATTATTGGTTAAGGCACGCAATGATGCCAATCAGCAACTCCTCCCTCACACACACACCCCAGCTTTCGATGCTATTGTCAGGAAGCAGAAATTAAATCAATGAAATCGGTCACTGATACATGCTGCCTTTAAACCATTGAGGAAAAAAAAATTAAAAATTTTTTTTTAAAAATCAAAGTAGGAGTTTAAATTAAACATCACGTTAATTCCCCATTATTTGTGTTACTTTAGCATTGCATTCTATAGTCTAGAGTTGAGTTTATGATAACACTAAAACAGTTCCTTAGATTTCAGATTTCCCTTTAGCTTTCTATTTACACATTTCTGAAATGTTGCACATAATATTTCAGTGCTGAAGATTTTGGCTAAGTTGAGACATATTTTGTTTCAGTAGTGAAACATAACTTGGTCAATAATTCACTAAATCCAAATGCTGAGACAATAATAGGTGTATTCACACTGCTATAAGGCATGCTGACTGATTAAAGAGCATTCTTAGAAAGCCAGATGCTCCTTAATTTAAAATAAAAAATAAAAAAAAAACTCCAAAAGCCAGGACATAATCCTACAACTGAAGATGTGATCTTTCAACAAGGGAAAATCCTGTGGCATAACATTAGAGAGTCTGGCAGGGAGAACAGCCAAATATATATGCACTGACTGTAGATAGATAAAGCTGTGATGAAATGCAAATGCTTACTTTGAGTGACAGGCTTGAGATGTTTAAACAGGTGACATTGTCACTGTGTCCCAGATCACTCAATGAACCTTGGCCTCTATATAACTGGTCATTGATATAGGATAGGGAGGAATGGATTTAACTTTCAATTAGGAGTATACCCAAATATATCATCTATATGTAATACATGTTTTCTAAAATTACTGACTAGTCTGTGGGTACTCAGCCCCATATGCAAGGTGTGTGGTGCTCTGGCACATATTTCTATCATGACCAACATTAACTCGGCAATTTGAGCTTCAGAAGCTCTTCTGTGTGATTGGAACAGACGGGCTAGCCTTCGCTCCTCATGTGCATCAATGAGCCTTGGCACCACTTTTGTTAGGTGCTAACCACTTCATACCGGAAACACCCAGTCGTCTAGCCATCATGTTTTTTCGCTTACCTGTTTTTCCTGCGTACAACACAGGAGATTCAAGAACTGACTGCTCACTTGCTGCCCAATATATCCCACCCATTGACAGGTGCCATTGTCAAGACACAATCAATGTTATTCACTTCAGGGGTTTTAAAAAGTTATGGCTGATCAGTGTATAACACCATTTCACACAGCGCTTTTCAATTATATATTTGGCTTACTTAACAACAAGTAATTGACAGAGAAAAATAATGTTGACAAACACAAGAGGTAAAGAAACCCTGCTCAAATTAGCTTACAATAAATAAGGAAAGGATGAAAGAAAGTTATAGTTCCTAAATCGTTATTTTCCAGAAAATACAATAGATCACAAAGCAATAAGTTGTATTAAAGGACCACTGTAGGCACCCACACCATCCACACTGTAGGACCTCACGGACCTCCAGCGTCAAATAAGATCCCCATAGAAAAGCAATGAGTAATGCTTTCCTGTGGCAGGTTTGAAAGTGAGCCTTTGGCCGCACATGCGCATTTGGCTACCCTCGGGAACTGACGTCGGCGGGGGAGGAAAGGTCACCAGTGCCGAGGGAGCTCTGAGCTGGATTAAGGTAAGTGGCTAAAGGAGTTTTAATCCCTTCAGCACCGAGGGAGGGGGCACTCCAAGAGCCTATAGTGCCAGGAAAACGGGTTTGTTTTCCTGGCACTAAAGGATCCCTTTAACCAGTTCTCCAAAAGCATAATAATACAAGATATCCCATAAAATTGTTTCAAACAACCAACAATACCTATTTAAAAGGCACTGAAATCATGAGTCGTCAGTCCTACAAAACATTGCTTTCTCTATAATTAACTTAGAGAGCTAGTCAAAAAAAGTCAGAACTGTCAGGAATTCAAAATGAATTTTAAACTTAAGGGCAAAAGAGACAAACTGGAAAATTATCCAAGTCAGCTATGATTCCAGTTCAACTACTTTGACTATCATACTTTATATTTACATTAACCTCCCGACAATTCTCACTTTTGTAAATAACCCTACTAGTATTTACTCTCAATGTGGTCTCAGGTTACCTCTTTAAATTCATCATACTATGCCCACTGCCTCATTAACATGTATATTATAGTGGAGCAATGGAAGCATTTGTTCACCCTACCCATTTTTCTAGGGGGTTTGTACACTTGTATAATTATATATACACACACAATTAGAGATAGTAGCTGTATTAGTCCAGTGATGTAGATGTAAATAACAGACAATTCGTATCTTGTAATACCTTTTTTTTATTGGACTAACAGAATTTTTTAAAGACAAGCTTTTGGGAGAATCTCCCTTTCTCAAGTCTAAAGCATTTCTGAGCAAGACAGAACATAGAATTCAAAGTTGAGTTGTGATACAGGGGTTAAAGCGAAATGAGTGTAGATAAGACACAGGTTTGATAAAAAATAGACACCATTCTTTTATATGTGACTGTGCATTTACATTTGTGTATATGAGTTCATGTGCATATATGTATACATATGCATATGTATATGTGTTCATGTGTATGCGTATACATATATATATATATATATATATATATATACACACACACACACACACACACACACACATTGTGTGTGTGTGTGTGTGTGTGTGTGTGTGTGTGTATATATATATATATAAAGTGTGCATATGCATGCATACATGTATGTATATGTGAATAGGTGTATGTGTACATATATATATATATATGGGTCTCTAAGTGTAGGTATATGTATTGGTGATTGTTTATGGATGTATGTGTAGGTGTGCATGTACATATATTTGGGCATTTGGTTGTATTTATATGTATATTGGGTCATTTATTGATATTTTATGGAATGAACGATTTAAAATTGTGAGAATTGGTAAAACAAGTAAAAGAGTGCAGGGAAGAAGTTTTGGATAATATAGATAAGGCAGTCTTAATAATCTGTACTCACTCCAAGACACCAGCAATGTGTTTATGACGAATTTTAACAAATAGTTCATCAGATTCATCTAACCGTGCCTCTTTGTCCTTTGTAGTAGACATACGGTCAGCACCATATCTAGACAAAAAAAAAAAAAAAAATTAGTCTTTGAAATCGGTTAACCAAATCTGCATAACTCTCTAAAGCAATTAACAGTCCTATATTTTTCTGCTAAACTACAGATGTATCTTGTATCCTATGCAGAAAAAAATTTAAGCCAGAAATATCAAGCTTCTGTCCTCCGTATGCAATTATGAAAATGTAGTGCTACTACAGGCCAATGTTACAAAAACCCTCCAAACTGTAATGTAAGGTTTGATTACAATGCTATGTTAAAGGACCACTATAGTGCCAGGAAAACATACTCGTTTTCCTGGCACTATAGTGCCCTGAGGGTGCCCCCACCCTCAGGGTCCCCCTCCCGCCCGGCTCTGGAAGGGGAAAAGGGGTTAAAACTTACCTTTTTCCAGCGCTGGGCGGAGAGCTCTCCTCCTCCGATCCTCCTCTTCTCCTCCCCGTCGGCTGAATGCGCACGCGCGGCAAGAGCTGCGCGCGCATTCAGCCGGTCACATAGGAAAGCATTCATAATGCTTTCCTATGGACGCTGGCGTGCTCTCACTGTGAAAATCACAGTGAGAAGCACGCAAGCGCCTCTAGTGGCTGTCAATGAGACAGCCACTAGAGGAAATAGGGGAAGGCTTAACCCATTCATAAACATAGCAGTTTCTCTGAAACTGCTATGTTTATAAAAAAATGGGTTAACCCTAGAAGGACCTGGCACTCAGACCACTTCATTAAGCTGAAGTGGTCTGGGTGCCTAGAGTGGTCCTTTAACACCATTCATTAAAACAGTTCCTTTTATAAACCAAGCAGCAGAGCATTTTAAATGGGCACTAGGCACCAAAACAACATTATGCTAATTAAGTGGTTTTGGTGTTTAGGACATGCACCTGCTACCGCACTGCTCATTTCTCTGCCATTTAGAAGTGAAATCCTTTTGTTGTGTATCCATAGGCACACCTTCCTATTCCTAAGAAAGAGTTTTTATTTTTTAGTTTCCCTTATTACACAGTGTATTTAATTTAGAATTTCTTATATCTGCACTGTTAACTGCCTGTAGGGCCAAATGCATTATCAAAGGCCTTAGACAAAACTTTAAAGCTTCTGATTTTTAACTGGTTCGTGCTTAATTCATTAAATGACAACTAAAGTTACCCAGACCACAAGGTGAGTGGTGAAACACCTTTTTCTGGGAGGGTGCTAGGGCACTCATGGAATCATAAGCTCTAGGGCTCTACAGGAAATTCACCCCTACAGTTTGTATTATTAGGGAATGATGGTTTAAAGGAATTATAGCAAAAATGAAATATACAAAACGGAAACCAGTTTAGAATATTTTAGGATAATATTTGAACAATTATCTAAATTTACTGTAAAACAGTAGCAGGCATGGAAAACAGGATACTTGCTTGTAAATATCATCTTCTACAGTAAGGAGGTCATAGATCATGGCTTGATATGTAAGTTCATGCAGCACAGTAGACACAGGGTCAAATCCCCTGTCTAAAATGAGCAGTTGAGATGGAGTTTTAATCTGGAAGAACAAAGTAGAATAAGATGGTAAGTATAAACACACTGATAACCAACAGAATGTTGAAGTGAGAAAGAAATAATAATGGAGTTTCTTTTTATACCAGCCTACAACTAGCCAGTTCTGACCTCAGCATTGCCTATCCGTAAAAACCAAAGAAATAGGGAAGTAACTCTTACAAAAACAACTAAATACTGTACACCGTATGATATAATATGAACATTGACAAGTCTATTCACTATAAAAAAACAAAAACAAATTTAGTCTGGATGGACAAAATAATTCTGTAATAATTACAGAATTCCAACATTTACAAAAGCCGATTGGCTGGATGCATTCAGTGTTAACTTTTAAATCTGTGTTTTTTGTATCCATATCCTATAGAAACAATTGGACACGAACATTCACAAAGCATTGATTTTAAAGAAATTTGGAACTGCATGCCATTATAAAGTGCTGCGGAATTTGACGGCGCTCTATAAATATAATAATAATAATAATAATAATAATAATATTATTCTCAACTTTTCATTCACTTCCTTTTTGCAATCAAATGATAAATGCAAGTAATATTTGCCTGCTTTGTATTTTAAAGTCTGGATTTTGCAGTCTGAAGAGACCTGCATGCAATCGGCTGGTTTTGCCCCATTTGTTATGGGGCATTATTGAATAGACCCATGAGTGAAAAAAAAACGAGGCATTAGAAAGCATACGATTTGTGAAGTAAACAAGCAGACATTGTTTGTCTTGAAAGATTTACAGTTTTAGGCTTCATTATCTTTTACTGACACCATTTAAACCTATGTGTACATAATATATAATCATTGACAGGTTCAGACAAGGTTTGATTGTAACCTGCTATTTTGATCTTACTTTAGTTAACTAGAAAACAGTAGTGACAAAACCAAAAGTATTGCAAACAGCTTAGGTGACCAACCTTCAATAAAATGTTATTTTTCCATACATATGTAAACATATATACACACACATATAGATATGATATATTCATTATTACCTTAAACTGGTCCTTTTCATCCATTTTGTAATACTCAACAAGTTTTTCTTCAACCAAATTTGCCAAGTTCTCTGCATTATCCAGTGAATCTCTGCAACGAAAATGTAAAATTCTGATCCAATCGATAACCTTCACTTTAAGCTGCTGATTCAAATTACAGCCTTTTTAAAATGAATGAAGACATTTTTACTCTTAATATGTAAATATATGAATTTGTTTTACTTGGGTTTCCTGCAATTCCTCTACAACTGATCAAAATACATAAGCATGAATGGTAGAGAATAAAACATTTCAAATCACTATAGCAAGTTTAAGACGATATAAGACAGTGAGGTCAAGACTCTGTTGGTTACAGAAAACTGACTTTTTATAACGCACTCCAGGGTTTTCATCTAGTGTCGCACATAAGGTCACAATTTGCTGTGCCATAGATTCCAGGACTGATTCTTTGTCATCTTCTTTATGCGGAGAGTACAACAGGTAAAAGGCATCAGGGACATTTAGTAGGAACACCTAAATGGAGCATGTAAAGCTGGTAAATAACATTGCAACTATATGCAAAATATAGACAATTCTAACAAAACAATGATAAAATGTAAGACACACTGCAATTAAAGAAACACTAAGCACCAAAACAACTTTAGTTTTATTTCCTCTTGTCTGCAGCCAGGGAACAATATGCAAATATATTATATGCAGATATATAAATTGGAACCTGGCAGAAACATATCTCGAGGCTATAACTTTTACAACTGATCCATGCAAAACAAAAAACTCATTAAATAAGTGGATGAAAATTGTGACTCTTGTCGGTTTCACCCCTTTCTCATGCCCGTAGGTAATGATGCTTGACATTTTGTCATCTGTTGGATTCCATTACAGAGTCATTCCAAGACAGGGGTTTTAGCCACATATGCAATTGGAACTAATTAACTAAAACTTTAAAGTTTAAAATAAAATAATAAATCAGGGGAGGGAAGCTTACACAACAACCTATACAAGAAGCAAAAGTGATCATTGTTCTTGAAGTGTCCACTTTATAGTATATAATTAACTCTATACCTTTAACTTCAAGTGCAGTCTACATTACTGCAAAACATAGAAAATAGCACTTAAAGATTGCTATTAATTCTGACAATTGTATTACACAAAGAAGCATCTTACCATCATGTGTGCTTAAAGTTAAAGAACACTGAACTCTCAGTTTGTAAGGCACATAAAATAGGTTTGTAATATATATATCCAGCACTTTGTTGCGGTGCAATGCTAGAGCATGTCTGCGTTATGACAGCTGTCCCACCTTCTAGCAAGGCTTATAAAAAGAAAAATTAAAAAAAAATGACCATATAGTTAAGTGTGCTTCCACTATAAGGACACAACTAGTGTAAAAATCATTCCAGTTCCGTTCCATACATTAATGAAAGATCCTGCTGAAATGGGATTCATAATCTTTCCATTGTGTGCCGAGACAGTCTACTATTTTAGTGCATGGAGATATTGTGTCAGTGACATTGTTCATTGTTATACTATTACACTATAAACAGGGAAAACACGAGTTTCATTTCTCCAAATTGCTATTTAAATATTTTAGTACTTTTGAAAGAGGAATCTCCAAGCAATATAAAGTTTCCATTAAATAATAGTGCCACTAAATCTTAAAAAACAAACAATGATTATGTTATCCTGCACAACGGTAATCGAAACGCTCATTAATTACCTGGGATTCCTTTGGAAAAAAAGAAATATTAATCTCCTTGCATCTTTTAATTGATTTGGGCTGGCATGTTTTTAGCTTGGCAAACAGGCTGTCTGGACAAACTGGAAAATAAAACAATAACAAAAGGAGGTTAAATAGAACAAACAACCCCACGTTAAGAATACATCTATTGTAGGATGGGCAGACACCAGTTAAGAATTGCACTAGATATAATAATGTTGAGACAAGATCAAATGGCCGCCCATCACAAATAAAATCCCTGGCCGACATCAAAGTTTGAATAGTGATTTACCTCCCTTTTACCTGGTACTTTATTTACTTTGTTCAGCTGTGTTGGTGTAAATATAAACAATTGTTCTCTAACAATCTCGAACTGCAATATTATGTGTTAAATACCAAAAGTGAATCATTTGGCAACAACAATGCCTTTTTGGGCAGAGTCGTCTTACTTTGCATGTGTGCAATGCTTGTAACCTTTGCACTACATTTTGCTTGAATAAAAAACAAAACAAAAAAATTTTCAAAATACCCAATTTTGTTATTTTCTGACTATTTCAGAAGAATAACAGAAGACAACTTTAGAGAGCATAACTGCTAACATCAAATTGGATAGCAAGTTATTTGGCATTCTCTTGCATGGCATGAAACAGCAGTGACTCCTGACTATACTGAACACTAGAACTCCCCTCCAAATACATTTCTTACACTAACAGCATAACCTAAAACTAAGCTCAAACAGTTAACACTCAACTAACGTATATCGCTAACCTCCAATAAAGACCCATACTCTGAAAACTTCATCCCTACTAACTTATTTTATTCATATATCAAGAATGCTCCAAAAATGTCCCATTCACAATTTTTGTATCGCAATGTAAGTATTCAGTTTCATGGTAGAACCCAGATGTTACCTTCACTATCACACACAAATAAGGCAGGAAAACACACTCTCCCCCAACTGCTTTTGGAATACTTCTTACAACTTTACATATGAAATATGGCACAGAAATCAACATACACGCTTATTGTAATCACTTTGTAGTAGTTAACTTTCATAAACAATGAAATAGAAATGTAAAAGTATTTGTTAAACATTTGTGCTCAGTTACCTTACCATCACTAAAGTAAATGTAAGCAGCTTTATATTTGGAAGGTTTATTCTTGAAGTCATTCACCAAACAATCTACAGACTAAAAACAGAAATGGTTTTAAACACGTTAAGGTCTCTTCTCTTGATTTCAAGTTAAATACAAATCAGCAACAAAAAACTAAAAAAAATATGAGCTTGTTTCAAGCACAAATGACAAGTAATGTACATGCAAACAGGTCCCTTGTAGTTCAGAAACTGTGTGAGTTACATGCAGGGAGGTGTGGATGAGGCTGCATTAAACAAAGTATAACATAATGCCTTAATGGCAGAAAATGGAGCAGTGTGACTGCAGGGACATAATATATAGACCAAAACCAATCATAAAAGGAACACTTTAGGCACTATAACTGCTTCATCTCATTGAAACCAATAGAGGCAGTCTTAACCCTGCTATAAAAACATTGCAGCTGCTCTAAAACTGCAATGTTTTCAGCTGCATGGCTAAGGGGATGGGGATGTTGCACCCAGACCACTTAAATGAGATGAAGTGATCAGGGTGCCTATAGTGTCCCTGAAACTATTCTGATCTCCCAGACTCATCTTAAATGGTTTTAATGACTAAAGATGGCTATTAAGGAGAAATTGGAATAATAAACAGCAAGTCCATTAACCCTCAGCTACGAAGTTGAATATTGATCCCAGTGAATATCACAGGAAAGAGAAGCAACATTAATTACATTTAATTTGGATACACAGCATGCAGATAATTATGAAAACCAATGTTCGATGAATCTTTTCATGGTGATTTATGGTCACGAGCGAGTTTCCACACATTTTACATCAAGGCATGTCTCAGATGATATAATACACACCTTTTCGGTAGGAGTTATAAAGTATATGGCTTTCATTTCCACTACTGGTTGTCTTTTTTTATAAAGATCTTCAACAACTAGAAAGACAGGTCAGACATAATATTAACACTACAGCTTTCAATAATCAGAACTATACTGCCAAACATCAAAATTAAAAAGCATTGTACTTTCATGCAAATTAAAAGGCTCCCTCTATGCGGCATTAAGACTTTATATATTTGCAATGCTAATTGTGTCCACTCTCAGCTCTGCAGTAATGCTTTGCTACCGCTTTAAGTCAGCGATCCAGAATGCTCAGTTCTACTCCAATATCAGTTTAGACCAACCGGTGCCATTCACAGCACACAGCCTTGTTCACTAAATTGTCAATTAGGTACAGCTTGGCTGCTATCAGTTTACAGAAAAGTGATTAGTGGAACTGCTCTTGGGGAAAAAAACTACTTATCCCATAAACCCATGTTGGGTCAGAGTTTATGGCCTCACTTTTACGAGTGAGATACTCCTGACAAGGGATCGACCTATGTAGTTTTTTTCTGATGCCAATACAGATTATTGGTTGCCTTTCATGCCGATTTGCTGCTAACCAGTGCAGATATGTTGTACACTTAAAAGTTTTGAAAAGCAACATAATTTCTAAAGAAATCTGGCATTACTTGAACATACTGAAAGTAATCATACTCCTATTACTCTCAGGCAATCAGTGCATGCTGTGATCAGTAAGATAACAGCATGCACAGTGCTGTTACTGATAGAAGTGTAATTGCAGGCAGAATTCGCACTCCTATCACTCTGCCAGCCAGCCCAGTAGATTATTCACTGTCTCATCTCTCTGCCTTTAGCGGATCTCCGCATATAGGGACTCACACAGAGGAGTGATGTGAAGTTGCAACATGACATTTAACTAGTTTCTGGTTTTGGAGGACATCATGCAGTGAGAGGCAAATTATCAGTAATATCGGTAAATTGTAAAGTGGATACTGCATTCCGAAAAATACTGAATATCGGCTCTAACAATCGGTGGAACCTATTATCGGTCTATGCCTACTCCTCACTGGAGTGTGTGTGCTAGGTTAAAAGGGACAGTGGCATTGCTAGGTCATATAAACACCTGGGACTAGAGTCAAAAGCAAAATGTAATAACCCCTATAATAACAGAGTGGTGGGGCTATGTCATCTCCTCCTCTAGGTTATTTGTAGGTTAATAAAAAAACAAACAAAAAAAAAAAACACAGATTCTCCTGCCCCCTTTATCACTTGTAGAGATCCGGTGCTAAAGATTCTCACACCTTCAGCCCCCAAAGTTTCCCCCTCCAAGCTACGGCTAAGGGGAGAAATCTTCCTGCACTTAATAAAAGGTGCATCTGCAGGGACCGTTAAAGGTAAACATTTGAAAGAAAAAAAAAAATTAATGCATTAGCTACACAATGCTAAAAAGAATAATTTAAAAATAAATAAATGTTTTTTTTTTAAATCTGCCATTTCTCCCCCAACAAATGTAACTTTTAGTCAAATAACCCAATGCACAACTAGCGCATATCTAAGCAGTGTGGGAGGGTCTACTTGCAGCTGAATTCAAAACATGGGGACAGCTTTAAGATTTTCTTAAAATGCAAAAGTAGAGCAAGGCTCTAGGATTAAGTCCCTTTGAAGGAGCAAGGTAGAGTGATTGGCAGCAAAAAGATAGAAAGAAAAACTGAAGATAAGAACAGGCATAATTACCTGTAATACCCTCTCCCAATAAATCTGTCATTTTGCAACATGATGTTAACAACTTCGTTGTAAAAAAGTCCAATATAAGAATCTGGAAGAAAAACAAAAAAGTTACGTAGGAAGTTTAAAATCAGAAGGACTTGAATTTTCAAGCCAGGTGAGTGAAAGAACATAGTTATTTTAAGGAGAGAATTTTACATGGGTTGACCGTTCCCCTCTTTTTGTCACCACTACCCAACAAAGATGAAACCCAGTAGATTTTATTTGTAAAAATTAAAATGAAGACCTGTACATGTGACAGGTCTGCTTTAATGCATTCCAACACAAAGTGCAACCTATAAGTAATAGGGCCACTGACCAGTTGAGCTACGATGACAACACTGGTTGTGTGTCTCATTCTGTTTGTCTCTGTCTTTCCCTTACAAACTTGTTCACTAAAGTGAGAACTGTCAGGAATTCAAATTGAGTTTGAAATTAAAGGCTGAAGTAGTCACTGAAATGGAAGCATTACCGACTTGGAGACATTTTCCAGTTTAGCTATTTTGGCCTTAAATTTGAAATTCACTTTTAGTTGCGAAACATTCTCACATTAGTAAATAGCCATGTCAATCCCTAACACTTTTGTCTTTGTCTATCGTTTCCTCCACAGTAGTCCTGATATTTGAAGTGCTATATTAATCCAGTAACGTAGATGCAAAATAATGAAGTATTGCAGTTTCATGTAATACTGTTTACAATGGACAGATGTGTAGTGGCAAGCTTTAGGGAGTTCCTCCAACCTAGAAGTTTAAAATATTTTGACCCCAGTGATTCAAGTCAAGGCTTGTATCACTGTGATCATAAATGCTTTAGAATTGATAAAGGCAGGAACTCCCAGATGCTCGTCACTACAAATTTCTGTTAGCCCAATTATAAAGGGATTACAGAAAACTGCAATACATCATTATTTTGCATGTGTCTTTTCCTGTAAAACTGAGTGTTTCTGTCTGTATCTTGACTTCTATGACACATATATACAGTATCTATATATCCTAAGGCACTTAAGACAGAGCAGTTTTAACAGATTGTGTTTCCATAACCCAACTAGAATGTCATGCAAAAAAATATCATAATAAAAGATAGCACTAGATAGATTTTCATTTGGATCTGTTTGCATGACTTCTCCGAAGAGACAGCTTTTGATACAAATGCACTATTGTAAGGCTTCTCAGCATGGTGCTAACTTTTGATCCATATTAAAAAATTCCATGACAGTAAAACGCAAGCAGTTAATGCTGAAATAATTATATACATACATATATATATATATATATATATATATATATATACATATACATATACACACACACGTGATTTATTAAACAAACAGACTGTTGTACTGCATCTACACCCCACTCCAAAAAGTGGTTTGCATCAAATGTTTTTATGAAGCTTTACAAAAATTGAAGCAGATGAAAACAAAAACTATAATAACATGCACACAACATTTAACCATAAAGTTCCTATTTAAGGTGAAATGCTTTTGAAACTGCTTCTGTGGTTTTCCAGGAAGCATGGTGACTTCCTGGATTCTATTACAATTCAAAGTTGAAACATTAACCCCTTAAGGACACATGATGGAAATATTCCATCATGATTCCCTTTTATTCCAGAAGTTGTGTCCTTAAGGGGTTAAACATCACACCTGCATTATCCCATCTAAGTCACACTTAATCAACCATGTTTGTGTTACCCTGGCAACTTTCTTAAACTGGTCCAAACTGTTCTTTACATAATAATTGGCTATTATGAAGCCAGTCTGAACGAGCCTTAATAGCATACCAGTGTTAATGTTACTTGCATGTTTGTTTATAATCAGAGAAAGCAAAGATTTCTATATTTTACCTTCCATTCATCTGGTTTCCTGCAGTCATCCAGGATTTCAGTTTTGATCCCTACGAATATACAAATAATAGCTTTGCTTAATATCATATCAAGGCATAATTGAAGTCAGGACCTGAGCGATAAACAATTTGCATAACTATGGTCTGGAGGGCATTTATGTCTTACAATATACACCTATAATTTTCAGTTTAACATAATGAATAATACAGACCCATGTTTATAGTGAATTTCAGCCAATTAACACGACACAAGTACCACTGCAGGCACTGAAAATAGAAAATCAACCTAAAAACTGAAACAATTGTTAAGAATAATAAAATGTGCAAATATTCATGATCTAAGCTTAAGTCTGAAGTGTGGCACTGATAAAAAGGGATACTCCAAACACCCAAAGCAATTTTGCTTACTGAAGTGCTCTATGTATGAAGTGTGTCCTCTTTTTCCATTTTACAAAAAGTGCTAATTTCAACAGAAAGGGTGCACTTTTATAAATGAACCTTGTTACATCCCTCTGGCTGTCAATCAGAGCACTTCTTACTGGGCTGCAATGGGAATCCTGTGATTTGACAGCAAGCAGTTTTATATATATTCCCAATTAAAAAAAGAATTAGGATACACATGTATATTTTCATTGGGGGTTTATCTGCTCAATTGTAAACATGAGATGCTGGATCCATCACTTCACCTCACTCTATGCTGCTTTCTCCAAGAAGCAAGAGCATTGCCCTTACCTCATTCTTAACACAAAATAAAAATAATTGTGTAAATAAATGTATGTCTTGGATATCTGTAAAAAAAATAAATAAAAAGAAGTCTATAGAGAGTAACTACCCTGCCCATGGTGGGATAAAACTCTGTCACAGATATATCCATGGCAGTACTCCGGGTAGATAACAAATTTTCAAGTTGTTTTGAACGCTTGACCTGATTAACTATTTTAAGTGTCCCTAGTAATGGTGGGAAAATGCTCTGTCTAAATAATTTGAGAAGGTCTCTTTCCTAGTAACTGCCTGGATATAAATTTATCAGTTCTCATCAATAACAAATCACAGGTTGCATCCTGAGATTAAAGGTAACATCCAGTGTAAGATATCACAGTTCATTTGTTTGATGGACAAAACTACAGAGGAGATGGATTTTTGGCTGTTTTTTTGGTTACTGCTCTAGGTCTAACATAGTCAATGCAATGCTCCATACACACATTACCACACAGGACATGCAGACATTAATCTAATAAGAATACATATTTATATGTGCAGTGTGTGAAAAAAAATTCTCATTGAACAAATTACAATACCTGGAGTGCACTGGTAATGGCCCTCCATTCAGTGTTAAAGGGACACTTCAGACCCCTAAAGCACTTTAGCTTGCTTAAGTGGCTTATTTGTGAAAAGGGTTTCTCATTTTACAAAAAGGGCAGATTTCAATAGAACTTGTCAAAATTATAAGTTAACCTTGTGAGTAAGACATTCAGTCGTGTTACTTCCTAGTTGTTTAGCGCAGTAGAGCTAAACTCAAAATCCAGGCAACTGCTAAGAGCAAGAGTCTTGCAAAAATACAGTTGCATTGCTAAGTTGTGATTGGACAGCCACAAAAACTTTTTCCTGGGGAAAAGGGGAGGTCTTGCAAAGACTGCAGACAAGAGATCGCTTTAATCATTTTGCATACTTGCAAGGTGATTCTCCCCCTCCACCCCCTGCTTTTAGTATTAGTAATAATTTTAATGTTTACAGTTTGCATTCTTATCCTTAACATCTAACACATTCCTTTACATAAACTGAACACACCCTCAATTATTTTGGGCTGCAATTTGTAAAAAAGTCCAACAGCTTTCCAGACATTATTACTGTCACTGATCTAAAACAGAACTGCCAGTAATTACACATACATTCTTTCCTATCGTGTCTGTTTTGCAAACACTGATACAATTCTGCTTTTTGTTACACTGTTGGAAAAATAAATAAATAAATAGCTGCAGCTAAACAAAATACACAACAGTGGACATGGTTATTGTGGCAGACTTTATGTGTATACTATGTTGACTTTTTTTTTAGTACTCTGTGAAGGGCTGCATCCAAAGAGTTTGTTGTAAAACTTTAGAATAAGTTGTGTAACATGATTGACACATAGTATACAGACTGACTGCTAACTGTGCCAAGCCTTGCAATACTCCTTTCAGAAATCACCCTGCAGTGGGTATGTGCCTGTCCCAAGCCCCAGCTGATTTAAGGATGCAGTGTGTACTCAGGAGAGGTTACATGGAGGGACATGGAGGTGCAGCAGCTATAGTAGTGGCAGGAAGTTTGGAATTGGTCTATGAAGGGCCCCACAACTCCCATAGCAAGCAGCACAATACAGAGACACTGCAGTAACCCGAGAGCGCTCTGCCAGCATGACAGCCCGGGGAGCTCACACTTACTCTGCCAAACCACATTTTTCAAGCCACTGTCCTGGGACGCCGCCATGGTCGAGACCAGCGCTCTGACGTCACCTGCCAAAGCCTGTCCGCTTGTCTCTGAGACCCGCCCCCTCCCCGTGGTCTCGATGGTGTTACGTCACTGGAGAGCTCTAAACAAAAGAGTCGGAGCGCTAGTGTAAACAGTGTGTGTGTGTGCGCTCTGCGGAGATTTCAGCCTGTTCTTATTATATATTTTTAATTATAAAAGATTATATGCATAACATTATCCTCTCCTCGTTTTTGTTTTTTTAGTTTTTAGTTCAAGGCACATTATTGTGTTTTACACCTTGGCATTCAGAGATATATAATATGTTTTTTTATTATTATTGTATTATTTATATAGCACCATCAGATTCCGTAGCGCTGTACAATGTTATTTTATAAATAATAGCCGTTTTTAATGTTTCATTGTACAATGAATCCATTTAATCATGTATGAGTGTGTCTCTTTCAGAGGTCCTGGGGTTGCCAGGTAACCTGTGTTTTGGTGGACGTGTACCATTTCTTCAACCTGGTGGATGACACATGGAAAGTTTATCCCTCTCTCTCTCTTTGGAGGTCTCCTTTACCATAGTTGTATCTATTTTGTTGGTAGATGCAATGTTGCACTTTACTGGCAATTATTGCAGATTGTATCTATCCTCCTAGAATACACACTACTGATAACAGTAGAAATACTTTCTGAAAGTGCATAAAAACATACCGGTAATGCTGCAGAATATATATAGTCATTAGATCTTGAGTATGACTCATTAGGACAGTCCCTCTTGTGTTATGGAGAGCACCTACGTCCCCGTGTCCTTACTTGCTGTCCTCCAGGGTTCAGGTCGTTCAGGTCTAGATCTTCTGAGGAATCTGTGAAGTCCTCGAGTCTGGCGGCCATCTTGGGCCGAGATTTCCTATATTCATGCCGGACCTTGGTTTGTCCGGCTTTTGTTTTTTGAGTTTTGCGGCCCATTGTGAGTGGGGACGTTATGGGTGCGTTTTCCGGCGTTAAAGTCAGTCCAATTCACTGTTGTATTGCTGGTGTGGCCGGAGCTTATCGATCGTGCGTCCGACCTGTTCAGTAGCTCGGCTCCACCCCCCACAGTTCTCTTGTTTTACCCAATACTACTGGTCTTGTCCACTATATTGGGGAATTTTACAAGGTTCCAGAGGGACATAATCACTGTATGCTGTAGTTAAATCCAGGACCAGTGGAGAATTAGAGAAGTGGCGACCAAGAGACACTAATAGACCCTGCAACCCGTGACACAGAACCTATGTGTGAAATTCTAATGCTTATTGGAAGCAGACATTTACATTTTTGGAACTTGACCAAAACGTGCAGTTGCTAAAGTTTTATCTTGCACTGTCCTGTCTTTCAGGCAATAATAAAAATAGTGTGCTGTTTTTTTTATTTATTTTTTAATAAAATTACTCTGCAGCAGTCCTCTGTATTCTATGATTAGATTATAATCCTATGACATTTACCCTCATTTGTTGAGTGTGTGCGAAGAGATGTGTATGAGTATTTTGTATCTAGTGTCAAGACATCACACGGTTTAGGTACCCCTCTAGTTTTCCTATGCTGCTAAATATAATTCCTGGGGTTATCACTGATGCCATTCAAATATCACAATGTCATCAGCATACAAATATAAACTACTACTATTTCATTGAAGTGGACTGCTTGTGCTTTGTTTGTAATCCCCGAATTAAATGCAAATATATCCTCCAGTGGAAGTCCGATTATATAGAAACATTTCATTTTACCCCAAAGAAACTTGGTCATTCCCAATTTTATAGATTCATTTTTTCTTTAAAGGAACACTCCTAGCAACATAACCACTACAAAGTGCTACAAGTGCACAGAACCCCCATCTCCGCCCATTGTAAATAGTCAAACCATTTTAGAAAAGTCTTACCTGGGGTCCATCAGGAGACCCTCTTCCTGCCTCTAGTACATCTGGGAGAGAGACACAAGCTGTCTGTCTGAGCTAAGACCAGCAATGCAGGGCTTAGCTCATTGCCTGAGAGTGATCACCTGAGTCGGAGCTTTCGACTTTCTGTTGAATGTAGTGGATGCAGGGGAGGGCGCCCGTCGGACCCTAGATAAGAAATCAATCCATTGTAAAAAGTTTAGCTATTGTAGAATAGGGGGGATCAGGGCACAACTGGTACCATAACCCCTACAGGGCACTGTAGTGGTTATGATACTTGGTTTGTTCCTTTATTGGCAGGTGTCTACAGTAGGAAAAAAATGCTAATAGGATTATTCATTAATGCCTGCATTGAGGTGAAAACAGAATTGCTAAAATAGCCAAGTTGTGATAATAAATTAATTCAAAAATTCATTTTTTTTAAATCAACTTTTTTTGCTCTGGTATTGAAATCTAGTCTTTTGCCCACTTTAGTTAATAAGCCCCTAAATTGGTATGTCTTGGGGAGACAGAGGGTGTGCCTGTGTGTGCTGGTTGATTGTGTGGTCGTTGAATAGTTTTGTCTGTTTTGTGTGTGTAGTGTCTGAGTGTGTTTTGCTTCCTCCTGCTTACCTTTCCGGTGGAGAGCATTCTGGTTGAGGGTGAGCAGGATCACTAGTTGTCAGTGGGGGAGCATTGTGGTCTGCACCAGTATTGGGTTTAGACTATTTTAAGAGCTCTCTTGCAGTCAAAAACTCTGTAAATGACACAGAGGATTACAAGTGCACTCTTAGAGTGGTCTGCATCTGATCCCTTGAGGTAGTGAGGGGCACAGGGTTGAACAGCGAAATCTGTTGATCTCCTTGCCAGCACAGTGATGGCCCACTCACAGCCTGAGCCAAAGCTCTAGGCCCAGACAGTGGTCCACTAGGAATCTGACTAGGCGAACAGGTTGGAAACTTTAATTTGTGTGCAAATGTTTTCTAAAATGGTGCACCGAAAGTTTTATTCTGAGGAAGAATTAGCAAGAATATTAGAACAGAGTGATTCTGAGTATGATTTTAGTAATGAAGATGATTATAACTCCAGTAATTCAGGTTCAAGTGACACTGAAGATAAAAATGTTGTGGATGAAAGTAAAAATATTGAGGATAAAGATGTACCTGCTGAAAATGTGACAAATAACATAAATAATTGGGAAAGGTACCTTACTAATGGTCCTAATTTCCCAAGACAACCTTTTATAGTTCCCAAACCAGGAATTAATATTCCAAATGGTATGTGTGAAAAGAAAATTAAATTTTTTTGGTCATTTTTTTACTAACCGACTACTGAATCAAATTGTCACCGAAATAAAGAGACATGAGATATAGAATATACAAAAATGTACTCCTCTGCCTCAATATTCCATTTGGAATACTTGGAAAGAGGTGAATTTGATTAAAATAAAAGCATTTCTGTGTGTTATAATGAAAATGGCTCTAAATTCAAAATTAGAATTCAAAGAGTTTTCAATCTCATGCCCTTCTTTACAGATATGTTTACTAGAAATAGATTCTTACAAATTTTCTGGATGCTCCATTTGTGCCCTCAACCACTGCAGCAGCCAATGATGGCTAGACCCAGGTAGAGTAAAATAAAAAATGTGGCAGACCGCATAAACAGAAATTCTGTGAACTATTTATTCCTCTTGTGAAAATAGAATAGATGAAAACACAGTTGGATTCAAGGGCAGAGTACAACGGAAATGTTACAATCCACAGAATCCCACCAAATGGGGACTTTGAGTTTATTGCTTGTGTGATAGTGAAACAGGTTACCTAGAAGTTTTGTTCTATATTTTGGAAAAACCACTACAGAGAGTTTAGTTCACACTGACTTCAGGGCTAGTGCAAGGCAGAAGTAAAGTTTGCCGCCCCCCCATGTGACATCACAATGCCCCACCCATATGATCTGCCATGTGAACTAACGCCAGTGCTGCAGTGCCGCCGTGTTTACATTAAAAGGCCTGCAGGGAAAGGCTATGGACACCAGAACCACTACATTAAGCTGAAGTGGTTCTGGGGACTAGAGATTAGTGCCACGAATAATATACTAGATTGCCTACTTACAACCAGATGAGGATGATGATGGGCTCTAGCTGCAGTCTGGCTCCACTGGTCTGGTGTAGAACAAGCTCGCTGGAGGCTGTTTGTAACTGTGGTCACAAAAATCAATGTTCATTTTTTAAGGCCCTTTACACAGCTCAAGGTCTGGGTCCCAGGGTCCACCTTCATGTTCCACCAATAAGTTTGTTCATAGGGGGTGGAGTAGGGGGATGTCCTGATATAAGTGTAAGGAATGCATTGTGTGAATCTGTGTTTGTATGTGTAAGGGCTGCAAGGTGTGTTTCTGTGTATGTACGGGATGCAGTGTGTGCGTCTGTAAGGAGTGCATTGAGTGTGTGTAAGGGGTGCATTGAGTGTGTGTAAGGGATGCATTATGTGTAAGGGTTGCATTGCTTGTGTGTGTGTCTGTGTGTGTAATGCATTGTGTGTTTTTCTGTGTGCAAGGGGTGCATTGTCTTTGTGTGTAAGGGGTGCATTGTGTGTGTGTGTGTGTGTGATGGATGTCAATCTCTTCTCCCCCCTCTCCCTCCCTTGTCACTCTCTTCTCCCCCCTTGTCCCTCTCTTCTCCCCTGCTTGTCCCTCTCTTCTCCCCCTCCCTTGTCACTCTCTTCTCCCCTGCTTGTCCCTCTCTTCTCCCCCCTCCCTTGTCACTCTCTTCTCCCCGTTGTCACTCTCTTCTCCCCTCCCCACTCTCATTCCCCCTCCCTCCCTGTCAATTCCCCCCCCCCACCCTGTCAATTTCTTTCCCCTCCCTTTCAATTTCCCCCGTTCCTGTCAATTCCACCCCCTTCCTGTCAATTCCACCTCCCTTCCCTGTCAATTTCACCACCCCTTCCCTGTCAATTCCACCCCTTTCTTGTCAATTCCCCTTCCCTACCATTGTTGCAGCTGAGCCCTCTATTGGTTCCCTCCTTTCAATTTATTCCCCCCTCCCTTTCAATTTATCCCCCACTCTCTGTCAATTTATCCCCCCTGTCACTTTATCCCCTGTCAATTTATCCCCCCTGTCAATTTATCCCCCCCTCCCTGTCAATTTATCCCCCACTCCCTTTTAATTTATTCCCCACCCCCTCTTTCAATTTATTCCCTACCCTCCATTTCAATGTATTCCCCCCCTTTCAATTTATTCCCCCACCCTCCCTTTCAATTTATTCCCCCCCTCCCTGTCAATTTATTCCCCCCCTTCCCTGTCAGTCCCCCCTTCCCTGTCAAATCCCCCTTTCCTGTCAATTCCCCCTTCCCTGTCAATTCCCCTTCCTTGTCAGATTCCCCTTCCTGTCAGTTCCTTCCCTGTCAATTTCCACCCCTTCCTGTCAATTCCACCTCCCCTTCCCTGTTAATGTCACCCCCCTTCCTGTTAATTCCACCCCTTTTCCTGTCAATTCCCCTCCCTTCCTACCATTGTTGTAGGCGTGGCGGAGCCCTCTATTGGTCAGCGGGTGCAGGTAGCTTTGTTTCCTGTACCCCGGCGGACTAACAGGAAGTGCACACTCAGTGTGCACTTCCTGTTAGTCCGGCCGGGTACAGGAGACAGATGCTCCCTGTACCCGCGGACCAATAGAGGGCTCAGCAATGCTACAGTGAGGGAGTGACAGGAGGGAGCGCCGAGCGCTGAGTGCTTCCCTCCTGTCAGCCCCTCTCCCCAGGCTGCGCCCGGTGCAAAGCTGCAGCCGCCTGAGGCTCTCTACAGAGAGCTTGGGCGGCTGCATCATGAGGAGGGCCGGCACTCCTGGTGGTGCCCCTTCCCAAGGGGCGCCCTAGGCGGCTGCCTAGTCCGCCTAACAGGTAGCGCCGGCCCTGACTTACTAGTAGAAATATCCTTCATTTGTGCAATGTTACTTTTAGTGTCTCAAGGAAAATTTTATCATGTGTTTACAGACCTATTGTACATAGGACCTCAATTTTGCGAAGAACTATTGCACCTTGGGATCTACACCACTGGCACTGTTATGACCGATCACAAAGGTTTTCCACAGTAAATGGAGAGCAAAACAATATTACGGCACAAGGTCATTGCATACAAAACATTTCGAATAATATTGATTGAGCAGCTCGATGGGCAAGTTCAAAATGTAAATTTCCGAAAACGGGAAAGGCAATCAACACAAGACACTGAAGACAGGTTAAATGGTAAACCCCACTTTGTGATGAAAGATTAAAATTGCACCGCGAACGGTTAAAGTAGTCTGCACTCGATTTTGGTGCAGTCTTCAACCATACCACCAGGTATTTTGCTCACCGCCCACAAGACTGAAGGAAATGCTTTCTACTGAACCACCAGGGAATGTTAAGCAAGAAGGGGACAAAACACACACTTAAAGACTACACACACAACATTCATCCACACTAAGACCTACACACAAACACACACAATACTCAACCAGCACACACAGGCACACTAATCCTGACACACACAGCACACAGCCACTACACACACAATACTCAGCTCCCACTACACACACAATACTCAGCCATCACACATGCAAAGCCCTCACAGAACAGAGCCCAGATCTAAGATGGGGCCCCAATTTGGCTTCTTTCCTAGAGCCCTGGACAACCTTAATCTGGCTCTGCAAGACATGCTACATATCTGTTAGATTAACAATACAAAGCTTTATTCAGTGATTTTTTTCTTTTAACAATGAAGGGGTGGTCTGATAACTTGAGTATACAGTATCTTAGAGCATACACCTGTATTACCTCCACCCTCATTCAATCAATAGACTGTAGGGAGGGATCCTAGACAGACCTGCATTTTCATATCATTTGTTACATGCAGTCTAGAAGGTGTGCAGAAATCTACAAGGCAGAAGATGGGAATAAGAATTCCAAATTATCATTTTGTGCTCACAATCCTGCTTTATACTTTGCCGGCCGTAAGTGAACCAACTTTCTTTTTATTTAGCCAATGCACATCTATATATTTTAATGCAGATTCATTTGTTTAGAGTTAAAAATAATTTTCTAGTAAAATTGTTAACTGCTCTGTGGCAGTCGGTTACAGCAAATCTGCCTTTTAACAGGAAAACAGAATAATAATTACAAGTAATACCTTTGTTCATTTAAAAATTCAAGATGTGAGTATTGTCCCCTATTTATTCACTAAGCATCAAATTATAGTGAATAGAAATACAAATTGCTAAATATAGCCAAGATGGGAATATAGTTGAGTTGGAAAATGTTGCCAGATCAGATATTTTAGTTTCAATATTGAATAAAAAGATAACACTATAACATTATTAAATTAATCTTTCAGTAACTCCTAAATCACACTGTCAGTTGCACTTAATAACACCGATTGTATATCATTAATCGGTCTTTTGTGGATTAGGAATGAATAATTATTGAAGTTATTAATACGCTGTTATTACAATTCATAAAACACCATGTATCGTTAAACAATAACTTGAGCAATTAAATATCAACTAAATGGTGAGTAGTGGTGAGCTGAAAATCGAGTTGCAAAATAAAAGATTTTTCCTAGATTGACTATTTTGAATTACATTTTACTTTTTAAATTTCACTTCACTACAACTCTGTTTAATGAATAAAGTCAATGAAGTTATCTGTCATGACAACATTTGAGTAACGATGGGAGAAAAACACTAAAAGGTTTATTTACTAAATTGTGAATTTTGGTGCCTTACAACATATAACCAACTCAGCGGAATCAGATATATTTGTCACTAGACTAACTAACTTATAAATTTTTCCCATCAAATAAACAGCTCACTGTTTCACAAATAAACCCCTGTATTTGTAGGAATTATAAAAGAAAGGAATGATCTAATTCTGTGGGATTCTACAAAAATATCCAAGCACTTTGTCCCAGGACAGTTCTTGTTTAGCCTTGATACACTTACCCTCAGGCCGGCCATTTAAATATGACAATATTTTCTGTCTGGGGAGAATTCTAGGGTTCCTTACACCAGCGCAGCCTGGTTAGGAATTTACAGTCTGAAGGTGGAAAGGTCACTTGAACTGTATGAGCCAAATTTGTCTGTCAGCAGCTGGGAACATTCTCCTGTTTATGAATGAAGAGATTCAGCAGACAGCTATTCACCGGATATATGAACTCATTACCTGTGCTAATCTTACATAGCAACCAGGGAATCACTCCACCTGGCAACTAGAATGTTAATTACATTCACTGTTCTTTAACTGCAACAATAATTAGTATTTGCTGATTACAATACAAATTTCATTTGATTGCTGGTAACAAAATGGTGACAACTGGCTCAAAGAACATGTGTTGAGTCAATGTTTAATATACTGCTACTGGGCAGTCTTTAGGGAGAAATTACATGTTTTTTGTCAAAGAGTGTACAGTACTGTAGTGAGTTGGTAATAGTTACAAATGTTAGCCTTCATTTAACTTGTAGCACATCTCAATGTTTAATCAATAAACCTGTATGGCATTATTAATTAAATACTGGACTGCAGTGAAATGAAATAGGAATTACAACATTTAAGCCCAAAATTCTCCAACCCAGCTATACTCACAGTTTGCATTTCTGTGAATTAAATGTTTAGCTAATAAACTCTTATGTTTAGTATTTTATTCAATGCCACATTCATACGGAAAAAGATGTAATACTTTAGTTTACTGAGCTATCATGGGGCATTACTGACTAAGAATTAACCTTTGTTTTAGTGGCAATCAACTTGCAAAACAGTCAAATTATGTGAAACAAAGTGAGAAAAGTATGTCAAACGTGGCTGCGATCTATTCTTTATTTCCCAATCCCACAGTTTTGAAAGCTGAATTTCAGTTTAAAGCAGTTTGTTGCATAGTGAATACAAACCCATACTGATCATATTGCTAACGATTGTTTGTTGTAATCCGGGGTATTAGTGAAATGAATTGTTAATACCAACAACCAGTACATGTTTGTGGTGCATCCACAGATACCCACCACCATTTAGTGTTAACCATTTTGCAATTTAGATGCATTTCAATAAAAAAAGCATTTTCCAATTTTTTTCCATAGCTTATCTACAAGTACACTATAAAGGCTCACTCTGCTCCACCAATACATTATAAAGGCTCACTCTGCTCTATAAGTACACTATAAAGGCTCACTCGGCTCTACAAGTACACTATAAAGGCTCACTCTGCTCCAGCAATACACTATAAAGGCTCACTCGGCTCGACAAGTACACTATAAAGGCTCACTGTTGTGGCTCCCGGCCCGCCGCATGGCACAGCCGTGCCCGACTGGCACGGCCTCGCCGATATTGCGAGCTTACCTGCTCGCCGGTGAGCCGGGAACCGCTCCTCCGCGTCTTCTGGGCGTTGCACCCAAATCAAAGATGGCGCTGACCACGTGGTTGCGCACACCACAAGCTCCGCCCCTCAAATTTCTGGGGTCAGAGGTTATCCTCTGACCAATCAGAGACCAGAGAGGGATGTTTAAATCCCTAATTCACTCCAGTTCCTTGCCCTGTCGTGGTTTCCTATTCCTGGTTCCCGAGAGTGCGTTTATCTTTGTGAATATTACTTCCTGGTATCCTGATCTTGACTTTTCCCTGGTTATTCCAAATTCTGGTTCCCCTGACTTGGCTTGTTTCAATGGTATCTGAGAATTTCCCTTTGACCATTCTCTATCTCTAGCGTATTAGTCTGGCCATTCTAAGGTTTACGCTCTGTCCTTTTATTTCCTTTCCTTTTTTATGTATATGTTTACATAGTTTCTGCGTGTTGGACCACACTAGCAGCCGTGACACTCACTCTGCTCCAGCAATACACTATAAAGGCTCACTCGGCTCTATAAGTACACTATAAAGGCTCATTTGGCTCTACAAATACACTAAGAAGGCTCACTCAGCTCTATATGTACACTATAAAGGCTCATTTGTCTCTATAAGTGCACCATGAAGGCTCACTCGTCTCTATAAGTACACTATAAAGGCTCACTCGGCTCTATAAGTGCTATATAAAGGCTCACTCGGCTCTATAAGTACACTATAAAGGCTCACTCGACTCTATAAGTACACTATAAAGGCTCACTCTGCTATATGTGTACACTATAAAAGCTCACTCGGCTCTATAAGTACAATATAAAGGCTCACTCAGCTCATGTGCTCTTCAACTATGATCATCTTAATGCCAGGATGTCGTTAAGTGTTTTTCATACACCTGACTTGACAAATTTCAGAATTATTTATTGAAAACTATGTACACCATCCATATAGGTAGACTTTAGTTTTTAAATGTTCTTAAATATTAGATAAATGCATTTTTTATTATAGGATAATGTAATATAATGACCTGAAGCAGCAGATAGATGGTACATTTTACCATCAAGTGTTATTTTGCATTTAGCAACTCTTATTAACTTCAATGGGAGATATTATAACGTGTTCAACAGCTTCTAATTACCTATGATCAAATATTAAACTTTGTAATATCAGTAGTAATCAATAGAGATAGACATTGCCCACCTGCTCATAAAAGACTGCGACACAACAAGCATGGAATCATGCACACAGTGAGACGAAATGTAATATAGTAGACCAAGCATAATTGCTGTTGACTTTTTTCCAAAGTTAGATTTTACAATTCAAATGTTAATATGTTAAACATTTTTTTTTTTCAGATGGCTTCCAGCAGCTCAGGTAAATCTCATTCTCTGTGATGTCACTTTAAATATATGTATTAAAGTGGTGTAGTGGTTAAAGTGCTTGGAGTAAAACTTTATTACAAATTAATTTTTCAAAAAACAAAATGAATGTCAAAGTAAAAAGAAGGCTTTTCTATGTGTGCAAATATTCCTATATTCATGTTCCATATGCACTGGCACTATACTTGTATTCTAGTCCATTGCTCAAATCCCAAAAGAAGAGACAACAAGAAAAATGATTTTAAAAAAAAAATGTATTTATTTATTATTTATTTCTTAAAGTGTTTCTGTCACATTTGAGATTTTCATAAAGTTTGAATTAGTTTGAAATTGCAGTGCAATCTAAACATACAGATGACACAGATTTGGGGCTACTTTATCTTATCTAAGTGCTGATCTTTGGCATATCCTGCCGTTTCACATCAGCCATCAACAGTTGTCCTCTCTCTTGGGCACCATATGTATTATCTTATTATCAACAATACAATAGCAACAATGGCTCCCGATAGTTGAAGTTGCCAGTAACTGAAGAAGCATGGTGGAAAAATAAGGTAGTGATGCCGAGAAAGTGAAACATAAGGTAAATGTATCTCCTTGACCACTTACTCCCAGCCAAATAAAAGTAGACTTGCCACTTTAAGGGCAAGGTTGCAAAAAGTTTTTACAGTGCTGATTGGATATGCTAAAGCTGTTAATATGTTGTTCTACTCATACAGCACTTTAAAATATTTTTCCCTGGGAGACACTTACAGAAAACAATATTCATTCAAAGTGCATCCATTCCTCATAACAGATGAAACAAAGTATTTCTTCCCTCCCTTGCAGATATTTCAGTATCCATATATGACGTCACATCAAGAAGTGTATATGTCCAGTGGTCAAAAGTTGTTGGAGCCATGTCCTACAAAATCATAGCATCTCCTGTCACGTCTGCAGTCTCATCTACATTTGCAGTGTATAATGCCGCCATTATCATGGGAACCTTAAATAATCTTCTACCAAACAGTAACTATACAGTCACAGTGGAAGCCATGGACAAAGATGGCGTCATTCTTGCTCATGCTCAGACCCTTCAGCTTACAGGTTGGTGAAAAATATTAAGTATTTCTAAATAGACCGGGCTGTAAATTTGTGAACTAAAAAATAAATCTTTAGCTACATGACTGAGTAGAGTACAGTGAGTAACTGTAACTGTTTTTTTTTTCTATACAGCTCCTGAGGTTCCCATCATTGACAAAGCATATTCCAAACTAAGTAATAGTATCACTGTGGAATGGGCTGAGGTAACTGGAGCCTTCAGCTACTTAGTAACAGCCCAAAATGGAGAATTCTTTGCTGAGACCATTGTCACTAGTTCCCCGGGGACTGTTACAGGCCTGCAAGCTGCTACAACCTACAGGATAACTGTGAGATCAATCAACTCTGCTGGAAAAAGTCAACCATCCCCTCCAAGACAAGCAGAAACAGGTATTAACAGATTAAAGGGACACTCCAGACCCTTAAAGAATGTTAGCTTGCTCAAAAGCTTTATGTGTGAAGAGTGTGTCCTGTTTATTTCCTTTTACATAAAGTGCAGATTTCCATAGAATTTTACAAAAATTTTTTTTTTTTTATAAATGAGCCTTGTTACACCACCCTTGCTTTCAATCAGATAACTGCTCCTCTTACTTCCTGGTTTGGTTAACTCAATGGTATTAAACTCAAGAGGCAGCAATTGAAAAGAACATGGCAATATGGGGAGGAAGGAAATGTCATCTGACACGTTATATATATAACTCTAAATGTATGTCCACTGTTACCATATGTAAATGGTTTTGTTTCATTCCTCAGTGCTACCTGGACCTTTGGTGACTGTGATCTCCTCTAGCAGTGATTCACTCACTGTAAGCTGGGAGATGGATTCCTTAGCTGAATCATACTTTGTGTCTGTCATGAGATCTGATGGTCAAGGCATCAGATGGAACCAGAATGTAACTACCACACCCATCACCTTTACCTCCTTGGATCCTGGCACCATTTATACCATCAAAGTCCATGCCTGGAATGTGGATGGAACGCCTGGGGATGACAGCACCAAAAACCAAATTACACGTAAGAATCTATTTAACCAATGTTAACTGTGTTCTCAGATGTTCTAGTAGTGTAACCGACCTCTGTTTTCATACACTGTTCTAATACACTGTCAATAAACTTAAACATCATATTCTGAAACCTAATTTTTTTTAACCTTTTTTATGTCTTGTCCCTTCTATCCATTCCTTGTACGTAGATTTATAAATGTACAATACATTCCTTTTAGGGCCCAGGTGTCCATCAGACCTTCAGATAATATTTAACAGTGGAGAATTAGAAGCCACATTTACAGTAACAGGAGCCGAAGCCACAGTTAACTACACAGTGAGTCTTTCCAGTGAAAATGATAGCATCAACTGCACAACCTCTGTGTCTCCCTGCACTATCTCCTCCCTGCAATGTGGCCTGGAGTATTCTGTGTCTCTGGCAGCAAGCAATGATGCAGGATCCACCATGGCCAATAAGACGTGGACTTTAAATTCTGGTACGTTTCCGGTATGGGAAGTAGTAAGGGGTTAACAAATGGAACTTTTATTTGCGTTTGAAGACTTCATGGATTTAAATAGCTCCACAGACAAGAACAGAACTATTTTGTTGCAAAAAAAATATGCCCAAGAATTTAAAAAAACAGGAACATCTATAAAGATTCTGGATTGGTAAATGTGAAGAATTTGTCCACTTGTCCTGAATCTTTGAATATAACTACCAAGACTATGCGGAGAGTAGTCTGGTCCCATAGACAAAATAAGGCTCTAAGCCAGGGGTCCTCAAACTACGGCCCCCCAGATGTTGCTGAACTACAACTCCCATGATTCTTTAAATTACATAGATAGCTAGATATTCATGGGAGTTGTAGTTCAGCAACATCTGGGGGGCCGGAGTTTGAGGACCCCTGCTCTAAGTCCCTTTTGTATGTAGCCATTATAAACACAATCAAATACACAAGGTTATTAGCTAAATAGGAATTTTTCAGAGTACTTATCTGGGTCTAAAATGTAAAACTTCCAAGATAAGTGAATGGCCCTTAATTGGGTTTATTCATTATATCATTGATTGGGGAGAGACAAAAAGAAATGCAACATTTTGGTCAAAATAACCTAACTAATAGCCACCATATTCTCGCTTCTTACATATAACCCACATTCTACAACAGGAGTAAATAAAGAGCCCAAGAGCAGATTCCTGGTTTTCAGGTCAATATTATGATGACACGTTATATAGGTATCCAAGTGGACAGCAGGAGAGATAAAAGTAGTTGATAATAGAAGGCCTGGGGAGATCTTTATAATGTTCCCATAAATAGAGGGCAGTGCAAAAAAACCCAAAACATATATATCGTAGTATATAAAAGTGTCAATAACCACCAACTTTGCAAACAAAATATTGCTTTAACTTTGGTTTTAATGTGTTATTTTTTAATGAAAATATTTCATATTTCCAGTCCCATGTGCACCCAGTGGAATCAGCATCACGGAGAACAACCCTGGTAACTTAACAGTATCTTGGTCAAATGTTAGCCTGGCTGAGTATTATGTAGTTTTTGTGAAGAGCGATGATGGCTTGGAGGTCCATTGTAATACATCCCAGACAGTCTGCTACTTCCCTGCTGAGTGTGGTTTCATATACATCATGAGTGTCTTTGCTTATAGCAAGGTGGGACAGAGTCCTCTGGGAGAGATTCTCAACTACACAACAGGTATGTTCCATCAGAGTGACTTAAAAATTAAATTTTAGGATGGATTGGGGCTGCCTTACATACCCTCACCAGATCTACAGCCAGATCTACATCATTCATCACTATTCCATAGGAAGGCCTGGGGAGATCAGAAAAAATTATTCTGTAGTAACTTTTGAATTGTACATTTGATAGCAATTTGGCTAGTATTATGTATAGAGTCAACAAAACTATGTATGGAAGGCCCTTAAAAAAACCCACAATAAGTGTGAATATTAAATAAGCTGCTATACTCTCTCTAATGTTATTAAAATACCACAAATAAACCACCTAAAAAAATAGTTTAGCCCTTCAAATAATGTATAGGCTCCACTTTATTTCCTTTGGTGGCATCCTGAAGGTTGCACTTTATCATCTTGTGAAAAATAGAGTTACAAGAATTATTAATCTCTGGGAGATCCCGTTTCTGTCTTTTGTGTTTTTCCAGCTCCCTGCTGCCCCAGTGATTTCAGTCCTGCATACGTGTCCACCGATACATTAGAAATTGTTTGGACTGCTGTCCGTGGTGCTGAAATGTATGAGACTAAAGCAGATGACGGAACCAACTTAATACTGTGCAATGACACAGCCACTGTGTGTGCCCTCTCGGGTCTACAGTGCAACACGCTCTATAATGTCACAGTGTATTCATACAGTGAAACCAGGGGCAGTAATACATCGTGTGCATCCAAAATGATGACAACAGGTATGTAGTCCTAAACCTGCTAGTAATTTGGCATTCACCTCTGTTCTATAAGCTACATTATACTATAAGAAAAGTTCATTTCTTCTGAATAAAAATTACTTATTTAAAGTATCATATCTGAAAGGGGTTGTCATTTCCTAGCATTTTTACTGCAACGTTTACCTGTCTCTTATATTTAAAATGTGTGTGTTTGTGAGGTTTGAAAAATAAAATGAAATGTACAAACCCACGTGGCTCTAATTACCCCTATCCTCGAATTGAGTGCCTTCATCTTGGCTCCATTCATTATATCGTTATACATTCTACCTTTCGGACCTGTCCATCATCAGAGAGAGAACAGGAGAACCAGATGCAATTTGTGCCCTGACTGTGCCAAAATGGAACTAGATTGTGATTTCAATGGATCACATGAAAAAAGATTAGCACAAATTACAAAGATATTTCGAAGACTTATTAAAGGCTGTAAATCAAAGAGAGATGATGGTTGCCCTTTAATGTGTCTGCTTCAATGCACAATGGATGTGTGCATCATGATTTATAGGTGAGATGAAAGATAAATAAAGCATAATACATATAATTCTATGGGTAGCAAAAACAACCAAACTAATACTGCTCCAGACATTTTGTTCAGGGCAGAAGGATACATTTAAAATAGATTAAAGCAGAATGTATCTTTCTTCATAAAACCAACTATCTCCCCTTCCTCCACTCACCCTACTGATCCAGTTGAAGAGATATGCATCTTGTAAAGTTGTGATGGTTTTTTTCTGATAAAGCCAATAATAATGCACTGTTGGTAGATCAATAATACCTTTTGTTTCTTCATTAAACTATTGACCAATCTATAAAAGGTTGTAAATTATACCAATACCTTAATAATAAGCTGTGTTGCAGTTCGGGGTTTGTGCCTTCTTTTCAATGAACAGCAGCAATACATATATGTGAAACGCTGAACTTGATAGACTTGAGTATTTTTTCCTTCAGCCTATATTACAAAGTAACTATGTAAATGACTGTGTAACTTAGTCTTAGAGCAGTGGTCTCTAGTCTCTCTGTTAGGATCACAGGGGATGGAACAGGCTTAATATATTAATGTAGAACAGGGATCCACCCACAGTAAATTGTTTATTACTTTCTCAGGGCATTTAAAACCTAATAAACTATAAAGGTTCTAATGAGATTTCATATGGTTTATATCGGTTTATATTGTGTGAATGGGTGACTGAATAATGGATTGCCAAGTATTGCCATGTACATAATTCATGTTTCAGTCAGATTAATAATCCTTACCTTGGAGTCCAGCCACATGTAAGCTGTTCACCTATATTGTAACAGGTTGATATGAAAGAGGCTGTAACTGAATTAGACTTTTAAATAAAAATGAAAATACATTCTCTCCCAGGCATGGGCAAAAGGCACATCCCCAGATGTTGTAGAACTGCAACTTGATGTTTTGCATTTCTAAAGTTGGCAAATCATTGTGGTAGTTGAAGTTCTACAACATCAGGGGGGTCTCTCTTTTACTTAGCCCTCAACATTTATTTTCTCTTGGTTTTTTTTCTTTTCTTTCCACAACATCTTTTGCAGAACATTAGAATTACACTGAATTAGTTTACCTTGAAATGTAGAGATACATGTAAATTATATTTTGTGACATGTTGGCCTGCCCAAATGTAGCACTCAAGTTGCAAAGATTTCACAATTAAAGATGCCAAATAAAGACTTCTGTAGAAGCACCCCCTATTCTACTATTTCTAACTATGTCCTCATTTAACATTTTGAAATCCATTTTATTTTGTATAACACCTGTGGGCGTTTTTTTAAATGATACATTTTTCCATTAATAAATCTGTTTCTAGCTCCATGTAGCCCAGAAATAACCAGTATCACAAAAATAAATGTGACCATGTTCATGATACATTGGAATTCCAGTAGCAGTGACACAATGTATACTGTAACTGCCAGAGGAGATGCAGAACTCAGGGAATGCACCAGCTCAAAAACATTCTGTGCTCTGGAGAACCTTCCTTGTGGGGAGACATTTATGGTCAGTGCTGTGGCCATTGCACCTTCAGGAACAAGTCTGCCCAGTTACAGTGTGCGTTTGGAAACAGGTAAAATGTTTTTGAATATTCATGTTTATTTTGAGCTTCAGAATCTAATTTACTCAATTGCTAATTGCTAATTTACTCAAATTATGTCAAATAACTGAGAACATTTTTTATAAAGGCAGTATCGAAGAGGTACACTTCATATAACTGTTACCAACAGAGTAAAATGTTCCTCATACCAACAAGAAATAAATTGAACAATGTGATATAATGTCTAACCAACTTTTATTGTAACATCAAGCTGTCATTTGCAATATACAGATTCAAAACACTGCTGAATTACGTGTTACTGTAACACCATCTTGCCTGTCAATAAATAAAGAAATGTATATCAAATTTACTCTAGATTAATAACATTTTTTGACATTAAAGCATCTTTTTTTTCTTAAAGATTCTTTATTTTTCATTTTTCAAAAAAGACAGAAAGGAAAGTTGGTTAATGAGGTAACAACAGTAGGGTATAACATTGAGTTGTTCGCATATATATATCTGGTACATTACTTATAAGTGTCATCTTTGTGTCTATACCATTTTTTGTGGACCGGCATTTGTTGGGGGTCTTGAGGTCTGTATAGTTAAGTTCATTATCTATTTTAGTTCCCTCGGATGGAGAAGGATCTAACTGGGACGCTATGCCAAGGGTTGGGTGGTGAGCCGGGTTTGGTAGCTCTTTAGCTTCAGTCGATGGTATAGTTTGTGAGTTGACCGTACCAGGAGTGTTGGTGAGGGTTGTTTCGTGGGGGGTTGTTCGGCAAGGAGGCTACTGCCTTAGGTAGGGTTATTGGGTGGGGTTGGTTCGGTAGAGCCTGTCATGTAGTTTCGTTTCGTTGGTAGGAGGGGGGTTGGGGGTTAAAGCATCTTTTAAAGACATATTATTATGTGCTTCTCTTATTCCCCAAAGTGGTAGGGTAAGTTTTTCCCATAGTAAATTAAACAAAAAAGATTTAATAAATACTATATTTAGTTAATTATAACTATATACAATATAAGTTTATATATTGTACATAGTAATATAAGAATACACATACAAACATCTAAGTATCATATACAGTATGTCCTATAGGTAAAGGTTCTGTAATGCCACTTACCAATTTTGATATATCTGCATCAATTTAGCCGTTTTAGTGCAGCGTCAGTTTTACAAGGCCGCAGTCACATCATTCTGGCCTCAATCAAACCTTAAATGATGCAAGCTATGACATTTGGGCCTCTTCGTTAATTTTCTGTTGGTGTCTCTCCCGAAGCAGTGTGTTCGTGCAGAAATCTCTAATTGTAAAGCAAGCACCTAGTCATATCTTACTCCATGTCACCTATGGACCAGTGCTTTTTCGTGGCCTCGCAGCCCTTGAGTGCATTGTTCCTGACCTGGCTTGTTCTGATCTTGTATTGCTTTCTGCTCTCCCATGACTAGGCTACGGTTCTGACCCTGTGTTTTGCATTGTCCTAATCATAGTATTTCCATAGTACCAGGCCTGGCTTTAAGCCCAGCTACTGTTAGGTTGGGCAAACTGCCTGTCTATCTTTACTCCTGGTCATTTGATAGGCTGCTGATTTATATATTGCTGAGGATCTGTTGTATACTGAAAAGTTCCTCAAAATAATGTTGGCTGATTAGATTAATGTTAAAAATATAACATATTATAAAGTTATAAAAAAAAAAAAAAACACAAAAAATGTTTCTTACAAATAGTCGAACTCTTGATATGGCAACTCTGATCTGATCCTTACAATAAAGCATCACAAGGAAACTTTACAGAATCATTGAAAAATCTTCCAATAAATATATAAGGGGAGGACACACTTATCTAACACCATAGAATCCATGCAAAAACTTTTTATTTTTTATTATTTAATTATTATTAAATGCTCATGATTTTGATGTCAATGCCTTGATACTACAAATTTAGAATATTTTTTATGCACTGTAGAATGTATCAGTTAAGTAATGCATGCTGTTATCCTTTTTGTCTACTGAGATGTACATGGGGGAAAAAAAATTGTTTTTCAATCCGTTAGTTTTCTGAATTAGTTTAGTACAATATTTGGAAAATATCGATTTATATGCAAGAAAGTCGTCCAGATTTGGGTGCCATTATATCCTATGGGGAATGAATGGAGGTTTTCAGTTACAAAGTACCAATATAGGGTGATTTCTGCTAAAGTGCTGTAAGATCAAAATTAATAAAAGCACGACTCTTAATTTTGATCTTTTAGCTTTTTAGTAGATAGCTCCAGAATTTGCTATCCTCACATGAGATTGTCATATTTAAGGATACCTAATAAGGGAGCGATATATCTGCTAAACAGCTCCCTGATTTGGTATCCCTAAATTTGGGAATCCCACATAAGGGTGCCAATTTAGAGAATTGTATCCTAAACTGCTGAAATACCAACATTAATAGAAGCCCTTGTCGTAACTTTGTTTTTTCAGTTGTTTAATAGATAACTCCCTACTTTGCTATCCTTCTCAAAACAAATGGACCCAAAATGAAATGATTTGATTAATTACGGATACAGTTGCGGTTTCATCTTACCCAGTAATTTACATTATGGAAAGATTATTAATTGTTATGACATAATCTGGTTCATCTGAATTATTTGGTTGTTTTTATTTAAGATCCTTGCTGCCCATCTGACCTTGCAGTGGTCCAAGTCACTCAGTCTGTGACCAACGTCAGCTGGTCCATTGCCCCTGGAGTGCAGACATATACCACTCTACTGGTGTCCCCAAGAGGTCAGGCAAAGTGCCACACTCTTCAAAACCACTGTCTGCTTGGATGTATTACCTGTGGCACCAGCTACTCTGTGTCACTGGAAGCCATAAGTGAAACTGGCCTGACTTCAATGTGCACATATCACGGCTACTCATCAAGTAGGTGAACTGATCAGTGACAACCTTGCTGTGATCTCAATTTAATCTTAAGAGTCAAGCTCTCTTTTTTTAAAGGGATAATTTTGTGTGTTTGAACAGGGCCTCGTTTGTTGCATTAATTTAAAGATAAACTATCCATATTCCACTGGCACTGTGAGAATGACAGTCTCACTCACCAAAACCTGGTTTCTGTCTCTCTATTTTTTCATTCTCTCTCTCTCTTTTTCTCTGTCTCTCCCTTTTGCTGTCTCTCTGTTTTACTGACTCTATCTTTGAACTATCTACACTAAACCCCATATTTCACCAACTAAGGCAAGTAGTAAAACTCAAAGATTAACCAGGACAACTGAATGTTGACCTCCATTGGATCTTTGATTTTGCAGTTGCACACAGTATCAAATTAAGGTAAAATCAGCCACAATGGGTCCTGTTATCCTGCTCATACGCAAGAGAGAATAATGCATTGTGGAGCTTAGCTGTATATAGATTGATATTAGGAAGACTAGGGTGGTTTGGGGAGATGGTTAATTTTACATTTATTTTTCATTTTATTTTTAATGTATCATCATTACTGACTAATTCAGACCAATTCTAAAGAAACTTTGGAACCACTTGAAGAAAATAGACATAAACACATAAAAAATATTGTTAAAGAAAATAATCAGGGGTGTCAGGGATCAAGGACATTTTGAGTATTAGCAGAAGGAAATCCCACAGTAGACTTTTGGTGTAGGATGTGATCTGGCAGGCTACAGGGATATCTCTGAGAAAAATAGCCATAAAAAAAAAAACACCAACCCCACTTGGAGAATCCATCATGAGACACCTGTCAGCAGGTGACCAATCTCAGCACAGATAGATGAGCGAGGAGATATTATTCCAGGATTAAGAAATGCAAACTTTAGCAGCCAATAATAGCACATAGAATATTATCATTATTATCATATTATTATGGAATATTATCATCTTTTAATATAGCATAATTTAACTAATATTTACAGATATACGCTTGAAATGTTCAACTCAAGTTGTCTGCAAGTATGTATTTCATCTGTTTATGATATATAACTGAAGGTGAATAATTACATCCTACATTACCTAATGACATAATTTCCTATATCCACAAGGTCCCTGTTGTCCATCTGGAGTGAAGTTGTACAGATTGTCAAACAGTAGTATCCGGGTCACCTGGCGGGCGTCATCCGGATCTGCCAACTACACTGTGAACCTGTATGGATCAAAAGGAAACTTCACGTGTAGCCCAAACACCAGCATCAGCTACTGTGACATCTCTGACATACAGTGTGGAGATGTTTACACTGTGGTTGTTTCTCCTGTCATTCTGGAAGAACCACAAGTCTCATTCTGTCCTCAAAAAATATATTCCGGTAGGAGGTTTTTGGTATTGAAGAGAAGTCTCTTCACTTTCACTAATTCTACAATATTATTTTTATTCTGTCTGTTATTCTGTCTGTCTGTCTGTCTGCCTGTCTGTCGATCTAGATAGACCAAACTCAAACAAACATGCAGAAATAAAAGGTAGAGGAAAGATACAGAGCGTATTACTGATCATGAGGGTTGACTAGGTTTAACAGAAGTATGATAAACAGAAAGCCAAAGGGATCTAAGAGAACATCCAAGAAACAATCCAGAGGTCAGGAATACAGAGGTTTACAGAATTAATAAACTAGGCAAGGTCTGGGAGAACAGAAGTAGTTACAGTCAGGACAAGCCAGGCTCAGGATATCAAGATATGCAAATGGACAATAACTTGCTATTGCCAGAAGGAAACATGGACAGAGCAAAGCTAAGAAAAACCCTATTGGTCAGCATCATAATAATCAGAATGTGCGTGTATATACGGCATCACAAGTATGATGTGAGAGCACTTGCATCAAAGTTGTTGCAAGTAATAGAAAGTTGTTAATAGAGGCACCATAGAATGATGCAGAGGAATAGCATCCAGCATTCAAAATGATGCCAGGACAGGAATGCTGACTTTAGAGAGGTGGATTGGACCCAAGTTACATGTCACTATCTGTCCTTTGTGTGGCTGGCTGTAAGCCATTGACTGCTGCCTAATATATTAATCCCCATATTGCGATGCAGGGATTCTGTGTTAGAATCCCTTGCAACTGATGAAGGAACAGGAAAATGGCCTTTGTGTTAGCATACTGTAAACATAAATGGAAGCTTTTCACAATTCAGTTTCTTACTTTACACAGTAGTTCCCCCAATTTTTAATGCATTCTATAGACAGTTTATTGACAAGTTCGCAGATAAAAATGAAGAACTGTAAGAAACAGCCTAGAAGAAGAGATAAGGATTGTGTGGCTTGTGAATTCCCAATATAGCTTCTCTCGTGATGAAATTCAACAGGGGAGCGGTATCTGGAAATGCTACTTGGAGTTTTTCTTTAATAAAAAGAAAAAAACCCCTTTCCTACTCTTCCAAGGTAGATAAAATGAGTACCATTAAATTGGGTAATAGTAACAACCCCTGGATGTTGGGCTAAGGTAACATCCCCAGGATGTACTTAAAAACCAGAGTAATATGAATGTGCCTTTCCTGGTTAAATACTTTGTTATTATTATATACTGCATCAGGTCATCACTATTATGTGTGATTCAAAAAATAAATAAATTGTAATGTAATTGTCCCAATCTATCTCTTTACAGTGAGATGCTCAGGAAGCTCGCTTGGAATGGGTAAGGAAATCACCGCTTGCTTCGTAGGTTTTCACTACTAACCTTTAGAACACTGAACATTATATATTGAACACTGTTTGATATTACTTGGAGTTTATTGACTAACCCTGTGAGTAGGGAGGATCCATACAAAGTTCTAAACAAGTGCAACTATCAAATAGCTAATGATAGCACTGTATGCAAATATTCACGGGGAACATATCGAAACGCTGATAAATTCGATTCTCTGTCACAGCCTTCATTTGTTAATCTTTTTTTTTTTTTTACATGTCAGTTATTTACAGGGGTAAAAGAAGTGTCTCATAGAATTACATGCATAACAATGGTAAGGTCATAAAGATACTCAGATTTTATGGAAATATTGCCTGAAGCTATATATCTGTGTGATACTCATTTGATCCTTGTTTCTTTTGTATTTCCTTGTGATGTTAACATGCTATACTATTTACAGTTGTTTTAGTGAATATGTAGTCCATGTTGATTAACTTTTTCAGCCCGATTTGCATCTTGCAAAATACTCGTACCACCCAAAGTTGAATACATTCTTTTTAGGTAAAATAAAAATGGTATTTACAACTAGTCAGTTTTCTTCCCCATAGTGTCTGTCCTCATTTATTTATGCAAAAGACACAAATTACTTGCAAAAGGCACAGAAGCAACCATGGATTTTTATTTTTTTCTCAACAGCAAAAAGTGAGCAAAATTAGCATAAAGCCTACACACTATCTCCACCATCCTACAACTTTGAGCTACAGAAAAATACAATTACTGTATGTTTTCATTATGGTTTTATCCATCAATGCCAAGCAGACACCATCATCAGCATTGTGATAACATAAATATGCGCTGTGTGCCTGAGCTAAAATTCATAACAAGCTGATATTTGTCCTAAATTCCAATGATGAGCAAAACACATGCTTTTATCTAGCAAAAGTCATGGACATTGTAAGCAATAACCTCTTAAAGTGTTCAAAGTAAAAACCTGTGGATTTCTGATGTTTTTCTTGTAATAGGCACTCTCACAGACATTTTTATTTCATAACAAATGACATGTAATTTGCATGAGTAAAGTCAGTCACATATAATGATGATATAATGTAAATCGGACTGTAGGTACTTTAGATAGGGATAAGTTCATTTTAGGAAAAAACTGAAAAATCGGCATGCTAGCTAGTTGAACAGAGGACAGTACTTCACTCAATCTTACAATGGATTGTCTTAGTTGTGAACCTATTGCCTGGATTTAAAAACATGTTAATGACAATACCGTGTGTACATCATTCATTCACCTTGAGTTACATAGTAGCTTATTATGAGCTTATTATGAGTATATAAACACGAGGAGAGCCTTAGCACCATCCATCCATCTATCCAGTACAGTCAGTTGATTATTTATACAGTATTAGACAATACCTAGTATCTGATCCAGTTGCTATAGTCTCTTGTTACTTTTCATGCAGCTTTTGCAATAGAAAGCATTCATTTTTTGTCATTGCTTATGCAGAATCATTATGAAAACTGAAGACCGGACTGAATAAACCGCTCAAAAAAGTGACCACGTCTTGTCAACTTTGATCTTTTACCATCCATATAAACAAATAATGCAGAGCCTGTATGATTGACCCGTACATGGAATGTAATTGTGATATGTTCCTGCTACAAATCCCTACTGCTAGGTTTATGATTTGAGGAAAAATATTAAGTTATATTAAAATACTCTTAAGGTTTGAAAATATTTTGGCAGCATTACATTTTTAACTAGTGAAAGAATATATTATGTATTATCATATATTCTCATTGTCCTGACAAGCCATAAATTATGCTGGAAAAACAAGTAACAGATTGCAATTAGAGCATCACACCATGGTAATTAATATGAAAAGACTTCCAGTCCTAAATGTTAATTTTTTTCAACTTATCCTCATGTCCTCGTAATGTCTACAATGATGGCATTGCTCCTTTCTAGTGTAATCTTGGCCCCAGCATGAGGGCAGTATAATATGAAATGTAGACCAACCATAGACATGTAAAGCCCAACTTTAGCCTTTGGTTGGTCTTCACATAAAAGTAGTCAATATTAAAAGGAAATGTTATAACAATCTTTTTTAAACCACTTGTTGATTGTACTTGCCTTGGAACACTTTATACAACTGGCTCTGAATGACAATGTGGTCACTATTAAACAGCATTTATGCACCCACAATATGTCTGTGTGTCTTATATGCATGTTATGTATTGACATAAAAAAATGAACATAAAAACTTTAATACCAGGTCAACATTATTTGACATTTAAAGGTATTCTAGAAGATGATTTTCTGACCGATGCGACCCATGTGATAAGTTGCCTGTATGTAACCCTCAAATGGCTAATTATGACGTAACTACCTGCCAGAGAAAGTCACATGTCCTATTATATTATTATATACATAATTAATGCTCAGCCAGTCATTCAATCATGTATTGTATGACTACCTCATCTGGTTTTTCAGAGCTGGGTGATATTTAGTCACATTCCATATGAGATTGAGTGGATATCATTTGGCCAAGTCAAGCTCAAAAACAGGTGGCATAATATTAAATTAACAATTTCCTTTACACCGTTATGTTTTACCTTTTTTCGTTGTGGTTTGTATTCTGTTGCATACACATTTTTACATTAAAACATGACAACTATGCAATGTTTTCTGGTTGTTTCTGTGTATAAATATCAAAATTCTAAAACATTTCTATCTTGGTAATTAGAGGAAAAAGAAAACAAATGAATTGCTTAGAATTTGTTGCAGATTTGACAGCTGCTACACTTATATTCTTTAGTTATTTGCACTTGAAAATTGCATGTAATTTAGAAATAGTAGAATTCTTCAGTTTGTAGAAATAAATATTCGTATTTGCATATTGTGGTCTTTATGTGTTGATCTTGTAACGTCGTGAAGTACTCTACCCATTGGTGGAACTACAATAGTTGCAGTGGTCACAGCTGCGACCGGGTCCATCACTTCAAGGGGCCCAACTGGCCTGTCAAACACTGCTGAATTACCCCCTATTAGCACCTACCACAATATTCTTCTTATTACTTACCAAGCTGTCTTTATATACACCTTTGTATTGAAGATGTGGTGTCTGTAACAGTTACAGTTATGGATAAAATAATTGCTTATCTTGCAGAGTCTACATATTATTTTAAGGATAAAGGCTAAGTTTGCAACCCATCTACGCAATTGCTTCTTATTAGAAACTTGGCATCAAATAGGGACGCTATTAATCTTCTTACATACAAAGTTGTATAATTGAAATAAAATGTATCACAACAAACCACGATTTGCTCACTGATGCTCACCTAGCTGAGAGACATATTTTTCATACAGATCTCTAATCAGTACCTCTTATGCCCACAGAGGGCCTTTACATCCTATCTCTCTGCCTGCGCTGTACGTGTCATTCTTCGCAGAGTTCCTGGGCACTACCCAGAAACAAAAGCGTAGTTAGATAGAGCTCTGAGTGCACTTTAGGGCTGTTCTGATGGTTACAATAGTGATGTTCTTTGATAGATACCTGGTTTTAGACAGATAATTTAACTTACTGAGCATGAACAATTTGCCCATATATATTTTTTAAGTTACCAAAACAGTATTTTGGATATTATAATAACCTTTCAAAACACACTGAACTATTGTAAGCTGATTTATATGATATAGTACCTAATATTCTCAACAACTCTTACACTTATTTTTATTTTATTATTTATATAGCGCCATCAGATTCCGTAGCGCTATACAAACTAACAGACTAATGTGATAGCAATACATTCTATAATTAAAATAAAAGAGTGCTTTTAAGAGGCTCTCCCTAGATTCGGTCCAGCAAGCATCAATGCCAAACTAACGTCACTAGGAGACACACAAGAATGGTATGGGCATTTTAAAACGGTACAGATCATAGGATGTAAAGGGAAAAATGCTATCCCACATCAAAAGAGCAACATGATTCTTTTATGGTTTTGTTTTGTGTTTTGTTTCAGCCATAAATTTTCTTTCATATGCCCTCCTATTCTAAGACAATAGCTTTTAAACCTTACATTGGGTAGGAATTTACCAGTGAACTCCCAGTATTATAAACAAGTAAACATGTTACTCCATAGTAATTTGATAGTATTTATCTAAGGCCAAAATTCAAAGAAGTACCCCATGAGGTTCTGTTGACTGAGTAGTTGAAATTCGAGTCATTCTTGAAAATGCCAAGAATGTTATTATCTGTATAAAAAACATTACCTTATGGAAGACCATAAACAATATATAGCCCTTCGTATAAACATGTATGCAAAGTTCTGTGTATGTGATTAGCATTGTGAATGTAAGTAGTTTGTGTGTACTGTGCTAATGTAGTGTGTGAATGAAGGGCTGTATTTGTGTGGAGGGTCAGTGGGTGTGTGTGTCTGCAAATGCAGGGGTGTCTGTACACTAATATTCTCAATCTCTCTCTCTCCTCTGGCATATTTCCATCGCCCTTCAAACATGCAACTATAACCCCAATCCTAAAGAAGCCCAACCTTGACCCTAACTCCCCATCCAACTACCGACATATCTCGCTACTGCCTTTTGCATCCAAGATCCTTGAAAGAGTTGTGTATGCGAGATGGACAGACTTCCTCCAGTCTGGTTTCCGCGCTAAGCACTGACCAAAAGTATCCAATGATCTACTTGCTGCAAAATCTCGTGGTCACTACTCTATCCTAATTCTCCTTGACCTTTCTGTGGCTTTTGACACTGTTGATCATCAACAGCTTCTCATCCTCCGCAATATCGCTCTACAAGATGTTGCTCTCTCCTGGTGCTCCTCCTACTTCTCCCAGCGCTCTTTCAGTGTTTCTTTCTCTGACTCTGTTTCAAACAGCCAATCACATCGCTAGAAAGAACAACCATCCCACCCTTCATTTAGATGACGAGAACCAGAAGTGATGTCTTATTAATACCAGAGGTCTCTATACTAATGCCGAAAAACGGAAATGACGCTTTCAGATGACGCAAAACGGAAATTACGTATCGGCTGAATACCGGAAGTCACGTGACCGGATATAAACATCCGGATAGCACGGCCATTATAAGAAGGTCGATTCTTATAGATTATATGGGAAAAGGACTCAATATCGGGAGGGAAGGAAAACCGGAACTCCCATATATGGTATTGGGGGGTGGGTTTTTGTATTTTCACACGTGTTTGGAATTTTTTAATTTTGTATTAGATATATAAGCAAGCTACTGATACATATCATTATTGCACCCGAGGAAGACCAAGAGAGTGGTCGAAACGCGTTGTGCCTGTTCAGCTTTTATTTCCAATAAAGTATTTTATTTATAAGTTTATCTTGGTTCCTGATATTATACGGACGGAATTTGATATCTGTTCCTGGGGGACCATCTTCAATACAGCATCGTTTTGGAAGTATTCTACATGCCTTTACAGTAGAGAGCCGACTTATATGGCTCTCTAAAGTGTGAGTGCTCCAAGTTACTGTTACACTATATACTGGTTTTATACATATTATACATATTGCCCTATGATAGTTGTTTATGTTACAGATCATATTATTACTCATCCATCATGTGCGCTAAACCTCCTCTTCTTTTATCCAATTATCTATGTTTGTGTTTCTGTAAATACAGGAATGTATAACTTTTGACTGCTAATGAGTGTCTGTAAATGCGGGGTTACATGTGCGGTAGTCCTCTACTGATTGAGAAGCAGGATGTCTGGGGAGGACACATTTACTGCTTGGGCTAAACATACTGAAACCTCTCTCCCTGGCACCATGAGAGGATGGGCAATTCGTTTCGGTCCGAATTCGAATTCGGACAAATTTTGGGCAATTCGGACATTCGGGTACTTCCACTAAGATTATTTAGTATTAGTAAATTATGCCCCTACTCGCTATACCGTGAGTAGGGGCATGTCTAGTAAACAGTGAGCAGCCTGTGGCCCTAAGTTAGAATAAGGGGGGATCTATTGTCCTCCCCCCCGGCCCCCACCCCTGAGCGGCGGGTGGCGGCCCTAAATATAAATAAAAGGGAGGACCTAATGTCCTCCCCCTGGCCCCCACCCCTGAGCGGCTGGTAGGGGCCCTAAATATCAGTAAGGGGGGACCTATTGTCCTCCAGCTGGCCCCCACCCCTGAGCGGCGGGTGGGGGCCCTAAATATCAATAGGGGGGACCTAATGTCCTCCCCCCTGGCCCCCACCCCTGAGCGGCAGGTGGGGGCCCTAAATATCAATAAGGGGGGACCTATTGTCCTCCCCCCTGGCCCCCACCCCTGAGCAATGGGTGGGGGACTGAAATATCAATAGGGGGGACCTAATGTCCTCCCCCCTGGCCCCCACCCCTGAGTGGCAGGTGGGGGCCCTAAATATCAATAAGGGGGGACCTATTGTCCTCCCCCCTGGCCCCCACCCCTGAGCAGTGGGTGGGGGACTGAAATATCAATAGGGGGAGGAACTATTGTCCTCCCCCTGGCCCCCACCCATGGGGCCCTTAGTTAGAATAAGGGGGGACCTATTGTCCTCCACCCTGGCCCCCACCCCTGAGCGGCAGGTGGTGGCCCTAAATATCAATAAAGGGGGGGACCTAATGCTCAGGGGTGGGGGCTGGGGGGAGGACAATAGGTCCCCCCTATAGTTCCCCCCCTTATTCTAATTTAGGGCCCCCACCCACCGCTCAGGGGTGGAGGCTGGGAGGAAGACAATAGGTCCCCCCTTATTGATATTTAGGGCCCCCAGCCACCGCTAAGGGGTGGGGGCTGGGGGGAGGACAATTGGTCCCCCCTTATTGGTAGTTAGGGCCCCCACCCACCGCTCACGGGTGGTGGCCAGGGGGGAAGACAATAGGTCCCTCCCATTATTCTATCTTAGGGCCCCCTACTCACTGCTCAGAGGTGGGGGCCAGGGGGGGAGGACAATAGGGCCCCTCCCATTATTCTAACTTAGGGCCCCCACCCACCACTCAGGGGTGGGGGCCGAGGGGGAGGACAATAGATCCTCACCCTTATTCTAATTTAGGGCCCCCACCCACAGCTCAGAGTATTCCCCCTATATGTCAGCACTTTATATATTGCTCCCTACTTCCATTACCAATGCTGGAGAGCTGGAAGTTTCCAAGAAGAAGCTTCTGTTGTGTGATTGCTCTCAGCTAATGATCTAACAGAAAATCCTACTTAGGAACTTCCTGAACTTTCTAGTGCACTGGCTAGTAGTCACACAGTTGTAAAATGGCTTGATTCCTTACGTAGGGTGGGAGGAGGGGGTAAGACACCTTTACCACTTCAGCAAGCTATAGTGGTGATGGTGTCTTATTTTAATACAGTAAAGAAAACCCGAGAATTCAATACTAAATAAAAATTTCAGACTGAGAGCATTTCTCATGGCGATAAATAGATTCATGGTTACATGGAAAATCATTGTGTATACATTTATATGGCTAAAAAACATAAGCTTCACCATATTAACAAATTTTAATTATTATTAAACAGTCCTTTATGTCTGAGAGTGATATGCAGAAACAAACCTATCAGCTAAGCAATAACCACAAACCAAAACATCTCTTAACAAGTGCCCCAGCTCAAGAAGGTTTACATCTAGTGGGGATTTGAGGTATCATAAGGTGTCTTGCCCATTGACACTTACTGGTAAGGGGGTCTGACCAGAATTCAAACCTGGGTTTTTCATTTCTAAGGCATTGATGTTACCACTGCTTTAACCAGCCTTTATAACTCGACCTTCAAATACAATAGTTCTAAAGAATAAAACATATTTTATTGACCTCTAAACATATCTTAAACACTTTTTATAGACCGCTATCTATCAAAAAAAAGGAAAACAAACATCTTCATGTAAGTAAAATACTTGTGTCATTCAAATAAACCTCAAACATTGATTTTAGTGTGTTCCATAATGAATTTACATTATACATCCAACTTTTAAAATTAGAAGATTAAAGAAAAAAAAAAAAGCACCCTTTTAAACTTACCTGTAATTTAGCTCCAGGACCAGGACGATCACTTCCTGGCAGACGTTCAGCGTTTTCAGAGATTATCATAACAGAAAACTTCAGTCCAATCAACTTCCTCTCATAAAAATCCACTGTAGTTGTCACACTCTGGAAATACCTCTCATAGAGCTCAGTAAGAAGTCTGTGATTGGTCAGCCATAGTTCTGCTAGATCTGCAGTTATCGCAAGCCAAGATTTCATATATCTTCATAACATAAGAAAATTACATATATATTTACTTTGGGTTATATTTGCCAAATAATTGTTTTTTATGGAGTGTTACATGAAGAAATGAAAAATCCAAATTAAATGGCAAAATGAAAAATCAAACACACACATACACATCTTTCATGTGTTGCTTTTTGTGCATAAATCATGTCTCAATTCCCTGCCATTTAGGAGTTAAATCAATTTTGTTTCTGTTTATGTAGCTCTAGCCACATCTCCCAAAGCTGTGACTGACACATCCTGTATGGAAAAAAATGGTTTAATTTTCAATCAGAAAGTTTTTCAATAAAAACTTACTTTAAACAGAATTTGCAATAAAGGAAGTGTAACAATTAGATGACTCTCTACAGGACGTGTTTAGGAAGGCTGCGCAAGTCACATGCAGGGAGGTATGCCTAAGGCTGCATAAACAAAATGATTTAACTCATAAATGGCAGAAAATTGAGCAATAAGACTGCAGGGGCATTTATACACAAAAACTGCTTGATTAAGCTAAAGTGAGTGTTGGTTCATGTTCCTCAGTCAAAACTTGACATGAATAGAAGACATGGGTACAAGCTAATATCAACATAACACAAAATGTCAGAATCTAAAATCACGACCAATGGTATCTGTATATTGTTTGGATGTCCTTGTATTTAGGGCATGAAACTACGTTCAGTTTTAAATGAATTTGTATTTTGAAAGAAATAAGTGGTGTTAAACTGTTATCATATAACAATCCAAAGCAATTTAACAATAGCAACAAGTCTTGTTTACAGGAACAGCCTGAGGAGTATTTTTCACTCATTATGTATTTTTAAAGAATGTTATACTTGTATTATGTATCCCCTTACTCTACCAAGACAGTGCACACAATAGAGTGTCTCTGGTGCGGTACAAATAATGCGTGCAATTCATAACTCCCATGCGTGTGCTTCACATGACTATATGTAGTAATGTGGCTTTTATCAGGGGTCATTCACCTTTATCTAAGGTTTCTATCTTCTCTTGTTTCCAGAAAACCTGAAATAGGAAACATTTAATACTATGTTACATAAATTTAAAGAAACAGTAATTGTTCAATCTGAATTAATCATCTATGCTCATTTGTACTTTTATTGTTCTGGGGAATTTGCATTTTAGAGCATTCTGGTGGGTTTGAATCTATTGCTGACTCTTTAAACACACTGTTTTATAAATTCTAAGACACATTTCCACCTAGTATATAGTGCACAATATGAGTCCATACTGAATTTGTGCTGATCAAGTGTTTCTTCCCACTTTTGGGAATGTAAAATGAGAAGGAAAATTCATCTTTAATAAAGAGCTGGTCTCACCACCGTAGCTGCTTTGCCCTCTGTGAGACCTCAAGTCAATCCATTGCTTGTCAGAGCATAAATAATTGCCACATTTGAGCTATTGGACCCTAATGCCCCTCAAAGAGAAGCAAGGGGTTCCTACGGCACATATGTAGCAATTGCCGCGCTGCTTTAATTGGATGCTTGAATTATCAATATTTCGAGTTTTTAAATGCTTATTGTGATGATGTCAAATGTAATGTAGATCAAAAATCGAAGTTTGTGAAAGTGCTTATATTGTCTTTTTGATTGACAGCCACTTAAGGCATTATGACTGACAAAAGTAAACCTCACTATATAAACCCATTTGGGACAGGTGACAAATACAGCAGCTTACCTCAAATCTCATATCCTGCACCCTTTTCATTCACTCTGATAATGACGAATGTACACTACGGCCTTATCAATATAAATGTTTCTGTGTAAGTGTATAGATATTTCTGAGTGTATGTATATTACTATTATGTGTGTGCTTGTTAGTAGATTGTGTGCAAATTTGTGCAGCAGTGTGTGTTTGTGATAGTGTGGGTGCGTGTAATAGTGTCAGCAGTAAATTGCGTATTAGTGTGTGTAACAGTGTGGGCAATAGTGAGTGTAACAGTGTGTATAGTAGTGTATGTATGTGTGTGCTAGATACCATTCTAGCCTCAGTCCTCGTCCCTCTCTCCATCCTCTCTGCTGGAGATATATGTATCAAATCTGAGGGGGTGGGATCATGGAGAGATCATGTTCCCTCAGACTTAAAAGAACACTCCAGACCCCCTAAAGCACTTCAGCTTGGACTGTGTCCTTTTTTCAATTTACAAAAAGTGCATAATTTAATAGAAACTGGCGCATTTATAAACTAACCTTGCTACACCCTCATAGCTGTCCATCAGACAACTAGTCCTGTTACTTCCTGGTTTGTTTAGCTTGGTGAAGTATAATTCAAAAGGCAACAATTGCCCAGAGCGCCTTGCAAACACTTTGCATTGAGCTGCTTTGTGAAGTCTGTGATTGGACATCAACAGAAAGTATGGGTTGGGGAAGAAGGTGAGGGTTTGTAAAGGCTGCAGACAAGAGATCTGCAGCTTTTGCAAGTTGTTTTCTAGCTATATCACCAATGAAAAAGTGCATAATTAAATGCATACACGTTTTTGTTGTAAGGTATATATGCTAAACAGTGACTAATATTTTGTATTTGAGCAGTGGAGTGTTCCTTTAACACATCAGTCAAAGAGTACTGCAGCCTCAAGACGGCAAAGCAGGCAGAGTAACAGGCAGCTAATGCAACTTTGGCTCCCATAACAGGCATGTGCATCACTGTCAACCAGGTTGCATGGAGCTGATAGTGATTACATAGAACTGTGAGTTATGTATTATCAAGGTGACCAAAGGGAGGACAGGCTATAGGTGCCAGGGAGAGGCCACATTTATCAAATCACTCTCAGGTTGTTTGACATAAAAAAACAGGGATGGCATTCAGAATTTTTTTTAACAATTCCAAATATAACAAATTGCCCTGGTGTTTATGGTGATTTAATCTTTGCTAATTTTTGTCGCTATAACTTTTAAAAGGCACCTTGATATTTTGTCCACAGTAGCGGAGTACAAACATTAGCAACTTTTTTCCAGCTCAGCTATTTTATCATTCAGGTGTCAACTCTACATAGCTCACTGTTTAGTGAATAAACCACTTGGAATTTTGTATATCAGATGTAAATCAGTTTACATCAATATCCAGTTTCACTCGTATTTAAAACCAACCACCTTTTCCGTAAATGAATCCAGTGATCGGCAAAGGATCAGTGACCTCTTGTACCAGAACCTCTCACTACCTATCTCCACCCTGTACCTGCATTAAATAAACTTTTGTTGTTGAAAACTGATATCGTACTCTCCGAGGTACAATTTACAACTTCATAACAAGAGAAAGTACCATCACTACAGAAAAATAATATATTTGTATTCAGTAATAAAGAGCAACATTGTCAGCTTGTGAGGGTGTGGTACTGTTCTCTAGATATCGCTTACAGTTTCCAGAGTGTTTTGATTGGTTCATAAAGCCATTAAACATAAAACTCTTTTTTTCAGCATTATTCCAAGAGTTAGTTAAACACTACAAATGTGTTTTGCATTTTGGATTTGTCTCAAGGAATGGAACTCCCCAGGAGAATACTGAAAATGACCAGTTTACCAATTTTTGGCACTGCGTTACTTGTTTCAACCCTTTTTCAGGTACTGTGTAATTAATTTTCTAATTTGTATAAACCCATTTATTCTAGATAATTTAACAGAGAATTTTGTCTATAGCTGCGATTCCGTGTTTGGAGGAATATCTACTAAACAGTGATTTGTGATGAGTTGTGTGCTGCTTTGTTAAATTTAGAACAAGTATAGGAGTTGGAAATATAGTTTTTCAGTTGTAATATCTCACCTAAATTTTTCCAGATAGTAAATGCACCCCAATGCAGTGTTTAGGGAATAATCATATTTATAGTCAACAATAAACATTTCTGATGTGCTTGTTAGATGTATAGAATGGCCTTTTTAAGCATCAAGAGATGCTACGCATTCATAGAGAAGAATACTATAACATGAAACACTTAAGAATAATATAATCCCCATGAGGGGATCCAGAATCTGGTAGTAAAATGAACAGAGCGAATAGAACATGAAACACTTGGGGAATATTTACTAAACATTGACTTCTTCTGATTTGAAAACGGTGTTACAAAATTTAGGCTGAAATAATCAAACTCATTATAGCTGACTTTATATGTTTTTGGGTTTTATTTTCACCAAATTAGCTGTATTAGCCTACAAATTTTGAAATTTGCTGTCAATTCACTACAATTTGTTGTTTGATAAAAAAAAAACAACATTCTCAGATATCTTTAAAAAAGTTTACCAAGGCAGGGAAAAAATGAAAACTAAGCCAGAATCCATGGGCAATATTATTTGTCTCTTTAACTGTTATTTACTAAAGTGCGAATTTTTGGGAATTCAGAGTGGTTTTCCATGTTAAGGTCAAACTAGTCAAACTGTAAAAATCCTCTAATTCAGCTGTGCTTTCTGTGCAACTGACAGAGTACAGAATATTTGATAGAGTCCTAACCTCAGCATCCGAGGAAAGGGATTTAGGGGTGATTATTTCTGATGACTTAAAGGTAGGCAGACAATGTAATAGAGCAGCAGGAAATGCTAGCAGAATGCTTGGTTGTATAGGGAGAGGTATTAGCAGTAGAAAAAGGGAAGTGCTCATGCCATTGTACAGAACACTGGTGAGACCTCACTTGGAGTATTGTACACAGTACTGGAGACCGTATCTTCAGAAGGATATTGATACCTTAGAGAGGGTTCAGAGAAGGGCTACTAAACTGGTTCATGGATTGCAGGATAAAACTTACCAGGAAAGGTTAAAGGATCTTAACATGTATAGCTTGGAGGAAAGACGAGACACAGGGGATATGATAGAAACACTTAAATACATAAAGGGAATCAACACAGTAAAGGAGGAGACTATATTTAAAAGAAGGAAAAACTACCACAACAAGAGGACATAGTCTTAAATTAGAGGGACAAAGGTTTAAAAATAATATCAGGAAGTATTACTTTACTGAGAGGGTAGTGGATGCATTGAATAACCTTCCAGCTGAAGTGGTAGAGGTTAACGCAGTAAAGGAGTTTAAGCATGTGTGGGATAGGCATAAGGCTACCCTAACTATAAGATAAGGCCAGGGACTAATGAAAGTATTTAGAAAATTGGGCAGACTAGATGGGCCGAATGGTTCTTATCTGCCGTCACATTCTATGTTTCTAACTACTTGGCTTTACATTTGAAATGTACTTTGAATTCACTATTGAATTCTGATTTTAGTGAATAACCCTATTTGGCTCTTTGTGTGCCTGCACCATGCTGTCTAATTTCTTTGTATCCCCACAACAATATTGTAATGGATGAAGGAAGAAAAAAAAAATTGAAATGCTGTAAATGTACATAATTAATTTTATTTTAAGTATTTGGAAGCAGCAATTTATGCATGTTTTATTCCGTGATAGGTATTCATTTAAAGCCTAATCTTCAGTAAAAGAATAAACAAAAAACACAGAAACTAAAAAAAACAAACAAAAAAAAACTGTCGTGCTTTAAAAATATGTTTCTTATTAAATTGTGTGGAGTTATTTGTCTATGCACATATTTTAAAACAATGTTTTTAGTAGGAGATATCTTTCACATCTGTTTTTTTGTTGGTTTTTTTCCCCTTTTTTAGATTTCATCTTGTCAAAAAGGTAATATTATTTCTTTAGAAACTGGATATTTATTCTTTGTAACTCTGTAGTAACACGTCCACACAGCTCTTATACATGTATGTCATTATTCATAGTGGTTTAATAAGAATATAATCATTTATAGGTTTATAGATGATAATATTAGTATTGCCTGTCTTCTTCATTTGGATCTATATATAATCCTGAATAACAGTACAGATGTGCAGCTCTAATCGTTGCATCATGTTATAAAATATATATAAAAAATATAGTATTACAATATATGTAAATAATTATATATCTATCTGTTGTGCATGACTTTGTTAATAGTAAAAATTGACTAACCTCAGGAACAGCTCAAATTTCATGATCTCACGATACCTCTTTTATGACATTACCTGTCATGGTGTCATTTTGTAAACATCATTCATAACTGATCAACATAAATACAACCCAGGATATACTTAAAAAATCCTGGTATATTACATTGATCTAATTTTTATTTGTGATTTTGTTGATAAGGAAAAAAATAGTACGGTCATGTGCATCTCCCTATTTTATCAATGAAATTTTAATTTCAATCACAAAAATGTTCTTTCCTTAAACTATTTTTCACACCAACAGTAGCTTGTCTGCAAAATAAATATCAGCAATTAGTTTGTATATCACAGAAAAACCAGAATAAACCAGAAAGGAACTGCACTCAATCCACATAAGCCACATGAGGAGCAACCAGACCAGGGCCAGCACAAACCCAGTAAAGTTTAAATGCTAATAGAGAAGGTTCAGGCACTCAGAAGCAATTAAAAGCATATTTATGGGAATGAGGTAAACACTGCAATGTTTTGACCCACAAACGGGTCTTTGTCAAGCAGACTTACTGCACACTGGGTACTGCGGTCAGCTCTGTCATACTACAGGAGAGAGCAGGTACAGAGCGGAATGGGGGTGAGACACACGGAAGATGGGGAACTGACACATGGAGGGACTGAGGGGGAATTGAGATAGGGAGGGACAGGAGGGGGAATTGAGACACATGGAAATGATTGGGGGCAATTGACACATGGAAAGGACTGGGGGTAATTGACACATGGAAAAGACTGGGGGCAATTGACACATGGAAAGGACTGGGGGTAATTGACACATTGAATGGACTGGGGGGAATTGAGACACATTGAGGTACTGGGGGGAAATTGACACATGGAAGGGACAGAGGGGGAATTGACACATGGAAGGGACTTGAGACATGAAAGGACTGGGGGTGAATTGAGACACGAAAGGACTGGGGGAAACAGAGACACATGGAAGAACTGGGGGGGATTGAGACACATGGAAGGGATGGGAGGGGGGAATTAAAAGACATAGAGGGACTGGGGTAAATTGACACATGGAAGGGACTGGGGGATTTAGATACATGGAATGAATGAGTGAGACACATGGAGGGACTGTGGGGGGGAGAATGAGAAACATGGAAGGGATGGGAGGGGTAATTGAAACACGGAAGAGACTGGGGGGAATTGAGACGAATGAAGGGACGGAGGGGAAATTGAGACACATAGAAGGGGGGGCATTGAGACGCATGTAGGAGACTGGGAGGGGATTGACACATAGAGGGACTTGGGGAAATTGATACATAGAGGGACTAGGGGAAACTGACACATGTAAAGGATGGGGGAATTTGAAACACATGGAAGAGACTGGGGGAAATTGCTGGGGGGGTGTAGGAAACTGAGACACATAGAGGGACTGGGGGGAATTAAGACACATGGAAGGGACTGGGGGATTGAGACACATGGAAGGAACGAGGAGACGCATGGAGAGGCTGTGGGGGGGAGAATGCGAAACATGGAAAGGCTGGGTGGAGATGAGACACATGGGGAAAGGGAAGGCAGGGTAATTCTTTACGGTTTGTAGTTATGCCTCTAACTGGCAAACAGATGTGTTGTCTAAACACATTTTGCCAGCAAAGTTTCACACAAATTATATCACACATTGTACTCAATGTACTGCAATTTCCATAATTCTCTGTTAAAGTTTTACTCCAACTACCTCACTGATGTGAAGTGGTTATGGTGCCTGTAGTGTGTATCTGCAGCGTATCGCTATGAATCACTGCACATACACTGCAATAATCCAAAGAAATAATGAGTTATCAAGTAAATGCCAGGTACATAATTTGTAGCCTGACAAAAACTGCAGCTGTAAAACTTATTATACTAATTGCTTATTACATGGACAGGCACTGATTTATAGTAGCCTACATTAACTGTAGGTCTGTATGTATTTATGTGATGAAAACTAACACTGTAACACTATTTATGTCAAGACCTCCAGATCACTAATGTGACAAGTCCGACTTCGACTCAACTGCTGGTCACATGGACCTCTTCCTCCAACCTGGCTTCCTTCTTCATGCTCGAACTCCGTGTGGTAAATAATACATCTATTGCTGCAGTGACTTCAATTATCAGTGCAACTTCAAGGTCCAGGCTCATGCAAGGCCTTCGTGTAGGGACTTACTACAATGTGACCTTGAAGTCGTATGCATCTAACAGTTCTGTGCTGTCAACATCCTGGGTGCAGTCCCAGACAGGTTAGTATACAGATGGTACTGGGGAAAAGTGGTAGTGAACTGCATACAAACAGATACAATATTTATCTAAGTTTGGACATGTTATTTCCTTAGCCTATCTATCTCTGGAGACAATTTTTTTTTATACTTCCCAATTGTCTCTCGATACAGGGGGCACAGACTCTATTTTGGGCATTGTTTATATCATAATGTACCTATTTTCTAGGAGCTCAGAATGTTTGGTGTATATTAGTGCATTACAGATCTTCACAGCAATACAAGTAACAATGATTTGTATTTAAACTACTAATACATAAATGTTCTTGCACTGAATTGCTTGTTAAATATATCATAAAGTAACTTAAAATGTCCTGTAGCAACACTGTCTCTGGCAATACCTCCAGTCGCATGATCTAAAATCAAAGTGTCTTATGTTGGTTAATTGACATTTACAAATTATGCTAATTTACCCTTAATGAAATATCCGTTTCTGCAGTGCTGAGTGACAATGTACTTCTCTAACTAATTAATTAAATTGACACAATGAAGAAAGCAACAGAATTGGAAGTATTTTTTTTACAAACACAGCGAAGCCAAAAGCAAATTTATTTTAATAAACATAAATCAAGTTAAGTAGGTTCTTTTCATTATTAAAAGACTTTGCAACCTAGCAATAGAGGACTTCACAAAGTAGAGGTTCTATAAAAAGAACTACTAATGTGATAAAGGCTGAACTTGTTGGACACGTCTCTTTTCAGCCTATGTAACTGGGTATCCACTGGTCCTTGACTAAGGAGGCCAAGGAGAGTCAGCCTTCTTTCATTCTTGGGCACAGAGAACTAAATGGTCCCCTGACCTATTTTTTTGATGTGGGGATTATTTACTTTGAATTGGCGATTGGAGACACACAACACTTGTGTTTGCTTTATTTATTATTGCGCCTTGGGAAAGCCTCATAGTAATTTCCATATGTGCTTATTTTCATATTGCAGTCAACAAGGATTTTGATCTCTAACTAATTTTTAACCTTTTTCTGCCCATCATCTTTTTTTGACTCCGGGCTTCTTCAGCCAACATGAGATTCCCTGAGAAACGTAATACACTATCTGAAAAAAATATAAATGGTCAATATAGACGCTTAAAAGGACAAAATATCAATAAAAATAAATAAATGAACATAATACAATCTCAACCAGCACACCTAAAATGTTTTGCCTTCAATTACAGTACATATAACCAAAAACAATATGAATAAAATGGATGGAGTGCTTACCATTCAATAAAACCCACAGTGCTCTAACCAATTCTCCCAAAAAGCTAAATATAAAAAATAGTAAAATGGTGCTGTTCATACTCAAAAACAGTATGAAAAGGCACCAGTATGTATCTAGCATGCAGTTCTTTAAAAAGTAAAAGGAAACGCAAGGGAGTTGAATTTCAGGAAAAGTGAGGAGATAGCAGAATTAATTTGAGGAGAATAAGAGGGGAAACAATTCTTTCCAATTTAAAGTCTCAACTAGTCTTTTGTATAACTTGAGCCATCTGTGGGCTTGTTTACAACCTGGTCCCTCCATTTTTAGTGACTAGCCACTACTTGTTACAATGTCTGTTGCTACTTTTAACAAGTAATTGCTGTTCGTCACTCCAAAATTGCACAAGTAGTGAAACGAGTTGCCATCTGCAGGTACCAAAAGGCAGTCACTATATAGCAGCTAACAGCTCCCATTTTTTTCTATGGGAGCCACTAAGCACTCCTAACAACTAGATTTCAACTGGTTAACCAAGGTAAATTTTCAAACCATGAATTCATGGCAACATAACCACCATAGCTGGATATAGTGATTATGGTATTTGGAGTGTCCCCACAGGTTAGTGACAGCTAAATCCCTATACATCCTATAGAAACAAAACGTCTTGTTCCAACCCTGTCATTAAGTTTAAGAGCTATTTGCCTCTCACTCCTGGCCACACAGGATGAAGTGCACATGCTCAACAAGCATGGCGCTAATATGCGAGTGGTCAGTATATGTAGCGGCAGCAATTATTAGTGATAGCTAACACAAATTTAACAACACTGTGGAAAACCTACCGGTACTTTCTAGACACTACTATACTGACTATAGGGTCCCTTTAAGTTACAAAAAATTATACACATGTCATTTGGAACCAAGAAATGCAAAGTAATGTAAAACAATAAAATAGTTTCCAATCAATTGTTCGTACTTTATATTACCAAATAACTGTTGTCACTCTCTGAAGATTTGAATATTGCATTTGTCACTGTTCCCTAGTTGCTGCTACTCCGGTGATTTCATCATCATATGGAATCTCCAGTTCTGCGGTTGTAGTAACATGGACATCCCAGACTGGGGCAGAGTCCTACTACCTGATGATAACCCTTGGATCAGTGATTATAAGTCAGACAACCAGCGGACTCAACTGCACTGTAGATGGACTTCAGTCTTCATCACTCTACACCCTCACATTGTATGCTGTCAACTCTGCAGGCCCCAGCGCAGCTAGCAAACGCATGACTGTCCTTACACGTATGTTTTTAGGGGGTGTAATTATAAAGCCTCACATTTATGCATTTTTGTGAGACCTCCATTTTATGATTAGATTATTTAAAATTTATTGGAAGTTTCTAGGCATTAAAAAGTTATAAAGAAAAAAAAGAAGATAAAAGGTTAGCATGTGAAAGGTAATGGTGGGGTGGAGGAGGCAGTTCAACAACCATAAGCCGGAATCTCTCTTTTCTGATCAGTTATAGAATATGTACACATAGATGTGGGGGTTGCGCCTTGAAATGTCCTTGGGGTGTGGACAATAAAAAACGAGAGGAAGGGGCAATGGAGGAGTATATGTTGTAGTATGTTGTATATAGTATAGAAAAAGAAGAGCAAGTATTTATTTGCATAAATATCTGATTTCTAGCTGTACAATGAGTATTCTACATTCATCAGCTATGTATTTATTCATCTATTTATTTTCCTATATAAACTAAAATTTGACTCTAGATCAGAGAAGTCACTCTGATTGAGATTGATGGTGAGCATTTGTCATACTCACTATCTGTAACATGTACTGCACACTATGTTCTACATCACATTAAACGTAGAATGTCAGAACGTATAGCTTCTGATGGTATACTGGTTTATTAATCTCATGCTTTTATTTTAGTGACACCACCCCCGATGGTCGTTACTGTGACTGACCTTAATAGCTACTCAGTGTCATTATCGTGGCTAACCATTGAGAAGGCATTGATGTATGGTATCTTCGTATATGAAGACAGACCAACAATTACATTGACATTCATCAGGAAAACCACCTCTACTGCGATCACTCTGGATACTCTGCAGCCTTGTACCAAGTATATTTTTGGTCTGACATCATACAATTGGTTTTATACACCTGGGGAGGAGAATCGTATACTGCATGAGACTGGAAGTAAGTGTTTGGAGAAATATTCTTGCAAGGACTATATTATCATATTTTTTTTTATACAATCTAAAAGGTGTCCCAGGAAGAAAACTCCAAAATGTAAAAAAAAAATTAAATATAAATATAAATGTATTGACGAACACGGTTATAAAATAAACCATATTACTGGTTTTCCTACCTAAGTATGAGAACCCTGGTAAATATGTTGAAAATGTATCTTAAGCTGCACATTTATTGTCGCTGATATGACTGCCAAACTAATGCATGCGCGGAAATTAGTGCAATATTCAAACTCTCACTAATATTGTGCCAAAAAGTATAAACTAAAACAAAACCGTCCCACATTCCTATGCACATTTTAAAAATAACAAAGGCTTTCAGTACCCCTGCAATGGCCATCACAGTGTAAACTCACCAGCCGAAGTCACAGGTTACCGTTATGCTTACAATGTATCTCGCTGCTTTCAGTTAAAAGGCAAAAACCTATAAAGAGACAGAATAGAGAATGTTTAAATAACCCTACAAACAAATGGACCCTTAATGGGGCACGTGGGGTGGCTGTTACATGGCTGTGCAACACTAAAAAACAAAAGATCAGAAATTAGACCTGTGATGAAGCTCCTAGTAATAATGGATATAGTATTCATCAACCCAAATATATAGGCAATATGCCCATATCAGGAGAAGATCTCCCTATTCACTTCCATCTTAATTGTGGTTGTTATCACAATCATTGATGGACTATGGAAGATCCTTTGAAACCTTGACATCTTCAACAGACTATCTTACACATGGCATTGAGATTCCACAGGCATGGTCAGAGAAGGATTAAGATTTCAAAGGGCCCTTGTCAGGTGGAGAGACCACCGGACAAACTGTTTGTTGCACCATTATTAAGGACAAAAGTACGTGGGTTATTTCATGATAATCTGACAGCCGGACATCCTGGAATACATAAAACCCTCTCTGCCATTTCTAGGAAAATCTGGTGGCCGACGCTTAGGGGTGATGTCAGGGACTACGTAGGGGCATGTCAAATATGTGCAGTTTCTATGGCCCCTCATAAATCTCCTCCTGGGTTGTTGCAGCCACTTCCAATACCAGACGCTCCATGGACCCATCTAGCCATGGACTTCATTGTGCATCTCCCCAGTTCAAATGGGTATAACACTATCCTCATGGTTGTGGATAGATTCTCCAAGATGGCGCATTTTATACCTCTTAAAAATTTGCCATCTTCTCAAGATCGTGTACAAATATTCTTGAGAGAAATCTTTCGGTTACATGGGGTACCAAAAAACATTGTCTCCGACAGAGGTACCCAATTTATTTCTAGGTTTTGGCATGCTATCTGTAAGCAATTGGGCATAGAATTTTCTTTTTCCTCTTTGTATCACCCTCAGACCAATGGTGCAGTGGAGAGGGCCAATAAGTCTTTAGAATCCTATTTACGTTGTTTTATTGATGTCAATCAGTCAAACTGGTCTGAACTCTTGCCCATGGCTGAATTTGCCAGGAATAATGCGACTCGTGAATCCTCCAATCATAGCCCCTTTGTTTGTAACAACCAACTGTATTGCCTTCATAATTTTTCGGGGACTGATATTCCTGCTTTGGACGCCCGTTTAGCTTTTGTCCGTGACACGTGGGATTTGGTGCATGTGGCATTACAGACAGCCTCGAGACGTACTAACATCCAGGCTGACAAGTGACGTGGTGCCAATCCTGTCTATCAAGTGGGAGACAGGGTCTGACTATCCAGGCATCATATTAAGCTCAAAGTTCCTTCAATGAAACTGTCTCCTTGATACATAGGGCCTCTTCGTGTCCTTCGACGTATCAACCCCGTGACTTATTCTTTGGCCCTCCCTGAACACATGAATTGCTAATACATTCCATGTGTCTCTGCTTAAGCCTCTCACTTGTAATTGATACACGAAACTGGTCTCCCCTCCTTCGCCTTTGGTGGTCGGTGGTCAAGAGGAATACGAAGTTCACTCTATCTTGGATTCCAAGATTTCTAGGGGTATTTTGTCTTATTTAGTTGACTGGAAGGGATATGGTCCGGAGGAGTGTAGCTGGGTTCCTGCTGACCGGGTTCATGTTTCACAACCGTTTTCCTCACAAGCTGGCTCCTTCCTGCTAAGCGGCAAGCCGGGAACCGCTCCTCTGGATCTTCTGGGCAGCTTGCCCAAATCAAAGATGGCGCCGAGCATGCGGTCGTGGCCATCAATGGCTCCACCCCCCAGGATTATACGGACATGCGTGTGACATCACAACGCTAACGCACACGCACGTTCTGGGATCAGAGGTCACCCTCTGACCAATTGCAGTCTAGAGAGGGATATATAAATCCCTGAAGCATCCCAGTACCTTGCCCTGTCGTGGTTTCCTGTCCTGGTTCCTGAAAGTGCGTTTATCCTATTATTGTGATTTCCGATATTTTGACCTTGGCTATTCCTGACTACTCTGATTTCCGGTTCCCCTGACCTGGCTTGTTTAACGGTATTTGTGCATTTCTGGCTTCCTTGACCTCAACTTTCCCTTGACCATTCTCTCTCTCTAACGTATTAGTCTGGCCATTCTAAGGACCGGCTTACGTTCTATCTTTTCTGTTTCTTTCTCTATTATATGTAGATATTACATAGTTCTGTGTGCTGGACCGTGACACAAATAAAAGGTATATAAAACAAGGTTATTCTATAACGTTTCATTTTTTTCCCCATTGTATTGGATTGTTATTTAAATTCAAATGCCATGTATAATATATATATATATATATATATATATATATATATATATATATATATATATGCACCCAGTTTAGAAAAACTAGGAGCCTGTGTGCGAGGTACAGTTGAATTTTTTATATATATATATATATATAGATAGATAGATAGATATATTTTTTGGGGGTCGGGGCAATATTGCCGTAATGGTTAGAGAAAATATAATTAGTAATAACATTTATTACAATAGTAATAATAACACAGTAAGCAAACACCACTCGGTTGTGGTGTGCCGGAACCAACAATGCAGTAGGCCTCTACTATAGAGGGTGATAGGGCCCACCTATAGAGGGTGATGTGAAAGAGGGAGTGGTGGGAGGGTTAACTTGCCAGATCAACAACGTTATGTGAGAGAGCATTGGAGGCCCTTATAAAGGGGACCCAAGCCTCTCCCACAAATACTGGCCCTGCCTTAAATATATATATATATAAATACACACACACACAAACAAACAAAATACACAATCCAGCGCACTCGCTTATTCACTAAATAACGATTTCAAATATCACAGATTGTAATCGTTTTATTTAAAAACACCTCACCGAGGCAAACAATAATGGGGGTTTCGTTACATTACATGATCATATATTGCATAGACCTGCCACAATGTCACTGTACCCTATATATATTTAATAAAGACTGGCTGAAAAACCCAGAACTAACAGTACTTATTCAAGCCCTTGTTGTACGTTTGTTTTTAATGTAAGCCTCTATTCACTTTAATTTGTTTATCATTTATTTGTTCTCAGACCAACCAAGTTCATTCCATCTTTATTATATGACATATGACATACTAGTGATGTCAATTGTGGAGCTTCAGGACATTTGTGGGTACAGTCAGACAGCAGGACAAAGATCCAAATCAGGACAGTTGTTGTTTTATTTCATTCCCATATTCTAACTAAATTGCCTCTCTGCTTTCTTACAGACCTGGACCCTCCACAGAATATCACCATAGGCTACTCCAGTAATGTTGAAACAGCTTTATTAACCTGGAAGCCCAGTATAGGAGCCTTTCTCTACTTAGCCAGTGCTAAATCAAAACTTGGTCATGAGGTCACATGTACCACGTCGTCCATCAGCTGTGTGATCCAAGGCCTCCTTTGTGAGCAGAGATATTTTATTAGCGTCACCGCACAAACTGTGAGCTGCAGTAGCAACATCAGCGAACAACTGACGCTAGACACAGGTATTCACATTTCTTTTTGATATTTTGCTAATATGAAGACTTTTGTGAATAACTTGATAATCACTTAATGCTTAGTCTTAGTCAAATTGCTTTTTTTGTATATCATTAGGATTTAGGGTATAAACACCAAGAGAGAATCTAGTTCAGAAAACCTATTTTGACATACACACTTTTTGTGAAATATTTAGCTTATCTGTCGTAAGCACTTTCATTCATTAAAAGAAAATCACCTAATTTACTAATTAAAAGTTTGATGGGGCTGCACTGTCGCATCTATTAAGCTACTGATTAGATAGATCCTGAACAATGCTACTAATGACTGTGAGACACACGATCTTTGTCAAGCCAAGAATGTCCTTGGCAAAGAATGCAACAGGTATAGAAATGTTGCCTACCTGTTGTTTGGTGGTTGAATAAACTATATTCATAAATGAATACTGCAAAGTACTATAATATCTCTCATTATTGCAGCAAGAAGAGGTATGATAATCTAACCTGCTAGCCTTTGCATCTATCCCTACGTTAATCTTTAAGGGTTATATTTAAGGATGCACTTCGGAGACTCTGTAACTGTCCTATTTTCATCTCTCTTACAGCTTTGTGTGCCCCAGCGAACGTCACAGTTATACGGGACTGCCAGATAAACACTGTTAGTCTTTATTGGAACCCCGTCACAGATGCCATCAAATACACAGCCTTGGCAAAAGCTCCAGATGGCTCAGAGGAGCAGTGCACCAACCGGGAGCCTGTCTGCTTCTTCCTGAATCTGCTTTGTGGAACAGAGTATTCGATGAGCGTATTCGCATTTAATGGGAAAACCAACGGTTCTAGAAGTCCAGGGATCCTTATGAGGACAGGTGAGTAAATAGTTTACCATACTTTTTCTAATGGATACATTTTGTTTTTGCCATTGAGTACATCATTACAAAGAACTTTGTTTTTGTTTTTTGCAAATACAATCTGCTAATTCAGTCTATGCCTATATGTTAAATTACACTGTTCCAGTTTATGAGTAAAATATTTACATTATTTATATTTCTTCCTATTTTATCTCCAAAGCTCCATGTGACCCTACTAATGTTGAAGCCATACCCAGCTGCCAGGATAATTCCATGCATGTGTCATGGAACCAGTCATCTGGGGCTGTGTCTTATGTGGTATCTGCGTTGGGAAGCAGTGGAATGTCCTACAACTGCTCATCTGTAGACACCAGCTGCCAAATTTCAGGACTGCACTGTGGCGAGAGTATTTCTATGTTTGTGATTGCCTATGATGACAATTGCCCCAGCAGCAACAGTGAGCAAGTTGACGTAGTCACAGGTCAGTGAGTCCTCTTCAAATGCTAATGTGCAGTAGGAATTGTTGCTTGTTATAATAACATACATAACACAGAGTGTTTTGAAGAGTAATACTTTATGAGATAATACTGTAATACTCTCCCCATGAAGTTTCTACATTGATCCCACAATGGTACCTTATGCCTCGTTTCCACTGAGCGGAACAGTTCAGGTCGGTACAGTTTGGAAGGTTTAGAATGGTCCAGCCTATTCAGGTGAGCGTTTCCACTGCAAGTCAGACTGCCAGGGGCCATGTGGGGTTTAGAAAAAATGCATAGCGTGTCATTTCCTGTCAGCCAATCAATGGATTGTAAAGTGTAACGCTAGTAGCTCTGCCCTAACTGTACCGTTCCATTTCCTATGGTCTTACAGCTGAAGAATGACCCTGAATGGTGCGGGACGGTTCGGTTGCATGGGCCACTTTCATAATGGAAACACTCAAAATAGCGTGCCGTACCGAACTGACCCGAACCGATCCGCTCAGTGGAAACGAGGCATTCGAAAACCATGGAAACTTCATATGTGTTCTACGACATCTGAAATGCTCCAAATTAAACCTCAGACCAAGTCTGTCTTACATAGTTACATAGTTACATAGCTGAAAAGAGACATGCGTCGATCAAGTTCAGCTTTATCACATTTGGTTTTGCCGTCAATCCAAATGAAGGAAAAAAACCCAGTCTGAAGAGCTTCCAATTGTGCACCAAACTAGGAATAAAATCCTACTTGACCCCAGAATGGCAGTCAGATATCTCTTTGGATCAAGGAGCTGGTACCCCATTAATTAAAAATAATATCCCTGTTTATAATGTTTTTGCAAGTATTTATCAATTGCTTTTTAAACATTGCTTTTTAAACCATTTCCTTTGCCTTAGACTAAATCTCCTTTCTTCCAGTCTAAATGTGTGACCTCTTTCCAGACAATGGTTTGTATTAGCCCCAAATATATTTGTATAATACTATCATCTCCCCTCCGAGGCACTGTTTTCCCAAACTAAAGAGATTTCAATTTGTTAATCTCTCTTCATAACTAAAAGGCTCCATTCCTTTTGTCAGTTTTGTAGCCGCCTCTGCACTTTTTCTAGTGCCATAGTATCATTGTTTCTGTAGCAAGAACTATTGTGGACAGCAAACAGCATGCATAAATTAATGTAATTTACAAACAAAACAATGTAATTTATAATATCAGCTAATCAAGAGTAATATGCTAAACACTGTGCCAAGCTAAACCACAACATATTTTTCATCAATCATCTTTATATCAATGTAATATAATTTCAGAATGCCAGTTTTTGTAATTTTGACCAATGAGGTAGGATAGCATGCATTGTTGATGTTTGTAATATCGATTTACAAGATAGGATTTCTCAGAAAAAATATAAAAGTAAAAGAAGAAAAAAAAAAAAAGTTGAAAACTTCAGATCAGAAATCTTGGGGGAAATTTAACAACGTGTCACTTGCTGTGGATTTTTCCCCATGTGAATTATCAGTTCTAAAAGTAGTATTTCTGCTATTTATTACTTTTAGATTTTTCAGTAATTAGTTTCTTTTGCGTTTCTTGTTTGTGCAGCATAAGATTTTCTGTTTTTCTCTTCTACAATCTTTCTATGAAGAAAGATGACACTTTACAGGTTACTTTTAAAGCTCTACATTAAATTGAAACAGATTTTCCAGAACACTTTTATAATTCTTCCCCACTGAATGATTTTTAGAAAATAGACAATAAAGTCTTTTTGTGACACTAAAGAGGTTTATTTAAATATATAATGAAATCACATCACCTAATATGGACCTTTACCTCCCTGAAAAGGTTAATAAACAATTGTTTTTTAATTTTATTTCTTATATTTCAGTTCCTTGCTCACCACAAACTATATCTGCCATATCTGACTGTGAAAACCACCTAACCCATGTCCACTGGCATTACAGCGAGGGGGCAGTATTTTATGTTGCACATGCTAATACCAACAGTGGCTTAGAATTTACCTGTGAATCCTTCGACCAGGACTGTTTCCTCTCATCTTTACCATGTGGCGAAATGTACAATGTGTCTGTAGTTGCATCTAATTATGTGTGTGAAAGTCGAATTGACCAGACAGTGAAGATCATGTCAGGTAAAACCTGAGATTAGTTTTTAATAACTTATTAATGTTGATACAGTAATTTTGTTTATAAAGTTGTTAGTTTGAATATGATTTGGAGATTACTTTGCATAAAATAGTCATGTTTGTTGAAAGATTTTTTTTTTTCTATAAATAAAGTGGTCCTGTCAAGTTTTCTTTTTTTAGTTTTCAGTGACTAAACTGTTTAGCAGTGATGTGGAACCGGCACCAATGGACTTGATGCACCATAAACACTTTAATCAGTTGAAATGGTTATGGTGCCTAGAGTGCCCATTTAAGTATGGTTTTGGCAGTGCCGGGTATGGCTATAGAATCTCGTTGCTCTGCGCTCGATACCATGCCAAAAGCAAATAAGAGATACCCTGCCTCAGTGTTCCACAGGTCCATAGGGCAGAGGGAGAGCAGCCAAGAGATGTTGGGGTACAATTCTATTACTATACTACCACAGAGGCACCAAGACGAAGGAACAGAGAAATAACCCATGCAACCACTACCCTGCAGCTTTTCTAAGACCTCTGCCATACGACCCTTCAAGGAAGAAGTGGAAACCCCTTGTTGACCTTCTCTAAGAGAACCAAGTCCGATTTGCCTGGGGGCAACCATTTAAGATGCTGGTCTTTCACAAAGGCAAGACAATCACAATGCTCCCCAACACTTATGTTGCCAAGTTCCTCAGGGACCCAGGCATTGCTTTCTAGAGGGTTTTCCTGCTTCTACCTACCGTTAATGAGCTTAAACATCTCCCTCGTGAATGATTAGAGGTGGGAAGAACTACAGAGAATGCAGGGTCACCTGAAGGAGTAGTGAGAGCCCACCTAGGGCTGTAGTTCCCTCTTAATGAAGGGTGTTTCCTATTGAGGTCTCTCATGAGTTTTTGGCAAGAGGTTGGGAGCTGCCTCTTTCATGGGTGCACCGGGAAAGTGGGGTAACCCCTCGAGGTTGACTGTTGTGGCGGGGCTTATACCCTGATGCTGGCTTCCTTCCTTTAGTACCTCAAAATCCAGGATCTCACGCCACTCCTCAACACCATTTCCTGTAATCCAATGGTGGGCGTGGCAGTCAGTTCAGCAATTTAGGAGGTTACAGGGCAGGGCAGCAGGGCAGTTGGCTTCAGCATAATGCCTCAAGTTTCAAATGTTCTCTACATTATGCACGTACCGTGGAGTTTGAGGATCACTCAACAACCTTAATGGGAGCAGGACCTAGGGTGGCGTTATGTCAGAGCAACTTTGGTCAGCCCCTAAGTTGAAACTGTTTTTTTCCAAGAAAATGGTTTTGTGCTTTGTACTATCATTGTACTTTGTTTTGCTGCACTGGTATCTAAATAAAGGATTTAAAAAAATCTTAACTATACTCTATACCTTAAAGGAACACTATAACGTCAGGAATACTAATGTGCCGCTCTCTCTGAAAAATTGTAAAAACTTACCAGGTCCTCAAGCACTGGCCCTGCCCTCAATTTGCCTTCTTGACTGGCATCATCAGAATTGATGATCTAAGCCAATCCAATACTTCCCCACTGCATTTGTTGAGATAGTCAGTTCTGATTATCTCAGCCAAGGAGGCAGGGGGGAGCCAAATGTCACTCTGGCCAATCAGCATCTCCCCTTAGAGATGCATTTAATTAATGTATCTGTATGGGGAATGTTCAGCTTCTCCATGGCTGACCCAGGAAGCACCTCTAGTGGCTGTCTAAGTGACTGCCACTGGATGTGTCCCTAGGGAGCAATGTAAACACTATTTTTTTTTCTGAAAAAGCAGAGTTTATAGCAAAAAGCATTCATGGACAGGCTATACTCCCCAGAACAACTACATTAAGCTGTAGTTGTTCTGGTGACTTTAGTGTCCCTTTAATAATCTCTATTCATTGTCAAAGAGATCCTAGTTGCCTGAGGAAGGTAGTGCTGCTAGGGTAAGCATTCTGGTGTGGGCAGTTGCATGTGGCCAGACTAATACCTGATGCAGCCATTGGTGACACAGTAAAGTTTGGGTCATTTTAGGTCATGATCCATCGTTAAGAAGCACTATAGCTAGTCAACCATATATCTGACCACACCACCTTAGGACAAAAATGTGGTCTTGAAAAATTAGTATCCTATAAGTGTTGCATTATTGTAGTTGTGTGTTGTTAAAGTTCTACTGTGCACTTTTTTTTATAAACAGATTCCCAAAAAATCTACTTAAACCTAAATATTTACCTTGGTGAGCAGTAATATTGGTTTTGAGGTCAGTGGGTTGTATGTTACGATTTTATATATATTTGATGATTTGTGGAATGTTTAATTTCATGTTGTAGAAACCTCATGAACATTATACACATAAACTGATTTTGATTAAATCTCCTCAGCTCCTTGCATTCCAAAGAATGTTGAAACAGAACTTAATTGTGATCAGAACTCAATCCTGGTTAAATGGTCTGAAGACATTGGAAATGCAACATTCAGAGCAATAGCAGAACAAACTGGTGCAGGTTTTTACAACTGTACCACCCAAGGAACTCAATGCGAAATCACTAATATTAACTGCGGACAACTTTACTCTGTGTCGGTCCAGGCAGATAATGGTCAATGTATTTCTTCCACCAACTGGACCGCACCATTTCACTCAGGTACCTAGCATGTAATGATTGACTGCATCTCTTCTGACCAATTACATGCAATACTGGTCACCTTGAACGGTGACCTCTGTCAGACCATTACAATCTAGCATTCCCAACTGCCTTAGATATAGCATCTCGAAACTGCTTCCCTTCTCTCCCATTGAGACTTGTACTAGAACCCTAGTTTCTCCATATTTGCATTGCTCCAAGACAGTGTGGATTGTCCCCATATACATAAATTGCATGACTAAAATATTTCCAGAATCTGTAAAGTCTATTTAAATTAGTGATTGAATGGAAGATCTTGCAGGCTTCTGGAAAGGTCTAGAAATATAGAGTGTGGCAATATGTTAGAATCTATTTCTACAAGAAATTTACATTTCCTTAGAAATACACCAAAATGATCATATATACACTTAGAAATCATCGACATTATACAGCACAGTGAAATATGTTGGTGATGTAAGTCATAAAAAATTACATAATTATGTATAAATACACAAACACATACATAAATATTAGCTTTCAGAGATCTTTAATATAGATAGAATGCTAGCGATAGATGACCATTGGCAGCATGCCCTGCCCACATGCCTGCCTCCCTAGTCCGGTCCTCACCCCAACCCCTTGATGTCCCTCCCTGTCCAGCAAGGGAGAGTAGTATCATTGGAGGTCAATTGAACTGTAGGGAGAACTTGGACTTGGATCTTGTGTGGGATCATTTTCCTATCATTTTTTTGTTTTTGTTTTGGGGGATAGATTATGCCAGGAAGGGTGACTCTAACCATAAACAGTGCATTTTTGGTTGGACTAACCATTTAATACAACGTATTAGTGAATTAGAAATATTGCTAATTTTAGATGATTGTAAGGTTAGAGTTTATATACTTTTGTATTATTTTTCAAAAGTCATAACAATTCTTTAAAAGATTGTTTTTTTATAAACAGCTGAATGAGACAGAGAATGAGCTGTCTGATCGAGATATTTTTGTTTTTTTATTCATGGACACAACACCGCTTCATGTGGAAGCAGCAGGATGGGAAAATAAAAAAAAACTTTAGGATCTTTCTGCAATACAGAAAATAATAGGTGTTGGGAAGGTGGGCAAAATGCACCTCTGTGGGTAGCTTAGTAAATGGTGAAAGGTTGCATTTGTTCTTGCCAAGCTCATACCGAGTTTTTACCTTATGAGTCCGGATATCAGGGGTATAACTTCATTTTGAGTGTCTGTAGGCACACAAGGCACCCTACATCCAAACTCACAATAAGTTGTTTATGAATTTGAATTATACAACACTCCTTCTCTTTAACCTCCAGTGCCCTGCAGACCTACGCACGTGGTGGCTGAAGCAAACTGTGGTAATAGTAGTGTGGAGGTTTCATGGATCAACAGCGTGGGATTGGGTGTGAATACATATGTGGCTTCAATAAATGGATCTGATCAGCTTAATCTGATGTGCCACTCAGTGTCTGAGTTCTGCCTTATCAAGGATACAAAGTGTGGAGAAGCGTATACAGCCACAGTCACTGCTGTGAGCGACAATTGTCCAGCAGTCTCCAGTGTTTTCTATATGGATCCAGGTAACCGGAGATAAATAAATTAAAATGTGATTATTGCATTACTTAGGCAATGCACCTGGATATGTATCTTCTCGGGAAATTAACAAATCTGTAGATATGTTTGATTTAGTGGTACCATTTCATAATATTAAAATTTTAGATTAGATTTTAATATAATTTAGTGCACAATTCGTTTATAGGGGTTCCAAAGAATTTTATCCATGCAAAGGATTCGAAACTGGTGAATCAAAAGCGTGTGAAAACAAACCAATATAATAAATATGTATCTATTTTGCAGGACACTGATTTTCACACCATTTATTTCGCAGATAAAGAAAAGAAGAAACCAATTGAGAGAAAAAAAAGGAGAAAATAAATTATATATATATATATATATATATATATATATATATATATATTTATTTTTTTGATTGCTCCTCCCTTTTTCCCTCTGTTGGTCACTTCTCACTGTGAATAAAATCAGCATTTGGTGGCTGTCCCCTAATCATCAAACATTTTTTCCCCATCAATCATGTCTTTTTTTGGCACCGTGGACAGAACTCAAATCACAAACAAAATGCCTCTTCATTGATTAAATCTCATTAAATCTTGTTTCGTGATCGTCATATGGAAATTCAAGGCTACGGAATTCGGACAACTTGTCAATTGGCAACAATTCAATTAGAAACCGAATGCACAAGTTTAATAATAAGTGTTCCTTACGTTTAGGATAAATGTCTGCATCATTTCTATATGTTTGGTTCGTTTATTTGGTTTCTGTTTCTGGTCTTCTTCTGGCATCTCTGAGAATGTTTAATGACTCTTACCTTGCTAATTAGGATATCCCAACAAAGCTGTGTGAGCTGTGTGCAAGTTTGTAACCCCAGTCTTGTGTCGCAAAGGATACCATAGGCACCAAGAGTACTTATAAACTGTAATATAGTTATTGATGGTGGATGTTTCATTCAATTTACTAACAGTGGTGCATAATGATAGATGTAGAACAGTAGTATACTACAAGGTACACTTTTGACAAAGCACAACTACTACCTCGTACATACCAGGGCCAGAATTATAACTGAGAAATTATTAAATGCTGACAGTCCAGGTGACTATAAATAATTCATAATCCTACTTTACTTTCAGTCCCATGTTCTCCGATAAATCTGGAAGCCCAGGCCACTTCTACATTTGTGCTCCTGTCCTGGATGAATATGCCTGGAGCTGTGAATTACACTACAGATATAGTTGGGGATAGTGGAGATGAGCACACATGCCAAACTTCAAATACAACATGTTCATTGATAGATCTCATGTGTGGTCACCACTACAGAGCATCAGTAAAGGCCGTGGGACAACATTGCAGCAGTAAACCCAGTTCCACTCAAGAATTTTTAACAGGTGAGATTAATTTACTCTCTTCTCATGTAATGTCATGGTCAGTGCATCCATGTGGTCACTTAATTTCCCCAGTGATGTGATCAGTATGGTGCAATATTTACTAGACAAGGCAGGATTGGGGTATACATTACTATTTAAAAGGTAAATGACCATGACTCCGTCCTGGTATGATTTTACCAATAAGCAAAAAGGCAGTCTGTTGAATTTCATTTTTTTTTTTAGTCTTCATTGCAAATTTACAATTACAAAACCACCTTTAAATTTACCACAATGGTTCTAAAACTACCATGACACCTACATTTCACTAGAAACTAGAAGCAAGAACTCAAAGGTGCAAAGTGTTGCAAATACTTTCTCAATATCACAATACAAGAGCTACATTTTATAATGTATATGTTACATGTAATGACTTGTGAGGTATGTGTATGACATTCCAATGTATAGAACATTGTGTAGAGGGAAATGTGTGTACGCACATCAGGGTTAATTTTGTGGACTAACAATTTTCGTCAGATTTAGTCGACTAAAACTCGGCTAAAACTAAAACAATGCAGTTGACTAAAATACGACTAAAACTAAAATGACTTTTTAGTCAAAAGACTATGACTAAAACTAAATTTAAATATTTCACCAAAATTAACACTGGCAGGTAAGACACATGGGGAAGAGAGGAGAGTAAATGAGAAACATGAGAGCTGAGGGAATGAGACACATGTAGGATTAGGGGATGGAGACACATGGAGGACTGGGGGATTGAGACACATGGGTGGGCTGGGAGAACAAGACACATGGGGGGCTGGGGAAATGAGACACATGGGGGGGCTGGGCGAATGAGACACATGAAGGGACTGAGGGGGGAAATGAGCACATGGAGGGCTTGGTGGGAATGAGACATGTGCTGGTTGGGCCCCAATGCGACATAGATGAACTGGGATGGAAAGAGACAATGTGCTAGGGACAAGGGACACACAAATGGGGCTGTGGAGCAAAATTGACACACAGAGGGGCTGGGAGGTGGGCAAAGAGACACATGCCTTCCAGCTGAAGTAGTAGAGGTTAACACAGTAAAGGAGTTTAAGCATGCGTTGGGATAGGCATAAGGCTATCCTAACTATAAGATAAGACTAGGGACTAATGAAAGTATTTAGAAAATTGGGCAGACTAGATGGGCCGAATGGTTCTTATCTGCCGTCACATTCTATGTTTCTATGTTTCTATGTGGGCTGGGGAATGGGCAGAAGAGACAGACTGGGGCTTGGAAGAGAAATATCCAGAGGGGCTGGGGACATACAAAGAGGCACAGAGGGTCTGGAAAGGGGCAAAAGAGACACATAGAGGATTTAACTAAACCCATTAGATCTTAGTCGTGTCAAGTAAAATCTACTGGAGATTTAGTCGACTAAAACAAGACTAAAACAAGACTAAAACTAAAACTAAAACAAGTCGTGGTTATGGTGCTTGTAGTATTTAAGATTGCCTCTAAATAGTGTTCCTAAGACTATGCATATAAAAACATGTTTTTTTTCTTTTCCATCAGCCCCCTGCATCCCCCATAGTGTGTTCACACAGGTGAACTGTGTCACAAATGTTGTGACAGTAATGTGGAATGGAAGCCTGGGAGCCGTCTATTATACAACAAGAGCAGCTGGGATTGATGGGAAACTCCATGTCTGCAATTCCACCAATGCATCCTGTGACTTTTCTGACCTGCAATGTGGGAGCTCGTACTTAGTAACTGTAGTAGCAACCAATGAGAAGAGCAGCAGTGAGTCAAGCAGCCCAGTAGAACTACAGATGGGTGAGTCTGCAATGGGGTACGTTTGGCAATAAATAAAACCCTTATTTCAGTAAACCTGCATATCGCAGAGCTGTATACATTCACCATCTTAAAAAGCGAAGTCTGAAAAATAAAATTAAACGAAGAAATCCACGGTGCTCTATCGTGATACTGAGCCCCGCCATTTTGGCTCCATGCCATGTTTGGCTCCATTTTATTTCTTCTTTGTTTTTAGACATCAGAGTATTTTTTTATGCAGATATATTTAAGAATGCTACAGACAGAGACAGATAGATAGACAGACAGACAGATAGATAGATAGATAGATAGATAGATAGATAGATAGATAGATAGATCGATAGATAGATAGATAGATAGATAGATAGATAGATAGATAGACAGACAGGTAGATAGATAGATAGATAGATAGACAGACAGGTAGATAGATAGACAGATAGATAGATAGATAGATAGATAGATAGATAGATAGATAGACTGATAGATAGACAGACAGATAGATAGATAGATAGATAGATAGACAGACAGACAGATAGATAGACAGACAGACAGACAGATAGATAGGCAGACAGACAGATAGATAGGCAGACAGACAGACAGACAGATAGATAGATAGATAGACAGACAGACAGACAGATAGATAGATAGATAGATAGATAGATAGATAGATAGATAGATAGATAGACAGATAGACAGACAGATAGATAGACAGACAGATAGACAGATGGACAGACAGATAGATAGGCAGACAGACAGACAGACAGATAGATAGATAGATAGACAGACAGACAGATAGATAGACAGACAGACAGATAGACAGACAGATAGATAGACAGACAGACAGACAGATAGACAGAGAGACAGACGGACAGACAGACAGACAGACAGACAGATAGACAGACAGACAGACAGTCAGACAGATGGATCATATAGTTGCGTAAAGCCGTTTGAACCCACTATTATAATCACATGGTTATCAATGTTATGTTCCTTTTTATTCCAGCTCCCTGTGTTCCCGAGCAAGTGCCACCTCAAATAAATTGTGTTAACAACTCAGTAGTGCTTTCTTGGGGAAGAACACTGGGTGCAGCCAGTTATATCGCCAATGTTACCAGTCCTGAGGATGAAGCTCATCTATGTCAAACAGAGACCACAGAATGCATTATTAATACACTAAAGTGTGGTCAGATCTACAATGTAACAGTAAGAGCTATCAATGCTCAATGCAGAAGCCAACCCAGTGCCTCAGCAACCCTTAAAACTGGTATGAATTTTAACCCCGGCTTAGCGTGATGGATAACTTTTCAAGTAGGGCTAATAGCATAGGACTTGAAGTTTTAATACATATACATTTGTCCTGATAAAAGTTAAATCTTAAACTGAAAGTTGTAAACTAAATATTGAACAGGGTCAACACTCTTCCAAGCCGTCTAGAATATGTTATGATCAGAATGTATTGGTTCGAAAACTAAGAATTATAGCATATAATAGATTTGATAAATGCTTTTGGAACTTCATAAATATAGATTATTTAAAGGAGATTGCTAAAATATAGTGCTCCATGTGTTGAGTTTTTTGTTTTATTGTTTTATATTGTGTGTTTGTGAAGGAATTGGGTGTGTAGTGAAAAAAGCCAAACTGGAAAAATTCTCTCAGTCAGCCATACTTTCAGTTCAAGCACTCTCAACTTAAATTTGAAATTTACTTTGAATTCTCACTTTAGTACATAACCCTGTTAATGTAAGAATATGGAATAAGTGTGATAACACACACATTAAAACTTTTGTGGTTTTTAAGATCATTTTACACAAACCCAACACATGCTACTTAAGGTAATAGTTGACTAAAAATAAAGCACCTTATATTTCAATTGGCTGAATCGACTATTGTCTTTGGTAGATTATATGTATTCATGTGCATGTAAAGAAAGTCATGGCTATTCTGTACTTACCTCTCCAGTGCCTTGCCAGCCTCAGAATGTGATTGCCCAAATGGACTGTGTCAGCATCGTGGCCCATGTGAGTTGGAATGCAGTTCCTGGGGCTCTGAGATATATAACTGCATTGAAAGCGCTTGGAGAGGAGCATGCTGTGTGTAATAGCACTGACCTGGACTGTGTGGTCAGCAGCCTTCAGTGTGGACAGACTTACAATGTGATGGTGACAGCATCAAATCACCAATGTCAAAGCCAGTCTAGCTTCCCTGCAGAGCTATACTCAGGTGAGTCAGATTAGTATTAAAGGTTGAAGGACTTAATAGAACTTAATCAGAGTTGGGCTAACTTTAGGTTCACAGGTTACAGGTGAAATATACAACTTGCTATGTGCCATGGGAAGGGGTAATATTCGTTTTCTTCAAGGGTTCAAAGCCCTTACTAAAGTTTTGGTTGTACAAAGTACATATACAAGTACTTCCCACTTAACTCATAAATGGTTTACTATTACTTCATGAAAATGCCACAATGACACTAAATGTAACTTAACTTCCCTAATGTATTTTCTTGCAACACGTGTACATCTGTATTTGCTGTGCATTAACGCAGCTCTGTCACCCTTCAAAAAAATGTTGAGCAATTTTGAGTACAGCACTGACATAGGCTCCTGGTGGATGTAGCACCAGGAACTAAAACATTTAATATGGTGGTGGCCATGAAGGACAGCATCAGGTAAGTACAACTCACCTGCACTGCACCCCCAGGCCAGTGCATACCAAGCAGCGATGTCACCATCAGGTATTTTTGCAAAAAAAAAAGCTCCAGAGACATATTTGTTTTAATGTCTTCTATATTTTTAATCAATATGGATCAAATAGTATATTTTATAAACCATTCCACTTCTTTGGAGTTGTGTCTTGTGTTCTGGAGAACTTGTATGGACAGAGGGATGGATGTATGGATAGATAGGCAGACACACCTCATTTATTAAAAATCAGATAATAGCTAATAATGAATAATTCTGCTTTAATTCCAGTTCCATGTGCTCCAGTAAATTTTGAAGCCCAGGTCACTTCTAATCTCATGTTCTTGTCTTGGATGAATATGCCTGGAGCTTTAACTTACACCACAGAAGTAACCAGAGATGATGGAGACAAGTACACATGCCATACATCAAATACATCATGTTCAGTGACGGATCCAAGGTGTGGTCACCAGTACAGTGCATTAGTAACCGGCATTGGACAACAGTGCAGCAGTAATGTCAGCTCTACTCTTGAATTTGAGGCTGGTGAGATAATTTAATGTAATATAAGTAACTATGAAGATATATTGTAAAGGAATGAGGTGTTAACCTCCGAGTTTTCGTTTTAGAACTTGGGTCAACTTTGGATGCATAGGAAGTAAGAGAGTTTTGATGCGTTCAGTATTCTTAATTGAAATACCATTTATTAATTGTGACTAAAGCCCATATTTAATTTTAGATTATGTTTTATATGTCCAAAGCTTGTTAATTATGGAGTGAACATAAACATGCATAGGGCCTTACATCTGGGTGCGCAGCCAAGAAAAAAAAAAATGTTTTTAAAAAATGTAGGTACATCACAATACATTGCTCTAAATATTACAAAGTATAAAGAGGGATTGCCAATGTCCATGATTTTTATCTTTAATGAGATAATGAGTTAATTCAAACTGATGTGTAACAAGGAACAAGAAGAAAATGTTGGCCCTGTATTATGGTATGCCTGCCATCACTACCAGACTTTTATAATTGCATCTATCACGCATTGTGGAAGATTTAGCTTGTAAACATACCTTTTTTTTTTCCATCAGTCCCCTGTACTCCCCATAATATTGTTACATATGTGGATTGTATTAGTAACAATGTAACAGTATCTTGGAACCAAAGCATGGGAGCTGACAATTATATCACAATCGCTGCGGGAAAGGATGGGGATCTCCAATATTGCAACTCCACTGGCACATACTGTGATTTCGTTGGCATGCCATGTGGGAGGTCATATCTAATAACTGTAACAGCAGTTCATAGAAAGAGCAGCAGTGAGCCAAGCATCCCCGTGGAGGTGCAGCTTGGTAAGTCTTCTATGTTTAAATATTTAGTAATTTCATGTAGATGGTTATGGTGCTAGGTGTGCCCTGGTGCCAGCAATGTGGCTAGATTTAGGCTTGAGCCCAAAAATAATTGACACACAGATACACATGCACACTTCTGAACACATACTGATATCATAGTTTTCATATCTTTAGCCAACCTTATGTTTCCATACATTTTGGGTCAGGAGGGTGGCTTCCCTGGGATCCACTGGCTGCAGCAGTTGCTGTCAGATGTTGATGAGAGTCTGTGCTAAGGCTTTCTCCATGTCCTCCTCCTCTCCCCCTCCTCTTTCTGCGTCCTGTGCAGCTCTCTGTACATGGGGAGGTGGTGACCTTACTTCCTCCCAGTACCAAACTGCAAGTGCAACAGGGGCCCCATCCCTTGCAATATTAAAGGGTGATGGCACCCGACCAGCTCCTGGTCAGAGATCCTCATCAGGTAGAGTCAAGTGTGAGGTCTCACCGATAGGCCCCCAAGTTCGGCAGTCCCGTCATTGTAGTGCAGTAAAAAAGATCAGGGAATATAGGGCCTGTCTGATATCCCCCATCACCCCCATGTAAGTAGTCAACCGATTTTAGGATGGTTCTTCTAACCTGGGGTTCACCAGGTATCGCTAACTGCCTCTGGACGAACCAGAAGTTAAATCTGTTGGGCCAATCTGTTCCCAGTGCTGTCAGCTTATCATTGTGGACCCAGGTGAGATCGATTTACACTTGATATAACTTGATATCGTGGATGTAGAGTTCACTAGAATGTCCTCCTGTCATTTTTAAAAATGTAATTGCCTACAACCACAAGCCACAATTGGGGCAAGGGGTTAACAGTGATATTAGCACTGCCGAGGGTTTTAAAACTATGTGTTACCTGCTGGTCACTTGTGGTGCCAGTGGGCACAAAGTTTGGATTTTAAAATCTGAGCACTGATTTTAAGCATTCAGGACTGAATTTTTAAGAGTCCAGGTCTAGATTTCACCTGCAAAGGGTCCCAGTTAAGGGTCCCTGTGAAGAAAGTATCAGTATCCCAATATAGCCCAGCAAATAACTCTCCAAGAAGATCCCAGTAAATGGCTTGCCTCAAAAAATAAACAAATGAGGGTCTATATATAACAGGGACTGGTTTCATTAATAGACCCCTTTCCTTCACCAGGTGGCCAACTGCAGGCTAGGAAGATGCCAGGACGTGCCCAGTCTATTGATCTTAAGATAATTAAGACCCCCCACCCTCTCTCTGTGGAAGAAAAGGGGTTCTCGAACACCCTACCCATAGCATCTCCTTCTCATCCTTTAAAAAAAAATCTTTGAATGTTTTACATTTTCTTCCCTTATTAATGTACCATCATGCTTGAACTAGTAACTGTTGTTTTATTCTTCAGCTCCTTGTATACCCCAGCAAGTGTCTACCTTAGCTAATTGTAAGACAAATGATGCACTAGTTTCATGGAGCAGAACACCCAGTGCTGAGAATTACACGGTGCTGGTAATCGGACCAGACACAACGGAACATTTATGTAACACTACAAACACAAGCTGTGTCATCCCTGCTCTGCATTGCGGCCTTACATACAGTGTCAGTGTCACAGCATTTAATTACCAGTGTCAAGGAATGAACAGCGCCACCATACCCCTCTATACAGGTATGTCGCTATCTTGACAAAGTGGGTAACTCGTTGTTTAAATTTGACTGTGTTAAGGTTTGAAAAGAGAATACATCGCCTCCCTGCAATATAGCATGTTGCATTGAATCATAATAGGACTTATGTACAGAAATGTATTTTTTTAATATTCAGATACATTCATCCACCTTTATCCCTATTGTTTGTATTAAAAAAATAAATAACTTAAATAATAAATTACTCAACATCTATGACCCCACATCCACTACCCTACCATTAACTTCATTTGAGACTTGGCTCATCAACTTTGGAAAATTTGAGTTGCCAGTTTCACTGACTTAAAGGGACACTATAGTCACCAGAACAACTACAGCTTATTGAATTTGTTCTGGTGAGTAGAATCATTACCTTCAGGCTTTTTGCTGTAAACACTGTCTTTTCAGAGAAAATGCAGTGTTTACATTACAGCCTAGGGATAACTTTACTGGCCATTCATTAGATGGCTGTTAGAGATCCTTCCTGGGTCATGGCTGCCTAAAATGCATCCAAACATTCAGTATCTCCTCCCTCTGCATGCAGACACTGAACTTTCCTCAGAGAGATTAATTGATTCAATTCATCTCTATGAGAAGATACTGATTGGCCAGGGCTGTGTTTGAATTGTGCTGGCTCTGCCCCTGATCTGCCTCTTTGTCAATCTCAGCCAATCCTATGAAGAAGCATTGTGATTGGATCAGACTACCACTTCTGCTGATGTCAGCAGGCAGTGGGCAGGTCAAAGGAAACAGTGACAAAGCAAGCAGCCCCAGACTTGAATACAAGTAAGATTTTACAATATTTAGGGAGGCATGAGGGGATCAGGGTGGCTAGATGGTGGTTTTAACCCTATAGGGTCAGGAAGACATGTTTGTGTTCCTGGCCCTGTAGTGCTCCTTTAACATTTAGGCACAAGCCACAATTGGAGCAAGGGGTTAACAGTGATATTAGCACTGCCGAGGGTTTTAAAATTATGTGTTACCTGCTGGTCACTTGTGGTGCCAGTGGGCACAAAGTTTGGATTTTAAAATCTGAGCACTGATATTATATTTAATCTGAGTGTTTGTTTTTTTACATATTTGTAATATACACCATTATCTGTATGTATGTGTATGCTATTTTGTACATCTTTGAATCATTAATATGTTCTTAGTAAAGATAGTGTAAGTATTATTTGAAGGTCTTGATGTCTAGTAGAACCTCTGGAGTTCTTCAGAATGATCTATGAATGATTCACAAAGAAATATATGGACATATAATATCAGGCTTCATACTTGTTTTAAAACATTCAGATTGTAATTTACCTACATCCCAATTAAATACAATACAACCCCAGCTGGACAGGGTTTTATTGAATGAGATTAGATCCCAATTATTTAGAAAGAGAGGGTCCTGATTAGTGGAGATCCATCCTGGTCTGGGAGGAGACTGCCATCTGCATCACTTGCATGTGCAAGAGCTTCAAGTTTTACTAACTTCGAAGGTGATGATATTATTTCTTTCATATTTATTTATGTTCATTTTTAATACATAATCTTTGCAATGCATTAAAATGGGGGTGTGGGGGTTACATTCCTGAATATTGTGCCTCTTTAAAATGAACAGTTGTCATCATCATTGGTAAGCAAACAACCAACCAGAAAACACAATGAGCATGCTAAACATGCAAAGAGAAAAATAATAAAAGTTAATTTCTATGTTAGCCATCTTTCAAACTGTTCTTTAGCTGTAATTTAGTGATGATTTGCACAAACATGCCTAGATGACATAGAAGGACCAACAAGAATAATGGACATTGGCCAAACCTGTGGAATAACGTCACTTTACATTGAAATAGATTTGTTCACCAATGAGCTCTGATTTGTCCATTTATTTTCAGCCCCCTGTGCTCCTGAGAGGGTCCGTGCTGAAACAGACTGTGTATCAGACTCAGTTACTCTGTCTTGGGATCAGATGTCTGGTGCTGACAATTATATTGCCTATCTGGTGGGGTCCGATGGTTTGAACCGAACCTGCAGTCCCAGACAATCTAACTGTGTAATCCCCAACTTGCCATGTGGGCAGAGCTATATGCTGACTGTCTCTGCGGCCAACAGTCAGTGTAATGGACCACTGAGCCAGACTCTTAGAGTTGTAACAGGTTTGTAGTGGAACAAAGTTCTCCTATTATACATCATATCCACTGCTTTTAAAATACTCTGTTTTTTTTGGTCTCGATCATAACTTACCTTTTCCTACCTTTTCTTATTTGTTATACTGACAAAATACCTTAAATAAAGCTTGCCAATATAAAATAATACTAGCATTGTAAAATAAATAAATAAATAAATGCTTGCATATTAATATATATATATTAAGATTATTATATCACATAATCCTTCTTTTCTATATAGTGTGTCAGGTCAATTTAGAATTGAATTTAAAGGAACACGCCAATAATATATAGGCACCATTCAAACACCTACTAGAGCAAATACAAATAAAGCAATGAAGATAAAAAAAAATAAAATAAAAGATATATATATATATATATATATGTCCATAAGTAAAGGGAGCAAAAAGCTCTGATCCTAAGGGCTGTACGACAGGAAAAAGATTGAGGGCTTTATGAATGGAGCCTCCTTTTAAAGTCTTTGATGCTTTTCCTGTTCTATCGGCTGTAAGGGGCGGAGCTAAACTATGTGTATTTGCTGCCATGACTAGCAAGGAAATATATATAAAACAACCGTTGTCATAATAGAAAAGTATCTGTCTGTCTATCAGTCTGTTACAGATATACATCTGTACATCTGTCTCAGATATAGAGACTTATCTTTGTTTTAAATGGACACAATAGTCACCTGAACAACTTTAGCTTAATGAAGCAGTTTTGGTGTATAGAACATGCCCCTGCAGCCTCACTGCTATATCCTCTGCCATTTAGGAGTTCAATCCCTTTGTTTATGAACCCTAGTCACACCTCCCTGCATGTGACTTGCACAGCCTTCCATAAACACTTTCTGTAAAGAGAGCCCTATTTAGGCTTTCTTTATTGCAAGTTCTGTTTAATTAAGATTTTCTTATCCCCTGCTATGTTAATAGCTTGCTAGACCCTGCAAGAGCCTCCTGTATGTGATTAAAGTTCAATTTAGAGATTGAGATACAATTATTTAAGGTAAATTACATCTGTTTGAAAGTGAAACCAGTTTTTCATGCAGGCTCTGTCAATCATAGCCAGGGGAGGTGTGGCTAGGGCTGCATAAACAGAAACAAAGTGATTTAACTCCTAAATGACAGTGAATTGAGCAGTGAAATTGCAGGGGAATGATCTATACACTAAAACTGCTTTATTTAGCTAAAGTAATTTAGGTGACTGTAGTGTTCCTTTAACAACAGTATACATTCTTCACTGCAATCTGTTGTAAGGACACAAGGAACATGTAATTAAGTAAAAAAAATTAAAACCCATCACATTGTTCTCTAAATTTAGGCAGTCAGACATCTTACTGTTTAATTTATCAAGCTACTTAACACACATATTGTGAACAGAGCAGAGATATAATCTGGACATCTTTACTAAGGAAGTCATATTTGTATGTGTGTTTGTTTGTGTGTAGAGCTCTTCAATGGGTGACCTTTCTAATGCTGTGTAATTAAAGTTCCCTTTCCATACACCAGCAGCATTATGGGAGTGGTAGTTTATCAACAACTATTTGTTGGAGAAAACCTCTTTCATCTTATAAGTGTTTTAAGATCAGCCACACTGTGATTAACCTTGAATGATAGGCCACAATATATGACATTATCATGTAATGTACTCCGTAGAATATTGTACAGGTATTAACTCTGTATCACTATTTCACCAACAGCCCCATGCGTTCCACTGAATGTAAAAACAGATCTAGACTGCGTGGATAATTCCGCACTGATATCCTGGGATCTGACCCGCGGCGCAGTGAATTACACATTGTCCCTAAATGGACTGCAAGAGCTGAACAATGACTCTTGCAGAACTCAGGACACTTCGTGCAGGATGCTGGACCTCCCATGTGGGGAGATGTTCTCTGTGCTGGTAACAGCGCAGAATGACGTGTGTAGTAGTGACACGAACAACCTGGTGACCCTTGAGACATGTAAGATGGGTTTATAGAAGGACTGCTATGTGTTATTAATTTGAAATGTATTAAGGAGTGCCTTAAGTGTAACTTTTTCCACTAGCTATCATATTATACCCTACTTGAATAAGTTATTCTGACTGGAGATATCACATTCCGCAGCACTGTCCATGGGTACAATTCATACAAGTGAAAAGACAGTACAATAGAACTAAGAGACAATACAACATTTGACAAACAAATACAGAAGGAGATGAGGGCCCTATTCCCATGGAAACGTATAATCTAGATGGATGGGGGTGAGAAAACAGGGGGGATTATAAAACGGAAAGTATGCTAATTAATACCTTTACCCATGTTGTGCTAATTCTATACCAAATAATGACTTGACCAATCTGGATATGTACACTATTCTATCCTGTCAGCAAATATATCCATTCCTTGTTGTATTGCTTTTTAATATATTTTTATATATGTGTATACAGTACTTTTCTCCATGGAAAACCTACATAATCATTCGATACAATTCCTCATAAGTCTTGTATTACATAGTCTGTTTTGATTTAAGTGGGAATTGTGGAAAGCTCGAAGTAAATTTAGAATTTTAGGTCAAATAGTCCAATGTCCATTTACCACAATTTCCATTTTAGTGTATAAATTGTCATGTACCCCACCTTTGGCAGGTCCTACTCTTACAGCCTAATGTCTGCTCTTATAAATTTAACCACTTGCTTGGGGAAAAAAATCCATCTAGGGCTCTCTGCAGTACAAGACTAAATAGGGCCCTGGTTTGACAGGGAGGGATGAAACCAGGGGGCTGGAACTCACCGTCCGGAACATGCATAAATAGGGTGCTGCTGGGGCCAATTTATACAAAGATCCAGCACACTCACTCATCCACTAAACAGCAATTTTAAAGTTTACAGATTTTTTATTTGTTTTTTGTTTTTAAAAAACACCTTATCTAGGCAAAAATAATGGGGTTTCAGTTACAGTATATGATCATACATTGCATAAATGACAACGTAAAAGAAAATATATAGAAAGATAGATATTTTTGATGTTTTTAAGTCTTCAGAGCATATTGAGTTTGCCCACTTGTTCAATATAAGTTCTATTACTTTTGTTTGCCTTGGAGGGATGGGGGGCTGGGTTGACCCTGCTGTAATTTGAGCCTGCAGCCCCCTGAGGTTGGGCACATTCTGCTGGTGGTGTGCTGGCCAATTGAGCTATCTCACTGGCCTCATGCATTCTGATTGGTTGCTTCTTGTTTTCAGCCAGTGGGATGAAAATTGTGACCAATGACCAACAAACGTGGCATCTTGGGGACATAAAATAAAAATATAAAGCTATGTTGCATAAACTTTGCATAGACATTATATATCTTTACTAAGTGTGTTTTTGTATATGTTGAAGTATTATTGTCTTGGTAATCATAGTAATTTTCTTTAAAAAGTACAATTGTAATCAAAATGTTTTATTTCTAGGCCCATGTGAACCCCAAAATCTGACCATTCTATACAATTCTGGCTCCAACATGGTAACATTGCAATGGGCACCATCTCCCGGAGCAGTGTATTATATTGGCAGAATTACATCATCCAAAATGGAAACTTATATTTGCAATACAACAAATGCAGCATGTAACATTAGCGGAATTCAGTGTGGAGAGATTTACAATGCATCGCTTACAGCTTTCAATGACCTGCTTGCCAATGTCAGTCTAGAGCAACAATTATTCTACACAGGTATGATTCCTACTAGGACTGTCAAAAGAGTGTTTCACGAAACCCCAAGTAGCAGCCTACTGTGTTTATATGAGTTTTAGTAATGCACAAGTGTGTGATTTTAGTTATGGTTTGAGGGATGGTCAGAGTTGCGCAACCTGTTGCGATGAGCAGGATCGTATGGTGTGAGAGAAATTGACCAAAAGTTGGAGTGAAAGACAGAGCAGTTGGAGAGGTGATAATTAAATCATACATTTAAACACATAGGTATGTGTGAGTGTAGGAAAACAGAAACATGCAAACACACATACACACATAAAAATGAACATGTATATATACACATATTTGAAGTAGGTACATATCCAAAAGCGTTCACTAACACATACAGCTGCGCATGTTCACAAGTTTGTAGAAACATGCATATACATAGGTACCTTCGCACCTTAATGTATATAACGTGTAGGTGTGTGCTTGTTGTATTTCTTGTTTATGACCCACTTTCCTTTTGTTACAAATGTGCTGAGACAACTTACAGCTAGCTTTACACATGCAACCCGAACATCACTGATAACCCACACACAACCTCACAAGTATCCTCCCATGCAATGCCACAAGCAGCCTTTCCATATATACACACACACAACACCACACACACCATACAACATATAACCCACACACGCAATTCCACAAACACCCCCTATACATAGCCCACATTCACACACATAACATGATACACAGTCTACATATTTACATAACACACAATACCACAAATTGCTCATGCGCATACACAGTGTAAAACAGCCCACGCACTTACAAGTACAACCCTATAGGCAGCCACAGCAGCCATACATAATACAAACAGCATATACAGCAACATACCCACAAGTTAATTGAAAAAATATATATGACTGGCACGCCAGGGCACTTTAGAACCAAAAAACAAACAAAGAGTTCTGCGCATCCAGTATAGGTGTGCATACCCAGGTACTACCACGATTTATTTGAGGACAAAGTTAAAGCAGCAAACGTTTCAAACAGCAGCCCTTTTTTTCAGTGCTCAATGTCCAGGGGACTTCAGAGTCTTGTTTTGGTATAGTGGGGGTAAAGGTTGTCTACCCCTTTCATCGGTAGATCTCTTTATATTTAATGGAACACTGTAGGCACTTTAACTGCTCAATCTCACTGAAGTGGTGATAGTCTCTGGAGTCCCCTGCTGCCGTCCTTCCATTCAGTGTTAAAATGTTTTTAATACTAAGTGAGTCTTCCCTTTGTGCTGCTTGGGCTTATGAGGAAGCATTAGCAAGAGCAGCAATGGAAGACTATGATTGGCTAAAAGAGTGTCAGCTGACCATTTTCAGCCTATTACAATGTCCATTGCTGTTATGAAGTGGTATGGCTCGAAGGAACTGTGTAATATCTGCCTTAGCCACGCCTCCAGTGGGGGCCGGTCTGTTTTCATCCATGGACCCTCATTCAATGTTTTCTTTTAATCCTCAGTTTGTTATGATTTTACCTCTTTGATATTGCATAGTCCTTCAAGGGCAGTGTGAGCGACAGCTTCCAGGGACATACATGGAAATGTTTTCTACCTGTACTGTAATCTTCAAGCACATAGTGTCTCTGAGAATAGTTTATTTTCATACTGATCCTTGGTTGAGGTTTCATTTGCATTATTTAAATAATATGTTTTTCTGGATGTCCCTCCTCTCTGTGTTCATACATATGTGACATGAGCAGTAGTGTGGCAATGGATAAACATTTTCGTAGTGTGTTATTGTGGAAGATGTCATAGTGCAGGTAACCGCTGAGGTCTGCTTGCTATCTGTACATGGATTTATGGAGAGTGCCACTTGTGACTGCTAGTAGTAGAAGATTAACACATTCTGTAGACATGACTTTAATTTGAGTCATTCAAGAAATTATCACATTATAGGAATTTTTCTTCCTTTTTCTAACCAAATGATAAAAATACCATCAAAGTGTTAAATACATTAAGTTACAACACTGACAAAGGTGATTTTATATCAAGAACTAATTGTGCCCTTTTCCCATTATAACATTTTAGTTCCATGCCTTCCATCAAATATCAGGGCAGAGCTTCATTGTGGAACTGGCACAGCTTCATTAAGGTGGAATCCGGCAGCTGGAGCTACAATATATTCTGCAGTTGTTACAGAAGAAAGTGGATGGAATAAAATGTGCAGCTCACATAATACAACCTGTGACATTGCTGGCCTGGAGTGTGGGCAGAAGTATAGTGTGGCACTCACTGCAATTAATGCTCGATATAACAGCATGGCTAGTCCAGTGGAATTTTATACAGGTGAGAGACATGAAGGTCTAGTAACAGTTACTGCAAAATATTGATTGACGGAATTGATATACTGTTAAGATTCCGACTATATCCAGAATATCACTGTTGTATGAAAAGTAGCTTAGAGTATTTCTCCTACGCTGGAGTTGTAATTGATATAGATAACACATAAAACACAATACAAAATTAATTTTAAAAAAAGATACATGCTTTCCAAGTTCCCAGTCGAATCAAACAGGCACATCCTTCCCAGATCAGTTAGGGTCTTTCCTCTCAGAAGTATCTCATTTTTGTCTATTGGGTCTAATCTCATGAGAGCTTTATGGGATAAGTAGTTTGTCACCAAAGACCAGGATGGGATATCACATAGGATGAATGGAATTTTATTTATTTATAAAATATTTTATCAGGATGGAAACATTGATATTTCTCTCGTTTTCAAGTATGTCTTTGTCCACAAAACATTGCATTGTTACAATAGGTACAATATTACAAAAATACAATATACAAACGTATTATATACACACATATATAAATGTAATGCTCAGTTAACTCATGAAGCCATACCACGTCTGCTTTCAGTTTACAAACAGCTCAGTTCACTGTTCAGCCCAAACAGTGTTAACATGCTGATTGTGCTTGTTGGACAAAATGAACACATTCTACCCAGAACTGGGTCGTCTGATCTGGAGTGATTTTTACAGATTTTGCTATACTTTTATAACTTCAATAAAATAACCTTGGAAAAATATATATAACATGCTTCTTATAACTTTCTTACTTCATTCTATTTTTTACACTGTTCTAAAGAGCCCTGCATACCAAGCAATGTGAAGGCAGAAGTATTTTGTGGAATGAATATGACTTCAATATCATGGGATAAATCACCTGGGGCTTTCAACTACACTGTGATAGTAACAGGACATAATGGAGAAATGCAAATCTGCAGCAGAGCTGCTTTAACATGCAGCACTGAGGCGCTGGTCTGCGGCCAGAGTTACAACGTTACAGTCACAGCCATGGGAGCCTTTTGCAAAACTCAGAGCACCCCTGTGGAGTTTAACAGCAGTAAGTACATCAACATGGTTGGTTGGTTCCAAAACACTAGAGATGAATTGCAATCCCCAAAGATCTCCGTATTTAACTTCCCAAAAATAACATTATTTAAATATATACTATAGAATTCTACAACAGATGCAACAAATGATTACTTTAGGTTAGATATATGTTTTAAAAAAATAACTCTGATGTCTCTAGACGTGTCTGTTCATTATTCCCCTACCTCAATAAATGTTTATTAAAGTGATTACTGGGTTAAAACCTCACTTAATTCTGCAGCACTTATGTATTCGGGATCAGATCATTGCCCCATAGTATGCATGCAAGTGCCCACACCGTGACATTTTAGGATCATTTTGGAGAATGCTTTTGTTGCACAGCCAAGCTTAAAATGTATAATACAAAATAAAAGCAGATTCGGATTTAAAAAAAAGTTATAATAGTTCAATTCATAAGTAACTTAAAGCAACACTATAGGGTCAGGAAAACAAATATGTATTTCTGACCCTATAGGGTTAGAACCGCCATCTAGCACACCCTGTCCCCCTTGAATCCCTAAATATAGTAAAATCTTACCTGTTTTCAAGTCTGCAGCTGCTGCCTCTGCCCCTGAGTTGCCTGCTTGCCTGACATCATCAGTAGTGATTATGTTAGCCAATCACAATGCATTCCCATAATATTGGCCTAGACTGTTAAGGAGGCAGAACAGAGGCAGAGCCAGCACAAGTCAAACACAGCTTTGGCCAATCAGCATCTCCTCATAGAGATACATTGAATCAATGCATCTCTATGAGGAAAGTTCAGCGTCTGCATGCAGAGGTTGGAGACATTGAATGGCAGTACTGCACAGTGTGCAGCACTGCCCCAGGAGGCACCTCGAGTAGCCATCTGAGGAGTGGCCAGGGAAGTTATCCGTTGGCTGTAGTGTAAACACTGCATTTTCTCTGAAAAGACAGTGTTGACAACAAGAAGCCTGAAGGAAATGATTCTATTCACCAGAACAAATACAATAAGCTGTAGTTGATCTGGTGACTATGGTGTCCTTTTAACTAATTATGGGCTTTCCCCATAAGTGGTGCCCATGTGTAACAGTTCCGATTTTTTGCCAAATCTTGACAAAGGGAACGTGATATTATGGCAAGATAATAATATTAATATTCATAAATAATATATATATATATATATATATATTCAGAGATTTATCATAAGTTATCAAACATTGAAAACTTGAATATTCAAAAACATCTAATTAAAGTACTGCGATAAATTATGATTCAAGAATAATTTTAAGGTGTAGTCAAATATTTAAATATAAATACAGTTGTGCTTAAAAGTTTGCATACCCTGGCAGAAATTGTGAAATGTTGCATTGATTTTGAAAATATGACTGATCATTGAAGGATGATGATCATATGAAGCCGTTTATTATCACATAGCTGTTTGGCTCCTTTTTAAATCATAATGATAACAGATATCACCCAAATGGCCCTGATCAAAAGTTTACATACCCTTGAATGTTTGGCCTTGTTACAGACACACACAGGTTAAAATGACAATTAAAGATTAATTTTCCACACCTGTGACTTTTTAAATTGCATGGCTTTTTAAATTGCAATTAGTGTCTATTTATAAATAGTCAATGAGTTTGTTAGCTCTCATGTGGATGCACTGAGCAGGCTAGATACTGAGCCATGGGATGCAGAAAATAACTCTTAAAAGACCTGTGTAACAAGGTAATGGAACTTTATAAAGATAGAAAAGGATATAAAAAGATATCCAAAGCCTTGGAAATGCCGGTCAATACTGTTCAATTATTTATTAAGAGGTGGAAAATTCAGGGATCTCTTGATACCAAGCCAAGGTCAGGTAGACCAAGAAAGATTTCAGCCACAACTGCCAGAAGAATTGTTCAGGATACAAATAAAAATCCACAGGTAACCTTGGGAGAAATACAGGCTGCTCCAGAAAAGGTGGTGTGGTTGTTTCAAAGAGCACAATATGACGATAGTTAAACAAAAATGAGCTGCATGGTTGAGTTGTCAGAAAGAAGTCTTTACAGTGCCAAAGCCACCAAATAGCCTGGTTACAATATGTCTGACAACAGTTGAATATAATTCCCTGAAGGAATAAAAGAAATGTGTTTCACTTGTTCACGCATGTTTTCTTTAAAAATGGTACATATATTACCAATTTTCCATGGGTATGAGGACAACTTTACATAGTAATTACGAAAAGATAGATATCTATACAAAACTGTGATTATATTATCACATTTATAATCTATCACATAGATATATATATAATCACATGAAAATATGATGAATAAATGTTACCAGAAGTTGTGTTCGCAATTATCATTTCCAGGAACAGATATGTTTTTGGGACCCAAGTTTCCAGAAGACAAATTCCAAAAGCATATATGCAAAGAACTGATTAAGATTGTCTACAAACCCCACTTCCCCATTTGTTTAAAAAAGAAAAGCAACAAAAACTAATTTTAGGTTTCTCTCTCTTTCACCAACCATCACCCTCCATCTATGTATCCTTTTTATTTCCGTGTCTCTTTGCTTCTGTCTCTACCTTTGTCTCTGTCTGTATGCTAATCATATTTACCTGTCAGTCCTATTTACTTATTTACCTGCTCAGCACCATCTACTTTTATATCACTATGTATATCCCAGTCCTCCATGGCTGCCATCTATTTTTGTTAATACTATGTGAACTGACTTGCCAACATTTTTGGTCATCTAGTTAAGGGAGTTTAAAAGGCTTCTCCATTCGTACCAGACTTTACTCTAGGCCAGGCGCTAACGCTGCTATCTGTTGTTTCCAGGCCCTTGCACACCACAAAATGTATCGGCTCAGACCCACTGTAATAACAACACAGCGACTTTGACATGGAACCCAAGTTCTGGAGCAGGAAGTTATATTTCAAGAATTACCGGGGTCAATGGAGAGGAGCACTACTGCAATGCCACTGGAAGTAGCTGTGATCTCAGCGGTACACAGTGTGGTCACACATATGTTGTCACTGTCACTGCAGTTAATGAACAGTGCCATAGTGAACCCAGTGCCCCAGCTTCTCTGCAAACTGGTAAGAGCTTATTGTGACCACCTCTATAACGTCTGTTATATAGTCCTATAACTCACTCTGTATCATTTCCGGCTACATCATATAATCACATAGCTTCACATTATTTTCACATAGCTCCTTATATTCTTCTATGTACAAGTCGTTACTTCTTCAACTGTTCAGTAAAGAGAACAGAGGTCGATCTGCAGAGCTGAATTCAAAAGGTCCTACCCTAAAAGTCGATCAGGACCATTCTGAGTCTTAGCTTCACCATGCAGTTGAGAAAGAAAGAATAGAAACACAAGATGTCTCAGAGGCTCTCAGAAAGGCAGATATTATTATTTTTTTTTGTCTAGCAAGTTAATGATATTTCATGCTACACACTAATTATTTGTAAAATGCAGAAAGTACAAAGCAACACTTTCATCGTTTAGGAATTCACAAATAACGTGATAGCATTTTTTTCACCCATATTGAACATGTGGTTAAACATTTGCTGTCTGTGCTTTAGAAATAAAAAAATGTGAATTTTGAGTTCTACGGCTAGTTTTTAAACAAATACTGTAGAGGAACAAGACTTTTTATTTTCATATTCTTAATGCATTTTATTGTGCACACGAAAATGTAATACCGTTTACAGACAACAAATTTAACTAAATGGTACAAATATTACCAGTTGATGATGATATAACTTACTTGTTGTTTCTATGTAGAATTCCCTAGAAATTTTTTATTTTGTCTAAAATTATTTTCTTTCAGTGGGAAATTTGTTTCAACTGATATTAGTCCATGTTTGTTCTGTTATTTCCATTCTGACTAATGGATTACCGTGATCGCGGGCAAGTTTTTCAGGGGGTTAGATAGATATGTATTACAAGTAAACGTAGATAAGTTCTTAAATTGGTACTCTTATGTGGGATTACCATATTTAAAGGTTCCAAATTAGGGAGCTTTTTACTAAAAACAGCAGCTCCTTATTTTTTTGTAGTGATAGCC
>OW240919.1:65851693-65904959 GCA_933207985.1 Pelobates cultripes
ATCCTCTGGCAATAATGGTTGCGCATCACTTATTTCTTCAAACGGATGTGTGAATAACTCCTCTGACATACCAACTGAAGCGGCTGTGGTGCTAGTTTGGTGGTGGCGGCAGGCGGGTGAGTGGTATCTTGAGAGGTGCCTGAAGCTAAGCTGGAGGAGGATGGTGCGTCAAGGTTCTGAGCGGAGGCTGTAGAAGATTGCGTGTCCTGTGTTAGCCAGTCAACTATGTCCTCAGAACTTTTCAAGTTCAGGGTGCGTGGCCTCTGAAAACTGGGCATTATTCTAGGGCCAAAGGGAATCACAGCACCACGACCACGATGGCCCCTGCGGGGTGGCCTGCCTCTGCCTGTCATTTTGTTGGGATTAGTGGTACTATGCGTGCAAGCTACTGTGAGACCAGATATGAGTGGCAATGTGCACTGGCACAGTTGTGCAGAGCACAGGCTGTAGGCCTGACACCCGCTTGAAGATAACTAACTACTATTCAATCTATAACAGTGAAAAAAGTGGGTTTTTTTTAAATCCAAGCTATTGTGACACCAGATATAAGTGGTGGCACTGGTCACTGTATCCACTGTTAGCGTAACACACCCGCTTTAAGGACACTGACTGCTATTCAATCTATAACAGTGAAAAAAGTGTTTTTTTTAAAATCCAAGCTATTGTGACACCAGATCTAAGTGGTGGCACTGGTCACCGTATCCACTGTTAGCGTAACACAACCGCTTTAAGGACACTGACTGCTATTCAATCTATAACAGTGAAAAAAGTTTTTTGTTTTTAAATCCAAGCTATTGTGACACCAGATATAAGTGGTGGCACTGGGCACCGTATCCACTGTTAGCGTAACACACCCGCTTTAAGGACACTGACTGCCATTCAATATATAACAGTGAAAAAAGTGTTTTGTTTTTTTAAATCCAAGCTTTGTGTCACCAAATCTAAGTGGTGGCAATGGTCACCGTATCCACTGTTAGCGTAACACACCCGCTTTAAGGACACTGACTGCTATTCAATCTATAACAGTGAAAAAAGTGTTTTTGTTTTTAAATCCAAGCTATTGTGACACCAGATATAAGTGGTGGCACTGGTCACCGTATCCACTGTTAGCGTAACACACCTGCTTGAAGATAACTAACTGCTATTCAATCTATAACAGTGAAAAAAGTTTTTTGTTTTTAAATCCCAGCTTTGTGTCACCAGATATAAGTGGTGGCACTGGTCACCGTATCCACTGTTAGCGTAACACACCCGCTTTAAGGACACTGACTGCTATTCAATCTATAACAGTGAAAAAAGTTTTTTGTTTTTAAATCCAAGCTTTTGTGTCACCAGATCTAAGTGGTGGCACTGGTCACCGTATCCACTGTTAGCGTAACACACCCGCTTTAAGGACACTGACTTCTATTCAATCTATAACAGTGAAAAAAGTTTTTTGTTTTTAAATCCAAGCTTTGTGTCACCAGATCTAAGTGGTGGCACTGGTCACCGTATCCACTGTTAGCGTAACACACCCGCTTTATGGACACTGACTGCTATTCAATCTATAACAGTGAAAAAAGTTTTTTGTTTTTAAATCCAAGCTATTGTGACACCAGATATAAGTGGTGGCACTGGGCACCGTATCCACTGTTAGCGTAACACACCCGCTTTAAGGACACTGACCGCTATTCAATCTATAACAGTGAAAAAAGTTTTTTGTTTTTAAATCCAAGCTATTGTGACACCAGATCTAAGTGGTGGCACTGGTCACCGTATCCACTGTTAGCTTAACACACCCGCTTTAAGGACACTGACTGCTATTCAATCTATAATAGTGAAAAAAAAAATTTGTTTTTAAATCCAAGCTATTGTGTCACCAGATCTAAGTGGTGGCACTGGTCACCGTATCCACTGTTAGCGTAACACACCCGCTTTAAGGACACTGACTGCTATTCAATCTATAACAGTGAAAAAAGTTTTTTGTTTTTAAATCCAAGCTTGTGTCACCAGATCTAAGTGGTGGCACTGGTCACCGTATCCACTGTTAGCGTAACACACCCGCTTTAAGGACACCGACTGCTATTCAATCTATAACAGTGAAAAAAGTGTTTTTTGTTTTTAAATACAAGCTTTGTGTCACCAGATCTAAGTGGTGGCACTGGTCACCGTATCCACTGTTAGCGTAACACACCCGCTTTAAGGACACTGACTGCTATTCAATCTATAACAGTGAAAAAAAGTGTTTGTTTTTTTTTAAATACAAGCTTTGTGTCACCAGATCTAAGTGGTGGCACTGGTCACCGTATCCACTGTTAGCGTAACACACCCGCTTTAAGGACACTGACTGCTATTCAATCTATAACAGTGAAAAGTGTTTTGTTTTTAAATCCAAGCTATTGTGACACCAGATGTAATTGGTGGCACTGACTGGGGAAATGGGCACAGTATGCACCGTGAGCCTGACACAGAAGCTGGCAGCAGTGGCAGACAACTGACTGCTATTCAATCTATAACAGTGAAAAAAGTTTTTTGTTTTTAAATCCAAGCTATTGTGACACCAGATGTAATTGGTGGCACTGACTGGGGAAATGGGCACTGTTGAGCCTGACACAGAAGCTGGCAGCAGTGGCAGACAACTAAGTGCATTTACATTACATAGAAAAAAAAAATCAAAAAAAAGCATACCCTTATCCCTAACCTAGCTATGCTTTTCCCTATCTTATGAACAGCAGCTACACTTTCCCTCCTCTTACTAAGCATGCAGCTTGAGAATGAATCTAAAATGGATGCCTTCCAGGAGGTGGGAGGGTCTGCTAGGGAGGGTGTGCTGCTAATTGGCTGGAATGTGTCTGCTGACTGTGAGGTACAGGGTCAAAGTTTACTCAATGATGACGAATAGGGGGCGGGTCGAACCGCGCATATGTTCGCCCGCCGTGGCGAACGCGAACATGCTATGTTCGCCGGGAACCGTTCGCCAGCGAACCGTTCGGTACATCACTACACAGCACATTAGAACATGCCCATTCCCTGCAGCCACTGCAGTGACAGTAGGTTTGGAAATGGTAAAATAGGCAGAAGTTGCCACATTTTGCTAGAAATCTGCTTATCAACAAGGAGGAGATACAACTTGGTCTTATGATATTTTCTGAATTTTTATAAAAAATATCACTCAGAATTCCCTGGGAATTCAATTCATTGAAATTCCAATAAAATCTAAATACAATTTTAGTAAAATGGATATTTTTTTAATAAAATATCTGAAACAAGATAGAGCTACTTTAACTGTAGAATTTTAAGTTGGTTATAGTCAATAGAACTCTCCCACGTACTTTCAAACTTCATCTTTAAAAACAGTCTGATTCAAGTGGTGAGAATCATATGTAAAATATATAAAGGACCCATAAATCTGTCACAAATGTAAAAAAATCTTAGTAGACCATAACAAGGTTTATTAAGATATTATTGTACACGATTATTCTATTTATTTAATTAATCTAAGAAAATAATAATATTAATTATTATTAATATTTATTTCCTAATATTAATAACATTACTGCCATATCATACGTAATTGGTTACAGGTATGTCAAAACACAGTCACAAATTAACTCACTTGCACAGAAATTAAACCTTTACCATATCTACTTTCCCGGCAGGTAGATAAAATGAGTACCATTAAATTGGATAATAGTAACATCCTCTGGATTTTGGGCAAAAGTAACATCCCTAGAATATATATGGAAAGCAGAGGATACCTCAATGTTCCTTTGCTGGTTAAACACTTTGTTATTGTTATTATTATTATTTCTGTGTGTATGAATAATTCTTAAACCTTTTTCCTTCTTTTTTCAGATAATTGTTGACCACCTCAAAAAAATACTGAGGGATAAGTTATTAGATTTCTGAGAGCTTCACTCATTGCTTTTGTGTCTTTTGTGGTGGGGTATCACTTAAATACTCAGTTGTTTTTTTTGTACATTTAGATTGTTGTGGGTTTTTTGCGGAGTACCCACAGAGTGTTTAAAGTTTCCGATCATGTTCACATTATATCATTGAGTGTCTGCTGTATAGCACACGTATTGTTTTTTCTTCATTTTTGAAACTTTCCTTAAATCTTAATTTAAGCTTTTAAATCCTAATACGGTAACTCCCATCTCCCTCTAGGTCCATGCATCCCTGAAATCTTAGACACAAGGCCTCGATGTGCCAGGGACCTGACAACACTATCATGGGGAAATACTGCTGGAGCTGACCGCTATATGGGAATTTTAAGGGACAACAGTGGAAAAATGCTTACCTGCAACAGTACAGAACAAAGCTGTGATATAAGAGCGATGGAATGTGGGCAAACCTACACTGCATCTGTGGTAGCATATAATGATCAGTGTATGAGTTTTAGTAACTCTTCATTCATGATTGAAACAGGTAAAAAAACAAACCTTAAAACATTACAATGAATGCATACTGGTTACATTTTCTGAAATGCCTATATTATATATAATTAGCACCGAACTTTAAAGGGGAAATGTCACTAACCAGGATTTTTCATATTCTGCATTTTGCCTGGCAATCACACTGAAGAGGAGAAATTAAACAATCTTTCTAATTATATTTATAAGTGATTTTCACTTGTTTATTCTGTGGTGTAAATTTTAGTAAGAGTAATCCTCTTACTAAAATATACTCTTACAGTATTGTTGTGTATCATATATTCCATGTCTTAATAAGATCTTATTTTATTTTAATTTCAGCTCCCTGTGTCCCCCCTGACCTCCGTGGCTCTGTGTCCTGTGACACTCATTCAGTGACTGTGTCGTGGGATTCTGCTCGTGGTGCAGATACATACACCATCAACGCTCACGATGGACAGAACCAGAATCTGTGTGTCACCTCAAATACCTCTTGTGTATTTAATGATCTCCTGTGTGACAATGACTATCAGTTCACAATAACTACCTCTTCTGCAAGCTGCAATAGTACAGGGGACAGCTCTCTACATATTAAGACAAGTGAGTATTTAAGTTGCATCTACTGTCTATGATCGTTGACTTGAAAATCCACAACATGCTTTCTGCTAAGAGGGATCTAAAGGCAGAAGTAACCAGAGAAGGAGTACCAAAATTATATTAAGACATGCAGAGGTTTGCTTAATTAAATCTAAAAAATTGTTGGTGAGGTTTTTAGGTTGGGTTTTTATATAATGGCATTTATGGTCAACTTTTACAATATAGCCACAGTCCAAAGAACTAATTGTATGCATCAAAATATAATTAGAAAAATGTGAACTTAAAAATTGCACTTGACTCTATATGCATACACAAAAACTAAAATGTATTTATTTTTGTTCTCAATGGAATCATAAAAAAAGGTTGTTGTGGGACTATCACAATCTAATATTGGGAACATGTATGAGTTGTGTTTTGCACGTATTAATACTGTTATCAAAAAAGAAAAATCAGTTTTTCAGTTGTTTTTTTTCCCTTAAAGTTCCCTGCCCTCCACGAATCCTCGATGTGTACGCGACATGTGAGAATAATTCTGGCACTATACATTGGGAAATGAGCCCCAATGCCAGATCATACAAGGTCATTGAGACAGGACATAGTGACACCCTGCAGTGCAACACATCTGACACGTCATGTGTGCTCCAGAACCTGCAATGTGGGCAGAATTACACGGTGACAGTATGGGCAGAGGATGGCACATGTAGAGGACCTGACAGCCCTCAAGTAACATTTAAATCTGGTGTGTATATAGATTACTGTCATTCAATCAATGATATATTTATTTAATGGGCAAGAAAATGTAGTCAGCAATTACATAAAAATCTTGAGGCCTATATTTTACAATACTGGTTTGGCTCAAAACTTTTCCACTCCTGATTCATCATATTTCCTTCTGGGTGGCAAAGCTAAGGGATATTTTTCTTACTTGTCTGTTTGGTACATAGTATTATAAATGTTGTTGATTAGAATTGCTGTACCAGAAGTTTTTTTTTTTATATATTTTGCCTCATAGTATGTTAGTACAATACAACAGTACAATGGATGGATCATGAATGGATTGATTGGCGAATAGATGGATAGAAGGATGGAGATTGTAAATATATAACACACAAAACAATGATCATATGGGATGGTGAAAAAAAAAATATATTTCCATCAATGTAGATTCTTTTTTTTAGGTTTATATCACTAGTAGATTTCAGAATGTGGCTATCTCCACCTTCTGGCTACTAACTTCATGACTATGAATAATTTAACTCCTAAAATCGGTCAACAATTAATTGTTTTGGATCATACTAACATTAGATCATTTCTCGTCTAAAATGTCAAATAACCTATTTAATGTGCAGTCACGTTATTAATATGGCTTTGGCCTTGTTCCTATACCACATATTAATAATTTTTAATTAGATATGTTTTAATATGTTTTAATACTTTTTTTTACATTCATTCTTCTCAATTCATAATTTTGATCTACTGTTAGGATGCCAGCATTAGTGATGCTAAAATAAACTGTAACAACAAAAACATTAATGTCCAATCCTTTTAATTTCTTTTAAGTTCCCTGCTCTCCACGAATCCTCAATGCGTACGCAACATGTGAGAATAATTCTGGGATTATACAATGGGAAAGAGGCCCCAATGCCAGATCATACCAGGTCATTGCGACAGGACATAGTGACACCCTACAGTGCAACACGTCTGACACCTCGTGTGAGCTCCAGAACCTGGAATGTGGACAGAATTACACGGTGACAGTATGGGCAGAAGATGGAATATGCAGAGGACCTGACAGCCCTCAATTTACATTTCAATCAGGTTAGTTTCTCAACAGGACAGAAAATGTATAGATATTTCTCAGAGGTTCCATTTAAGAGCAGCAGAAAGAGACCTGACATTGGCATTAGGTGAATGATGGAATAAAATCATTAAATCTCTCTCTTTTGTTAGCTGCCGGTCTGTCATATTTTCATTAAGGCAGCACCTAATTCTTCTAAAAGCTTTATCTTTTCTGTAAATCTGAGAGAGGTTGAAAGGTTTAGATTAATTTTAGATAAAAGCAGTGATGGTGATTGTATCAAAGCTCAGGAAATATCGGTGCTGTATACCACTTTATATATTTTGCTCTGAATCTATCTTTATGGTTACGTTGTTGGATTTGGTGAGCTGTTGTTTTTTTTGTTTTTGAAGATTTACGTTTTTAGTGATGTGTTTCCTGCTTTATATTCGTAGTAGATACCATTTAATTTTTTGGACACCGTAAAGATTGACTTAATACATTTGGTTTAAAAAACTCAACTGTGTTTACTCCAATTTCTTCTAGTTCCGTGTATTCCTCGAAATATTAGCTCAGCTGTGATATGTGGAGTGAATTCACTGCTTGTCACCTGGAATGCCAGCTCTGGAGCTACTGGCTATTCTGCAACAGCTGTGGGAAGTCAAGGTCAACTGGTCAAGACCAATACTGAGGATACAACATGTCTTTTACCCAACCTGGAATGTGGAGAAGTTTATAACCTGACTGTACTGGCCATGAACGATCAATGTAAAAGTGCAGAGAGTCCTGTGTTGGAGATTGTATCAGGTAAATACTGCTTAGCATATCAGCAACGGCATGACACTCAACTCCAAATCTTGATATCATGGAAACCAGTTTCTCCAAAAATTAAAAGTCACACATATACTTAAACATAGGAACTATAGTATCAGCCATGCTGTACAGGCGTCTCCTGTGGTTTTACTTTCTGTTGGTTTGTATTCTTTAAGTAGATAGTATTATGGTTTAAACTGAGCTATTGGTGTTTGGTAATGTAGGTGTATGGTGTAGAAAAACAATGAAAGCCACCAGGTTTTCCTTAAGTTGGATTGTCTTCATTTGAGACTTTTCTCATAAAGTCTTGAGGATTTGTCAGATTTGTAATAGGTAAATCTGTAGGATTAATCTGACCTTTAAAAGTTTAGAATTAATTCTTTCATGGTGACACCGCTGACTGTGACTACATCATACGCCGCAGTTGTTTCTGTTGAAACACTAGAGACCTAGCAAGGAAGGAACCATATCTAACTTCAGAAGATGTAACCATAGATTATACTTTTGTACTTTTTCAAAAAGGGGGAGAAAGTCTCTGACATCGTATGACTCATAAAGCAGGTCCTGTGGCCCTAAGCCTTAAGAAGGAAACACTATTCTAAATCAAAACAGAAAATTCCCTTCTTGCAAGCCCTGTGAAATGCTATATTGCATCTTAAAATATTTCCTGAAGAAAATATATCGATTTTACAGGGCAACATTATCATTGAAGTAGCAAGATTGTTATAACTAAAATGTAGAAAAACACAAAATTGAGGGAGGATAAAATGAGCAGTCACACGTGCAGAATAAGCATTAGGAATAAATGAAGGATAAGGAGTTATATTGATAAATGAAGGTATGGCAGGTGGGCTACAGGTACAAAAAAAACAAAAACGACACACAATAACTCAGTTCTTTTGGTTACTTTATTCAGTCCATTGGTAGTAAGGCTGGATATACTTTTTTTATGGTAATGCTGTTTAGAATTATTAAAAGAAATACAAAATAAATCAAGATTAATTTTAAATCTGGGCAGAAGAAATTATAAGAGTTTTAAAATGATTTTCTGATTTCCAAATGTAAAAGCTATTATTGTTATGACCCAAGTATTTTTAGCTCTATTATACCAATTCAAACTGGATCCTCTGGAAGCAAACAATTCACTCACTAGAGGCCTGTTATACTTGGTTCTGTTCCAGCTCCTTGCAGTCCACTACACCTGATGGCTTCACCTCAATGTTCGCCACTTGGAGCATCAGCCTCCTGGGAATCCAGCGTTGGAGCAAAGTCGTACACTGCTACATTTATAGGAATGGATGGAGACAGAACATCCTGCAGCACTAACATCACCTCATGTTCAGTGTCTGGATTACATTGTGGCCAGGTTTATAATGTCACCACTACAGCCTATAATAACAACTGCTTCAGCTCAACCAGAAACATTACACAGATTTCATCAGGTAATATTCCACCGACAGTGGAGTGTAGACAAGAGCACAGAAAACTAAATTATTACATTTTTGACAACTTCATCTGTTATGACCTCTTTTAGTAATGTCTACATCTCATATTACTTAAATTCAGGTTATTGATTTCCTAATGCTGATGATAACTTATATTCAATTGCGTCTCTGAAACCATTATCGTGCTGAGCTATTAGAAATGTCTTTTATCACAGACTGCACTTTCCAGAAGGGCATGTATTTTAAAGAGTGAATTCATTTTAAAAATGTTACCTTTTAAATAATGTCAATATACATCATTTAAAAGACATCCACAACATATTTGCTGCATTTGTAATGGAACCAAGTACAATGCTGTAACAGCTGTTTTAATGAGGTGAGGTACGGCGGTATACCTCATCTAGTTGAGTTAAATAAGTTATGGATGTTTTGTTTTAGGATAGAGTTTCATGGTTATTCACTAGAGTGAGAATTCAAAATGAATTTTAAGTTCAAGGTCAAAATAGTTGAACTGTAAGAATTCCCTAAGCTCTAAGAGTGAGTCAAGATGCTGTACAGTATTGTCAGACACGGCAAAGTCCGATAATACTGCAGACCTCTAATTCCTAACCTTAAATAGGAATGTTCATGCACACTGTACAGTTAGTCTATGTGTTTACTGACACAACCGAAGGATTTGTGTTCATTGCAGGCCTTTACTTGTTGTATTGTTGCAGAATTATTTATGTTTGAGAAAGATAGAATTATGTCATACTTATCCTAATTAGGTCTTGATTAAATATTGTTGGATAAGCTTTTCAAATGATTTTATATATTTGGAGAAAATGTTACAATTATTTTTTTCTAAAATAATAAAATATAAAAAAATATATCATATATAACAGTATATCGAAAACTATTAAAATATTAAAATACTTTTCTAAATATGAATTCATTTTAGACGTTTACCTAAAAATATTAAACAATTTGAAAAGCTTATCCTAAAATAGGAAATTAAGGCATAAATTTGTATGCTGTGGACTATTTTTGCATTCATATTGTAATATGTTGATACATTTTTTAATATTATACAATTTAGAAAAAATAAGTTTATCCAAAATCATTTCAAAAAGGCGTATTTGACAATATTAAGTAGAAGTCTTTTTATGAACAATATATTCCTGCATTACCAGCTCCATGTGTTCCAACCAATGCGGAGGTCAAGATAGACTGCAATGGAAATCTTCTAAATGTCACTTGGAGCCCCAGCCAGGGGGCTGATTCATATACGGTCAATGCCACAGGAAAGAATGGCCATACACTCTACTGCAACACTACGACCAATGGATGTAACATTGTCAATGCACACTGTGGAGATACCTATTTAATTTCACTCACAGCTCACAACAAGGACTGCAGCAGTGATGTGCTTACAGTGGGAAATTTTAATGCAGGTAATGTTCAGATCCATGTTGCTAAGCAGTGTATGGATAATAATTTTGTGTTCATTCATGGGAGCTTTCCGTAGTTGCTCAAGGGGCTCTAGAATTGAGAGATTGAAAATTTATTTCCATTGTCCAAGGCAGTGCCTCTTATGTAAAGAGACTGTAGTATAGTGTAATATCCCCATTTCCATACTACATAGAAGGTATTCCTTAACCCTGTTCTCAACTCTTAGGCCAAATATGTTTGACCTATCCTGGGGTTCGCTCCTGCCCTCATGTTTTTCACCAATGTATCATTATTAATACAGGTTCACATAAAATTTCTGCCTTTGTATGCTTCAATTTCCTGTCCTCTCTTAATATTTTCTAAAGATGTGACTAAAAAGCACCACTATTTTTGTAGCACAAGCAAACCTTTTCTATGTGAACCCATTAATACATGTAATTGCCTCTACAGCATGATAGATTACATTACATCAGTTTGGATCTTATTTTGTTATTAGATAGTTAGATGGATTGATGGATGGATGGAGGTCAGCCGTGGCATGTAACATTTAGGACGAGCAGTAGCATAGGACTTAAACATTTTATCCCAATTATCTCAATAATCATTCTCTCTCTCACCTAGTTCCATGTATACCAGATCAAGTTGTGGTGAGCCTTGACTGTTTAACAAATGAAGCACTGGTTTCCTGGCAAAATACCAATATTTACCAGACTTACTACACAGTGTTTGCCCGTGATTTTTCTGACAATGAGTTATCGTGTTCTAACTGGTCCTCTTCCTGTGCTATTCCTGGTTTGGAGTGTGGACAGGAATACAGCTTTTGGGTGACTGCTGCGAACCGGAATTGTCACTCACTCCAGAGCATGGTCTACAAAGGAATGACAGGTTAGTGCTGGGGGAATACACACTAGAGAGCCTAGACCAGGGGTAAGCAACCTTTGGCACGCCAGATATTGTGGACTACACTTCCCATAATGTACTTGCAGCCATACCTGGCAAAGCATAAGGGGAGATGTAGTCCACAACATCTGGAGTGCAGAAGGTTGCCTACCCCTGGTCTAGATCCTGTGTGCAAAGCATGTCTTTTCCATGAACTTGTCATGAAGAGTCTTATTCTGCAGTTTTTATTTCCACTTTGCCTTAAATTGTAAGGAGGATGCCAAAGTGCTTATGTTGAAAAATAAATAAATTTTTAAATGATTTAATACTTGACAATGTACTTGTTTACAGTATGAAATGTGTTGAGTGGGATGCTGGACAGGAAGTATGTGCTTGCTTTTAGACATGTGCAATTCGTTTCGGTCCAAATTTAAATTTGGATGACTTTCGGCAATTCGGACATTCAGATGCTTCCGAATGTCTGAATTGCCAAATGTCCTAATTGCCGAATTTCCAAAGTGCCGAATCGAACCGAACTGAACCGAATTGACAAAGTGCTGAATTTCAGAAGTGCCGAAGTGCTTCAGATATCTGAAAAGTGGCAAAACAGGAGAGGGAGGAAAAATTAAGGAAATGATGACAGGAATCTATTCCTACCCCTAACTCTAACCCTAACCTAACCCTATGCCTAACCTAACCCTAACCCTACCCCTAACCTTACTCCAACCCTAACCCTACCCCTAATCTTACCCCTAACCATACTCCTAATATTAGGGTTATAAGTGGGGGAAGAGTTAGGAGTAGTGTTAGGGTTAGGGTTAGGAGCAGGGTTAGGGTTAGGGAATTGCTAAAGTCTAGAATTCCTGAAGTGACGAATTCCCGAATTGCCGAAGTATTGAATCTTGGAATTGCTGAACCGTACCAAAGTGCCGAAGTGCTGAATTGCCGAAGTCACAAATTGCCGAAGTCACGAATTTCAGTTTAAATAAATATAGGAATTTTTATTGAATCCAGATGATGGGTATTCTCTTCATTTTTTTGTTATTTGGATTCATGGTTTGAGGACAGAATTAGGAACTTCCTGCAAATTGGGTGAATGGAATCTTAATGGAGATCCTTTTATGGACACCCTTACCACACTTTGATTTGTATGTAGCTTTAGCTATAAAGAATACTTTTAGGCAAAATCAAAGGAAGATTTAAAGAGAATTATTAACAGTTTTTTTTACATCTTAAATTGTATTTCCATCCCCCATATTTTTCATACAGGGAGTGCAGAATTATTAGGCAAATGAGTATTTTGACCACATCATCCTCTTTATGCATGTTGTCTTACTCCAAGCTGTATAGGCTCGAAAGCCTACTACCAATTAAGCATATTAGGTGATGTGCATCTCTGTAATGAGAAGGGGTGTGGTCTAATGACATCAACACCCTATATCAGGTGTGCATAATTATTAGGCAACTTTCTTTCCTTTGGCAAAATGGGTCAAAAGAATTTCAGAGCTGCAACATCACTGGAGTGCCCAAAAGCACAAGGTGTGCAATACTCAGAGACATGGCCAAGGTAAGAAAGGCTGAAAGACGACCACCACTGAACAAGACACACAAGCTGAAACGTCAAGACTGGGCCAAGAAATATCTCAAGACTGATTTTTCTAAGGTTTTATGGACTGATGAAATGAGAGTGAGTCTTGATGGGCCAGATGGATGGGCCCGTGGCTGGATTGGTAAAGGGCAGAGAGCTCCAGTCCGACTCAGACGCCAGCAAGGTGGAGGTGGAGTACTGGTTTGGGCTGGTATCATCAAAGATGAGCTTGTGGGGCCTTTTCGGGTTGAGGATGGAGTCAAGCTCAACTCCCAGTCCTACTGCCAGTTCCTGGAAGACACCTTCTTCAAGCAGTGGTACAGGAAGAAGTCTGCATCCTTCAAGAAAAACATGATTTTCATGCAGGACAATGCTCCATCACACGCGTCCAAGTACTCCACAGCGTGGCTGGCAAGAAAGGGTATAAAAGAAGAAAATCTAATGACATGGCCTCCTTGTTCACCTGATCTGAACCCCATTGAGAACCTGTGGTCCATCATCAAATGTGAGATTTACAAGGAGGGAAAACAGTACACCTCTCTGAACAGTGTCTGGGAGGCTGTGGTTGCTGCTGCACGCAATGTTGATGGTGAACAGATCAAAACACTGACAGAATCCATGGATGGCAGGCTTTTGAGTGTCCTTGCAAAGAAAGGTGGCTATATTGGTCACTGATTTGTTTTTGTTTTGTTTTTGAATGTCAGAAATTTATATTTGTGAATGTTGAGATGTTATATTGGTTTCACTGGTAATAATAAATAATTGAAATGGGTGTATATTTGTTTTTTGTTAAGTTGCCTAATAATTATGCACAGTAATAGTCACCTGCACACACAAATATCCCCCTAACATAGCTAAAACTAAAAACAAACTAAAAACTACTTCCAAAAATATTCAGCTTTGATATTAATGAGTTTTTTGGGTTCATTGAGAACATGGTTGTTGTTCAATAATAAAATTAATCCTCAAAAATACAACTTGCCTAATAATTCTGCACTCCCTGTATGTTTACTCTTCAAGGCATAAATATCATGTATTAAGTACTGTAGCGGAACGCCAATAAATAATCCACGAATTCCGCTGGTTCAGAAACGAATCCACAGTCAAGCGCTGAAACAACAAGGCAATATCCCCAACCTCCCAGTAACCGGACGAGACACAGTTCTGAGAGTCAACTGAAATCCTTTTAATCGGCTGGACAATTTATACAAGTCCCCAAGCAAGGGGTTTCCTGAGTCCCTTCCCAGGGGCACTCCCAGAGGGGACTACATGGGGGACTTACAGTACAGCATATTTCTCCCATCAGGCACTGCTGCACGAGAGGGATCATCTTCCCAGAATGCACCGTTAAGTGGATTATCCCCTCGTGCAGCAGAACCGACAATTTAAACAAAAATACATAACTTGTTAAATATATGGTGGATTTACACGAATGGACGTTCGGTAGATAGCTGGGGTCTGAGCGCATCATTCGTGAGAATACCGCTCAGATCCCAGCTAAAATAACCGAACGCCGCACGAAAAACACATTTCTTCTAAAACATACAAAAAGGACCGATTGCTTTTAGTGAACAAGATCCTGAAACTCCCGGACGTCCGGGAGGCTCAGCGGTGTTCGTGCCATCGAATAGCTGTTTGTAGTACTGTGCGTTCGACGACCTAGCACCGCTGAGGGAACAAAGGATCCAAGATGGCCGACCGCCGCATGGTCGGTAGTCGAACGACGGCCACCCAGGAGAGCCTCTGATAACCGATTGCAACAATGTTGCAATCGGTTAACTAGCGCCACACGCCTCTAAGTGTGTGGGCTATTAGGGGGTATCGCGTTCGGTTCACGAACGGCTCTCCAAAGTGCCGTTCGTGAAACGAAAGAAACCCCCATACAAAACCGCCATTTGCATTCGGCAAAAGGCAATGCAAAACATACATACAGCATACACATGAAATGAAGCACATATCTCTCTAGACATACAGGCAACCCTTAAAGGCACAGTCTCTTTGTATTGTCCAAGTGGCTAGGTTTGCCACAAGTACATCATGTTAAAAGAGTACTTTGGAGTTTAAAATAATGTGCAAGTAACTTTTTTGGTTTAGTTTGTTTACACATGTGGGCTAAATACCATAATGGTGTAATCCAAGAGTAGTTGGAGTAGTTTGAGTTATTATAACCTCGATCTTCATTTTTGTTATTTCAGCTCCCTGTGTTGCCCCCAAGCTCCGTGGCTCTGTGTCCTGTGACACTCATTCAGTGACTGTGTCGTGGGATTCTGCTCATGGCGCAGATACATACACCATCAGCGCTCACAATGGGCAGAACCAGAGCTTGTGTGTCACCTCAAATACCTCTTGTGAATTTAATGATCTCCTGTGTGACAATGACTATCAGTTCACAATAACTAGTTCTTCAGCTAGCTGCAATAGTACAGGGGACAGCTCTCTACATATTAAGACAAGTAAGTGAATATATAAAATGAAATTAGCTAAAACACCTTCAGGGTTATTCACAAATGTTTTGATTGTCAGGAATTCAAAATAAACTGAAGGTGAATTTCAAATTTCAGATCAAACTAGCCAAAGTGAAAACACAGATTTTTTTGTTTTGTTTTTTAACAATTTGGCTGTATTGTTGTAATTGTTTTTCAATTTAATTGAATTCATGTTCAGTCCCTGACAATTAACACATAACTGAATAGCCTGTCAGTTTAAAATTTTAAATATGGCAGATAAATGACTAGCAAATGACTTATATAGTGATGTTTAAAATTGTGTAAAAAAATAATAGTTGTTGTATGTCACTAGAAAACCAAATTGTGCTGCACTAGAAAAATTTGTGAAATTGATAGATAATAAATACATGACTCAAATTCATATGAACTTGAAATATATAATAGAAACCTAATAGAAAATATCTATTATTTTTTACATATTTGCTGTGCAATCATATTTTGAATTCTACTTTATACCACATTAAGAAGGGATGTGTAATTTGGTGCATGCAGGTTTTTGTCTGTTTTGTTTAATGCCTCTGATAATTTTATATCCCAAAATTTGATCTGTTGGTGATTGTTCCAAAACTGAAAAACACAAATATAATATTGTGCAACTCACATAATACTTGTACAATACTCTCCATAATCACTTACATATCTTTTCAACTCATCTTACAACAGAAAAATAGAATATATAATTGTCAAGATCCTTGCAATTTTTATTTAATTTGCCACGTTGTTCTTCTACCATAATTATGGGCTGTACTTGGCAATCTTTTTATAGCAAGTGTTAAAATAAATTGATGAAAGAAACATACATTACCATTTCTATAATTTATTTTCATTAAAGTTCCCTGCCCTCCACAAATCATGGATGCACATGCAACATGCGAGAATAATTCTGGGATTATACAATGGGAAATGAGCCCCAATGCCAGATCATACAAGGTCATTGCGACAGGACATAGTGACACCCTCCAGTGCAACACGTCTGACACCTCGTGTGAGCTCCCGAGCTTGGAATGTGGGCAGAATTACACGGTGACAGTATGGGCAGAGGATGGGACATGCAGAGGACCTGACAGCCCTCAAGTGACATTTCAATCAGGTTAGTATCTCAACAGGACAGAAAATGTATAGAGATTAATTTGAGGTTTATTCGTGAGCAGAGGGATGACCCAGATGTTGGCATTTGTTGATTAGAAGGAATAAACTAATTTCTCTGGAAAAGAGTCAACTGTTTAGCTTGATCATGCTTACTATGTTTGCTTTCTTCTAGTTCCATGTATTCCTCAGAATATTAGATCAACTGTGATGTGTGGAGTAGATTCTCTCTTTGTGACCTGGGATGCCAGCTCTGGAGCTACTGGATATTCCGCAACAGCTGTGGGAAGACAAGGTCAACTGGTCACGGCCAACATTGTAGAACCCACATGTCTTTTACCCAACCTGGAATGTGGGCAGGTTTATAACCTGACTGTACTGGCCATGAATGATGAATGTAAAAGTGCAAAGAGCCCTGTGCTGGAGATTGTATCAGGTAATATAGCTTTTACAGGTGTAGTCAGTGTGGCTGACATGTAACTTCAAACTATATAAAGATAATTCATTTCAGAAATAAATGTGGTTACCTTTTATTGTAAAATATTGTAAAGTAGGTGCTCCTTTTATTTGTGATATTATGATCAGAAACTGAAGAGTGGATAGGTGATGTTCTATCTTGTTGCAGTTTTGATTCATAAGTGAGTTAATACAGGGGGATTTGGTTCCCACGGGGTACTAGGCAGGTTACCAATTTAGGCACTTCATTCTTCTCAAAAGTGGTCCAGGGTCCCTGTCTGACCCCTGGACTCTATACAGCTGCCTAGTGTCACCATTATGCTTTGTTTTCTAGCTCCTTGCAGTCCCCTAAAACTTACAGCTTCAACCCAATGTTCAACACATGGAGCGTCAGCCTCCTGGGACCCCAGCGCTGGAGCAAAGTCATACACCGCAGCTTTTAAAGGAACTGATGGAGACAGAGCTTTTTGTAGCACAAATTACACCTCGTGTTCAGTGTCTGGACTACATTGTGGCCAGTTTTATAATGTCAGCATCACAGCCTACGATAACAACTGCTACAATTCAACCACAAACATTACACAGATATCATCAGGTAATATCCCTCTTGGTTGTGTTAATTGTATATGGCATGCATTTGGTTTAAAATATGTTGTATATAATGTATATGGAAGTTACCTGCAAGTTGGAATTGGTAAAATATACAAATGGAAAGGAAACCGGTGAACACTGTAGTAAACAATGGAAATAGAAAAATGTCTGTATGTAAAAAGATCTGTATGGATTTGAATTTGCTTGAGAATTTTTCACATTTTGGGTTGTGGAAATTATATTGTTTATATAATTTTCAATATTTAAGAGAACAAAGTCTGTTTCAGTAGTAGATTGGGATGATTATCACCTGATTGCAGCTCATATCTTCTCAACGTAGAGGAATGGTCTAGGGGGAATTAAATTATTTTTCCTTTGGGTAAGAACTTAGTGTCTTCTACTTTAACACATACAGTCACTTTCCCACACAAGATTTAGATAGTTGGCCGAAGTTAATATTTGACTGAAAAATTTAATTTGTTCTTCTAACCAGCACCATGTGTTCCAACGAATGCCAGAGCAAACATTGATTGCTCTAGAAATCATATAAACGTCACCTGGAATCCCAGCAATGGAGCTGAATCCTATACTGTCATTGCCACCACACAGAGCGGTCATACACTCTACTGCAACACGACAACCAGTGGATGTATCATCACACATGTGCACTGTGGGGAGAACTACTTAATCTCAATCACTGCTCACAACAAGGACTGCAGCAGTGATGTGCTCAGTGTGGGATATATTGATACAGGTAATGTAGAAAATGGTAACTCTAACAATGATAAAACTATAGAAATATAGAAATCGCCATGAAAAACAATGAAATACATTTCATGGCAAACGTTCCACTTAGAGCAACATTGTACTGTTTTTCTCCCAGCAGCACTTATATAAATCATCTTTTGTATAGCAATATCACTAAGTTCTGTTTATTTAATTAAAATAATTTATAAACTTTATTTGCCATATTTAATGTGATTGAGGCCCAATATTTTGGCATTTGAATTGTACTTTTTTTGCATTGAAAGCCATGTCTAACTTACATAGCAAGGACATTTAAGAAAGTGACTGGGCATTTTTATATTCTGACTGGCCATTATGCAATTAAAGCAAGCAGATGCGACAATAAGCACATAATTAAAGTAACTTGTTTTATAGAAATAACTATACAAACTAAATTAGATGCCTTGTATGAAAAACCATGCCTGAATCAAAGAGGAACCTATATAAATATTATCAGATGAATAAAAACACAAACTGCAGTTGTCTATATTTAGTATCTCTAAAGGTAAACCTATATGGCATAAATAATGTCATTTAAGCAATTATAAAGTTACAAAAATAACTTTATAGTTGCAAATGATAAAGTTACAAAGCTATTATAAAGTAAGAGTTATTTTCTAGAGCAGAATATGGCAACCTTTAGCACTCCAACTGTTGCGGAGTGCTAAAGAGCTCTTCCAATAAGGGCAACAAATTAGGGGCGATGTGGTCCGCAATATCTGCCGAAGGTTCTAGAGATATTCACAGGTTCAAATTAATTTTCTATATTCATGTGCCTCAATTTAATGTGTTCTATTTATAACTATTTTATCCTTTAACCCCTTAAGGACCAAACTTCTGGAATAAAAGGGAATCATGACATGTCACACATGTCATGTGTCCTTAAGGGGTTAAAGCGGCACTGTCATGCCAAACTTACCTTTCCTCAATCTCTTCCTCTTCTCCCCCTCTCTCGGGATCTGTTATTCTTTTCTTCCTGTCTTCTTTAGTTTTCTTTAAAATCATAAGACAAAGTAGGGATTCTTTGCCTTATGGAGGATTCCTCCGCTTGACCATCTCTGACCAGCGGAGGAGCAAAGTGTGCTTCATTTCCGCTGGTCAGAGCAATTTTCCCATGATCCCTAGCTTTCCTCTGTGTTCCCGCGATGCTTCCTGTCATTTTAGCTAAAACTGCCGAATTGCATTCTAACTGAATGAGAACAGTATGTTCGTTTCTTTTAGAACGCAATTCGGCACTTTGTTTGTGTCGGAATTTCATTTGAATGAATGAAACTCCGATCCTATTCATTGCCGCGGCTACATCTTGCAGCCGCCTAGTAGATAACTCCCTAATTCCCACGGTATCAGGGAGCTATCTACTAAAAGGCTGAAAGACCTAAATTGGTCTTTCAGCCAAATTTACTAATACTAAGTAAAGATTACTTAGTAATAGTAAATAATATGCCCCTACTCGCTATACCGCGAGTAGGGGCATGTGTAGTAAGCAGTGAGCAGCTTATAGCTGCTCACTGTAAAAAAAAACAAGAAAAAACTAATAACCCCCCCCCCACCCGTGGGGGCCCTAAATAAAGATCTACTGTCCCCCCTGGCCCCCCCCCCTGAGCGGTGGGGGGGCCCTAAATAAAGATAGGGGGGACCTACTGTCCCCCCCCTGGCCCCCACCCCTGCGCAGTGGGTGGGGGCCCTAATAAAACAATAAGGGGGGGACCTACTGTCCTCCCCCCCTGGCCCCCACCCCTGCGCGGTGGCTGGGGGCCCTAATAAAACTATAAGGGGGGGGACCTACTGTCCTCCCCCCTGGCCCCCACCCCTGAGCGGTGGGTGGGGGCCCTAAATGAAACACCCCCCCAATCAAGGTGACTAGGGGTCCCAAGCCCCTAGTCACCCCCCCCACCCAAAAAAAAACTATCCCCTACCTACCCCCCTCACCCTAAAAATAGTGAGGGGGGAATAAAATAACTAACCTGTAAAAAAAAATGTAAACTTACCATTTGACGTCTTCTTTTTTCTAAAATCTTCTTTCTTCAGCCCCCAAAAAGGCCAAATAAAAATCCATCATACCGTCGCACTTAAAAAAGAGCACAAAAAAAAAGCCTTGCCCCGCCCTGCAATTAGGCTTAGAACACTCTGATTGGTGGGTTTAAGCCAATCAGAGTGCTCTGTGTCATTTTACACAGCGTGGGAAAGTTCTTTTGCATTTTCCCTCTAACAATATCACCAATCAGTCATCTTTCTTTCTTGTCCAGTTCCATGTATACCTGATCAAGTAATGGTGGACATTGACTGTTTTACAAATGAAGCTGTGCTTTCCTGGCAAGAGAATAACACTTACCTGGCTTACTACTCAGCTGTAGCCCGTGATATTTCGGGCTTTGAATTAAACTGCTCTACATTTTCCTCTGTTTGCCGTATTCCTGACTTGGAGTGTGGACAAGAATACGGCTTCTCTGTGATTGCGAAGAACCAGAATTGCAGCTCAGTACAAAGTGCAGTCTACAAAAAAATGACAGGTCAGTGTTGGGTGGGTATAAAATATAGACTCTAGCTACTAGATCATGTTTGAAAAACCTGTTCCTCTTTTGCTCCTGAAGAATATTCACCATGACTGTGCATTGAAGTTATATAAGTAGATGAACAGTTGATCACATATACCAAATATAGATGAAGAACATTCAATGGGTTTGCCATGATTGTTACTCGCCAGGAGTGAATTTTTTGATAACTTGCTGTTAGGAACACGTTTAAATCTCTTTTGTAAGTCCTATTTTATTTTTTATTTTTTTTACAACACTTTTTCACTCACAGTATTCAATGTACAACTATTAACTGTGTACTATAGATACATTGCCCGCTTTACTGTACCCAATTGTTTCTTCTTAATACAGCTATATATTAGTTGTAAGAAGAACTGTTAGCTTTAAGAAGAAATACTCTGAGAACATGCTCAACTCAGACAATGAGATATCGGTGTGATTTGAGTGGATGTCATGATTACATTTTCACCCCATAGCCAATTACTCTCCTCGTATTACCTGCCTCCACTTTCCACTTAATAATGACAATAGAACAGCGGCTGGCTGTGGATTGGCATTATTTCAGGAACTCGGCACAATTACCTTTTTAATTCCTTGTGGATCTGTATACCAATAAAGCTACTTAAAGTACTAATACATGTTTACTATAATTAGCCTCTACCACCAATGGTGTCAGTATAGTATGAATAAATTCAGATTTTTTTGTCACTTCATTTTTATTTCAGCTCCCTGTGTCCCCCCTGAACTCCGTGGCTCTGTGTCCTGTGACACTCATTCTGTGATTGTGTCGTGGGATTCTGCTCGTGGTGCAGATACATACACCATCAACGCTCACGATGGCCAGAACCAGAGCCTGTGTGTCACCTCAAATACCTCTTGTGTATTTAATGATCTCCTGTGTGACAATGACTATCAGTTCACAATAACTAGTTCTTCTGCAAGATGCAATAGTACAGGGGACAGCTCTCTACATATTAAGACAAGTAAGTGAATTTCAATCTCAAATGCTCAAATGAACTAAAACACCCACAGTGTTATTCAGTAAACAGTAAGTTGTTGGGAAGTAATCGAGAAATGTCACATTTTAAGTCACAATTACTGAGCAGGATTTGGAGGTTTTTCCAAATTTACCTGTTTTGACCTAAAACTAAAAATATTAAAGGGACACTGTAACGGGCCCGGGGTAATCCGACTGGTTACATTCGCTATTAATGAAAGAAAAGACCTATTTTCCCCTCAATAACCGGACGACACACAGTTCCAGGGGTACAACCACAACTTTATTGGCCACATTCGGCTTTATACTTTTCCCCATGTAAGGGGTGGATCACACACAAAGACAATATCCCCTCCCAGGGGTCATATAACGGTCCCTTTGTCCCCTGTTCCCGCAACCCATTCTCAGGGTTTTCCACCTCCGGTGACCAGGGGGTCTTCATCCCATGAGCCTCTGTACCTGGGAGCCCCCACGCGGGAAAGCTTCCCGCCTCCTAGACTCCCAGTTACAGAAAGCCTGCCAAACCACCATTGTCCCCAAAGAGTGTCCCCACCAATCTCAGGGTCTCCCAGAATGGTACCCGGCATTAACAGCCTCCGTTCGCAGGGGTCCCTGGGTGAAACCAGGCAAGGGAAGCGTCTCCTTTCAGGACACGAATGTTCCATCTGGCCACTGCTCATCTATACGAACGACGGCCACCCAGAGAAGCACTCAATTACTTCCCTTGCAGGAAGTTTCACACTTATGTTGCGAGTTGCCAATGTTCTAATTGATTGGTGCGAACATTTCTAATGAACGGGCCGCCATCCAGGGTAGGCCCCCCCTGAGGCTTCCCTTGCGGTTTGTGTTTTTGACACCTCGTTACGAGGTGCGAGCCTTCTAAGACAACATTCTAATTGGGGTTTCGTGGTGGTCCCCGTTCAGGAGGTGAATGGATTTGCTTTGTGACGGCGCCTCCTGAATGGGGAGCAGGCAGTTTTAAGTGAACACACATAGCAAACTACAGGAGCAAGATAGGGAGAACACATGCCCAAAACAGTACACACACAACAGGGGAATCAGGGCAATGCACAGTTTAGCGGCAGTCCCGCTACAGACATTATAGTCACTGGCACTACTACAGCTTAATATAGTTGTTTTGGTGTTTATAGCTTGTCACTGCAGGTATTTCACTGTAAACACTGCCTTTTCAGAGAAACACTACACATACTGAGATATTAATTGTTACTGAGTTAATTGTGTGCTGGGGGCCCATTGTGTGCTGGGGACACTGATTTCATTGTTATTTTGTAGATAGCATACTTATTTGCATTTTAATTTATGTAAATGAGGAATCATTAGATAAAGAAACTACCATAACTACATAAAGAGCTCCTTTAGCATTGCTTGTGCACATCGCCAAGTCAGTTGAGTTGTTTGTGGAGTTAGTGCATAGAAATATTTGGGGTTATTGTTTAAAGTACCAATCCAAGCAGAATAACCACAAAGGCTCGCTGTAGTGGGTATGGTACCAGCAGTGCCCTGGTGCTGTTAGCATGGTTTGAAACTGTACCTGGGTCCCTGCTTAGATGCTTCTATGTAAAATGAGGTTATTCAGGAGAGTGCTCATTGGCTGAGAGTAGCCATGTTTTATTCCCTTGAGACATCCCACTTTACTTCTCTTGCAGCAGCAGACCAGAAATGGTTCGACTACTTACCATGAGATAAAGTCATAGAATATAGAACACTATAACTGCTACAGTGGACTGTAATGGTGCTTTGTTGCTTTCATATAATTTTATAAAAAGGGTTATAAATTTAGTTTTGATTACTTTTTTTTTAACTGAAACAATGTGATGTTTCAGTTAAAGTGTCGATAACTCCTCTTCGGACAGATTGTGATCAACAAAACGTAAGTTTTTAAGGTGTGGTATAAGGTCTTCTTCCACTGATCCAATAATGGTCAAAATTACGTTAAAAAGCATTGGAACAGCGTTTTTGTGATTGCTTCGACATGATAAATTGTTAGTTGGCAAACATTCAAATGTTGATTAATATAAAACAATAAATTTTACTGTACCTCATAGTTGGATAAATAGTAGATGATGAATGGCTAATTCCCCTGTTTGTTTTCCTTAAAGTTCCCTGCCCTCCACGAATCTTGGATGCGAATGCAGCATGTGATAATAACTCTGGGATTATACATTGGGAAATGAGCCCCAATGCCAGATCATACAAGGTCATTGCGACAGGACATAGTGACACCCTCCAGTGCAACACATCTGATACCTCGTGTGAGCTCCAGAACTTGGAATGTGGGCAGAATTACACGGTGACAGTATGGGCAGAGGATGGGACATGCAGAGGACCTGACAGCCCTCAAGTAACATTTAAATCTGGTGAGTATTTCAACAGAACTGGAAATGTATAGACATTTATCTCAGGTTTTATCATGAGCAGAGGAATCAGCCTTGACATTGGCATTAGTTGAGTAGAAGGAATAACATCATTTCTCTGGAAAAGAGTCATCTATATTCCAGGAGTAGGTCTTGATTATGTTTGCTTTGTTTGCTTCGTTCTAGTGCCATGTATCCCTCAGAATATTAGCTCAGCTGTGATATGCAGGGTGAATTCACTGCTTGTGACCTGGAATGTCAGCTCTGGAGCTACTGGCTATTCTGCAGCAGCTGTGGGAAGTCAAGGTCAACTTCTCACGACCAACATTGAGGATACAACGTGTCTTTTACCCAACCTGGAATGTGGGGAAGTTTATTACCTGACTGTACTGGCCATGAATGATGAATGTAAAAGTGCAGAGAGCCCCGTGTTGGAGATTGTGTCAGGTAATATAACTCTTACAGGTGCAGTCAGTGTGGCTGATGTGGAACTTCAACCTGTATAAGGATTATTTGTTTAGTGCTGTCTAAGATCTCATTATGGTTGATTCTGCTCTGTGTTCCAGCTCCTTGCAGTCCCCTACACCTTACAGCTTCACCTCAATGTTCGCCACTCGGAGCATCAGCCTCCTGGGAATCAAGCATTGGAGCAAAGTCGTACACTGCTATATTTATAGGAATGGATGGAGATAGAACATCCTGCAGCACAAACGACACCTCGTGCTCAGTGTCTGGATTACATTGTGGCCAGGTTTATAATGTCACTGCTACAGCCTATGATAACAACTGCTTCAGCTCAACCACAAACATTACACAGATATCATCAGGTAATTTACAGCATAATGAAAAGGTGCCTAATATGTTTATCATGCCATGTTATGCAGTGTGCTAGTATGTATGTGTATTCATATACGATATATGGAAATTAACTCTAGGTTGGGGTTTGGTAAAATGCAATGTAAAGAATGAGAAACTGGATTAAACTGGCAGTTTAACATTTGGGGAAGCACCCACAAAATATAATACATACATTACATTTTTTTTTTAATCTTTTATTTTTATTTTAAGTTGTTTTACAGTGTAAACGACTCAGGGTTTTTTTTCCTGGCACTATAGTTTCCCTTTAACGAAGGCTTGCATGAAAAGGACACTATATGCACCCAAACCAATTCATCTCAATGAAGTGGTGTGGGTGTAGTGCCCATTTCAGTTTAGCACTGAAATGTAAAACATTGCTGTTTAAATAATATGGCAATTTTTACAATGCAGGGCTAAGCACATCTCCATTGGCTTTCTTCCTGACAGCTCCTAGAGGCCTATCTGCTGTGAGAACCGAGCCAGGCTTGGTTCTCACAAGGCACCTCCTCTGCATGCTTCTCATAGAGAGTATACCATTGGAGGAGCACGGTATTCGCCACACATGTGCTTCTCGTCCCCAATGCGTCTTTAGGAGCAACATTAGATTGGACGAGAAGACGAAAAAGCAAAAACTGTAGGATGATGTCAAAGGCAGCTCAGAACTGAAAAAAAAGGTGAGTACAAGTCATTTTTCCATATTTAGTAAATTTCATTTATGAGGGTTTTTTTTTAAATAGGGATAGAAACACTATAGCGTTAGGAATACATGTTGATATTGCTAATGCTATCATATTTCTTTAAATCAGCTGAGATGGTTGAGGTGTGATATATTATTGCCTCTAGCTTACAGTGTGGAAGTGCACTTTCTATAAGATATATTAGCCTAGTTCCACCAGTATGATTACTAACTGGTGATTTCACATCAGCCACTATTAACCATTTATCCAATGGTGCAGTTTACTGGAATAATATTACACAATTTTTACATTTAGCGTTTGAAGTTAAATTACATTGTCTTCCCCTTGTTATTATAATCACAGTCAGACTTGCATATTGGAGAAATTAACTCCAAGTACTCCAATACTTGAGTAAGGGCATTTATATCATTTTGTGAACAGCACAGACATCTGAGAGGATCTGCTTTTGGTACACTCTGGATCCATACTCTGGATCCATATCGTCTCAAAAGGCAACACAGACCCAGCAAACCAATTTAGCAAACTGAATAGGGCAATTTAGCAAACTGAATCGGGCAAGCCCTGTAACTTTCCAAAACACCATAAAACCTGTACATGGGGGGTATTGTTATACCCAGGAGACTTCGCTGACACAAATATGAGTGTTTACAACAGTAAAACTTATCCAGATGATGAAATCACCAGTAAAAGTGCAGTTTTTGTGGGGGGTTTTGGCGGTTGTAGATGCATAACCGATTTTGGGGGTCAAAGTTAGAAAAAGTGTGGTTTTTTTACATTTGTTCATCATATTTTAGAAATTCTTGTTATAGTAAACTATATGATATGATGATAATAATGGTATCTTTAGAAAGACCATTTAATGGTGAGAAAAAAGGTATATAATATGTGTAGGTATAGTAAACGGGTAAGAGGAAAATTACAGCTAAACACAAACACTGCAGAAATGTAAAAAGAGCCCTGGTCCTTAACGGTAAGAAAATTGAAAAACACTCTGGTCACTAAGGGGTTAGAGATCCTAAATCACAATTGAATGCTGGGTGGTGTAGAGCTTCAGCTGACAAATTGACCTGTTTTTTTTTTTACAGAAGTATAGGACATTTAGGGAGCAGATTAGAGTATCATAAAATATTTTTGCTGCTTAACTGTTTAAGGCAGCGGTTCCCAAACTGCGATAACACAGCGGCACGGCAAGATATTTTCCCGGTGCTATAATCATAGCACCGGAAACTGTGCTCCACCCTGCCGGCTCTGCAGGACCGGAGTTGAGATCAGAGATCTCCCTCTCTGGCCTGCTAGCACTTTGCTGTCAGCCGGCAGGGGAGGGAGGAAGGACCCGGGGGAGCTCTAACTTGCAGTTCCGCTGGGTGCTCCTCTCGGGAGCTTGGAGCATTGCCGCGGTTACCACGGCAATGCTCCAAATCTCGCAAGAGTGAACTCTAGCAGCGCCTGAGGCTGCTAGAGTTTACGAGGACCACCAGGGCTTCCCCACCGGACTACCAAGGCTTCCCCACCAGGACCAGCGGGGCTTCCAAACAGACCACCAGGGATTACAGGAAATGTCCCCACTCCCAGGCAAAGGTAGGAGGGGGGATATAATTTTTAATTTAAAAAAAAAAAAGCATATATTTATTAATTAATTTGCCCTCTTACCCCAACAGACCCCACACCACACAATAGCTCCCCCATACACACACACTGCTCCCCATAGACACACACTGCCCCCACATACACATACACTATCCCTCATACAAACACACTACCCCCCCAAAAACACACACTGCCCCCATACACATACACTATCCCCTATACACACACTACCCCCATACACACACACTATGCCCCTTACACATACACTAACCCCCCCATACACACAATTACCCCCCATACACACACACCGCCCACGCATACACACAAACTACCCCCTATACACGCACATTGCCCCCCATACACATTGCCCCCATACACACACGTGTTACCCTTCACACAACCTGCCCCCACACACTGTACCCCTCACACACATACTGTACCCCTCATGCATAAACTGCCCCACATACACACGCACACACACACACACAAACTACATTCTTCCCAAACACAATACACCCCTGTACACACACTGCACCACTCACACACACACACACACTGCACAACTGTACATGCACACGCACCCCTCACACACACACTCAACCACTCACACACACATATTGCACCCCTCACAAACACACACACACTACAGCCTCCCGGCAGACCCCAGGTAAGCTGTCAAACTGTTCTTAAACAGTGTGACTACTTACCCTGGGAGGGCACTGCTAGCACCATAACCACTACAAAGTAATGTAGTGGTTATTGTGCCTGGGATGTTTCTTTAAATAATCTACCAGTGCCCCTCCCAAGATTAGGGGCTCAGTATATGCCGCAGCGCTGTACATATATACAACCTAGAAAATGTTTTGACTTGGGGTGCCTTGGAAAAATATGGAAATATTAAGGGCGCCTTGAACCTAAAAAGTTTAGGAAACACTGTATTAAGGGATTGTTATGCAGATTTGCTTAAAGTTTTAAATTAAGAAATTCAATTTTAATAGAGCTAAATGTGTTAATTTTTAAGTGTTTTCTAAGTTAAGTCTAACATTTTATCTTGTTGTCCACATGCGTTATATATATATTTTTGTTTTAGCTACATGAACTGTGTTTTAACTTTATGACTATACTGTGCACATACAGTAGCTTTGTGTTATACAGCTGACAAAAAGTGTTTGACTCACATGTAAAATCTCATTACCAGCACCGTGTGTTCCAACCAATGCCGTGGCCAAGGTAGATTGCTCTGGAAACTATATAAATGTCACCTGGGGTCCCAGCCATGGGGCTGAATCTTACATGGTCACTGCCACAGGAAAGACTGGTCATACACTCTACTGCAACACGACGACCAATGGATGTAGTGTTATGAATGTGCACTGCAGTGATAATTATATTATCTCACTCATTGCTCAAAACAAGGACTGCAGCAGTGATGTGCTCACTGTGGGAAATCTTGATACAGGTAATGTTCAGAGCAGTACTTATATCATATTATATAGTAAAGTAGTTAAAGGGTTACAGCACAATGTAATGGTTATAATGTCAGGAGTAACCTGGCCTGGTTCCCTGGTAATGTCTCAAATTATTTGGTAACGCTTTGCCCTCTTGCTGAGGTCCATGCCGGGTTCAGAGACATTTTGGTGACACTCTTCCGGCTTCTGCAGAGATGCAGAAGTTGGAAGCCAATTCAACTGCCATTCATTGGCTAAGAAAGTCAGCTGATCACTCTCAGCCAACGAATGGCACACATAATTTATATTAGCTAGTGTGAAACTCCTATTCTGCTCTAGCTGATGATAGCTCAAGAAGTATTATACTACAGGGCCATTGAATGCTTCCATCTGATTGGTTGATGAACGTTCTAAGGTGTGCATTATTTTCAGGGAGACACGCAGCTAAAGTAGTTCCAGACAGGTCTTGACCGCATTACAGTTGCGTAAAAAATTAGTCCTACATACAAGAACGTTTTAATGACAAAAACTTGACAAAAGTCTTGAAATACATCATCTGAATAATGTTTCGAGGTGTGGTAACTCTAGTATAAGTGGAATAATCGACTCCAGGCCGTTGAATTATTAGAAAAAAATAATGCACACCCGAGGTGTAACGGCCACTCAGCTTTGCGTTGTGACCACATTACCACCTCGGGTGTGCATTATTTTTCTAATAATTCAACGGCCTGTCGTCAATTATTCCTTACGTAACACATACCAACAAGCTAAACTCTGTATGTGCAGCATTTCAAAGTGAAATGCTGCACTAATTGTCTCAGTTCTTCTAATTAATAGTTACAATGTACAAAATATAGGGGTGAAGAAAATAGTAACAATGAAAAGAAAAAAAGTAACAAATAAACTTTCAGGGTAATTTACTAAAGTGAGAATTATTGGGAAATCACAGTGAATTAAAGTGAATTTCAAATTAAAGTCCAAAGTAGCTAAACTGGCAAAACTTGCTACGCTTCCTTTTCAGCTACTCTGGCCTTAAATTTGCAAATAATTTTGAGTTCCCAATAACCCTGATAGTGATACCCTGAATAGCACCAATACTTGTATAATATGCTGTATCCGTTACCCTCTAGGTACCATAACAAGAAGAAATGAGAGGACAGTGGGAGGCTGGTCAGCTAATACATGCACATTTAAATATTCTCTTTCTGTTGAACACAGTTATAAACTAAGGATAATGAAACCCTTTTACTTGATGGTAACAAGCAATAACCTTTCTCTCTCACACAGTTCCATGCATACCAGATAATGTTGCGGTGGACATTGAGTGCCTAACAAATGAAGCCCTGGTTTCCTGGCAAGACAAGAATAGTTACTACACAGTTGTCGCCCATGATCTTTCTGACAATGAGTTTTCCTGTTCTACCTTTACCAATTCCTGCCGTATTTCTGGTTTAAATTGTGGACAGGAGTATAGCTTTTTGTTGACAGCACAGAACCGGCTATGCAGCTCATCGCAAAGCAATGCCCACAAGACAATGACAGGTCAGTGTCTTTAGCTGTCAAACAATATTTGCCATCTCCCAAGGCTGGTGCAAGTATTTTTGGCTACAGAGGCGAAGATCTATTTTGCCATCCCTCCCCACTTCACATTCTCACACACACACATACACCCGATGGAGCTGCAGAACGAATAGGAAGCCCACCAGACCACCAGGGAGCCAGGACACTGGACCACTAGGGAACACCTTACCTCCCACTGCCACCAATCCCCCCTTACCTAGCCTCCTATCACCCCTCACTTAGGCCCCTGTCACCCCATTACTCAGCCCCCTGTCACCCTGCCCCCTGTCACCCCATCACTCAGTCCCCTGTCATTCCTCACTCAGCCCACTGTCACTCCCTTACTCAGCCCCCTGTCACTACTCCCTCCCTCACTCTGCCACCTGTCACCACCTCCTTCCCTCACTCTCCCACCTGTCACCCCTCCTTCCCTCACTCAGCCCCCTGTCAGCCCCTCACTCTGCCCCTTGTCACACCCTCACTCTGCCCCCTGTCACTCCTCCTTCCCTCACACTGCCCACTGTCACTCCCTCAGTCTGCCACCTGTCACCCCTCCTTCCCTCACTCAGCCCCCTGTCACCTCCTCCTTCCCTCACTCTGCCACCTGTCACCCCTCCTTCCCTCACTCTGCCACCTGTCATTCCCCTGTCACACCATTACTCAGCCCCATGTCACCCCCTCACTCAGCCCCTGTCAGCCCCTCACTCAGCCCCTGCCATCCCCTCACTTAGCCTCTTGTCACCCCCTCACTCTGCCCCCTGTCACCTCTCCTACCCTCACTCTGCCCCCTGTCACCTCTCCTTCTCTCACACTGTCCACTGTTAGCCCTCCCTCACTCTGCCATCTGTCAGCCCTCCTTCCCTCACTCTGGCACCTGTCATTACCTAAATCTGCCACCTGTCAACCCATCCCTCTCTCACTCTGCCACCCCCTCCTTCCCTCACTCTGCCACCTGTCACCCCATCCCTCACTCTGCCACTTTGCACCGCTTACTCTGCCACCTGTCACCCCTTTTCACTCACTCTGTCACCCCCTCCCTCCCTCTGCCACCTGTCACCCTCTCCCTCCCACACTGACACCTGTCACTCCCTCCACACTCTGCCACCTGTCACCCCCTTTCACACTCTGTCACCTCCTTTCACACTCTGTCACCCTGAATAAGCTGGCGCTATATAAATAATAACCAATAATAATTATAATACTAGGATACTCACTGTCAAAAACACTCTCGGGCACATACACAGGTAGACAATGCCAGACACACTCAGAAATACACCGAGCAAGATAAATACACATTGTGACTGTATGTCTGTATTAGTCAATATTTATGTCTCTGTGCATCAGTGTGTTGTGTGTGTGAGAATGAGCATGTATCATTGTGTATATGTATTTGTGTATTAGTGTTATATGTGCGCATGTATTAGTGTGTGTGTATGTCTGCAATGTGAGGGTGGTATGGGCAATGCAAAGGTAATGTTGCAAGCAATATACATATTATATGCATAAATACATACATATACAATACATGAGGAAACACATATATGATAATATACATGTAAAGGATTATAGAATATGGGGGGAAATATCTATGACATTGTTTTCTTATCTGTAACTTTATTATTTGGTAAATGATTTTTTAAAAGCCCAACCAAAATGTAAATTTTTGCTTCCAATAACCCCTTCACACTGGCACTTACATTATGCACGACTGCCAGGCTATACAACCATACCCAGCAATTGTGTATAAATGATTAGCATAATTTCACATTAAATTTTTTTATTGCAAATTATGCCATAACTACAGTCTGATAGCTCACAACGCAGTGGCATATGGAACCACGACAATGCATGCCTCTGAAGATGAATACAGAGACTACCTCTCTGTATTCTACGCTGCAAGTTTGTCATTCAATATACCTACTGCTCCTTATAAACACACAAGGCAACCCCTATTTTGTTCACTAATGGTGTTAGTGGGGGCCTCAGTTTTGAGTTTCGTCTAAGGCCTTGCGAAGTCTAGAGCCGCCCCTGCCTGACGTGCTGTCCAATAAATACAAGAATGTCCTTGGATCCAAACATATCAAGGATAACTAGAAATAAAGAAATAAACAGTATATTTACCATACCCACGCATGGTAAAGCAAATAGCAGGCAGGATCCCACCTATGTCTACCAGCAAGTGCACATTTACAGTATGCCAAACGACCACCATCATTTCACGTCTCCAACCATGCAATACCCGTTGAACCACAAATGCTTTAGTCACGTCTTCCCAACCCATGAAGTGCATCAAAATTGAAAGAGCTGACATATCCTGTTCCATGGACACGGATGTCTCACAATGCCGCAAGTCATAAAGAAAGGCTAAAGTGGATGATAATCTACGTTCCGAAGAAGACCAACCAAATTCTTCTACCGTCCATAAAATCTATTGTTCCCAGTGCTATGCGTACAGACGTCCCGTACGCGCCCCTGGTGGAGGTTCGACCATCACTCCGTTTCCTCAGGCATGTGGCCGCACGCTCTGATGTGGCATCATGCCCAGCAGAAAGAGAGGCCTTATGGCTCAAGGACCTTACCAGCAATCTGGTGCCATCTTGAGGCCTTGCACCGCCTTCTTGTGAATTTAACACAGACCCCAGATCTGGAAATTTTACACCTGGGACTCTCCTGGATCTTCTCCTCGCTGCAGTTGCCGGGATTTCAGTCCTCAAACCAGCCTCAGTCGGTTCAAGTCTCCTGGGAGTTGCTGGAGCTGCTCTGGTTTGCTCTTGGGCTGGGCCCATCTGCTCATAGGTGAAGAAACCACAATTTGTCCCAATCCATCATGTTCTCCTGAGCCCTCCATGACACCTTGTATTAAGGAAGCATATTATCATCAGGTGTCCTATGGAAAGTCTGGTAATTTCCCCAAAACTCCCTGCTTCCAAATGTCAAACCAACTGTATACATTTGGTTTCTATGCCAACCCCTCAGGGTAGCAGTTATGCTCCCCCACCCTCCCAATCCAATAAGGTGGGAGTGAAGCAGAGCTGGACTGCCCTTTAGGATAGAGCAAGAGACAGGTATGTGATGTAGAGGTTACTCTGTGAGGCCATAAGCTTTCTGGAAGAGATGGGTTTTAAGACACTTTTTAAACTATTGAAAACTAGGGGAGAGTCTGATGGCGGTAGGCAGGCTATTCCAAAGGAAAGGAGCCGCCCGCGAGAAGTCCTGCAAGTTTGAGTTGGCAGTACGTGTGTGAGCAGTGGGCAGGAGAAGGTCGTGGACAGAGTGGAGAGACCAAGCAGGGGCATACCAATAGATCAGTAAAGAGATCAAATGTTTATTGTACTTACACTGTTCCTTTAAGCATTCAAATCTTTAATGTGTTGCAATTGAATATTTACGCATCCTGTGTCTGAAATCATTGTATCTTTTATCACCTATTTAAATATGATCAACCACACTATATGTTTCTGCAAAATAAGACAAACTACTCTTATTTCTTCTATCTTTCAAATAGTTGTATCTATCTATCTATCTGTCTATCTATCTATCTATCTATCTATCTATCTATCTATCTATCTCATCCTTCCACTTTCCATTTACAGTTCACAAATTTACACTTGGAAGTCAATATAGAATTTGTTGTCCACAGTGATACTAGTGTGTAGAAAATGATATCCATATGGTTATTGGGCAGCTCAAAAATTAAAAAAGAAGGATTAAAGAGTGGTGGATAAGATAATTTACTAGAAGATGTAATTGGTGAATATTTAGTAATACATGTAGAGATAAAAGAGATATTGAAAATGAAATTGTATTGATCTGTAATTTCTGCCCTGGTTTTTAACACAGCTCCGTGTCAGCCCCAAGATCTTACCCAAAGCTTAGACTGTGAAGGCAATATTGCCTCTTTATCTTGGTCAGCAAGCAGAGGGGCAGTTTATTACTTGGCCACTCTCTCAGGAAATGGGACAACAATTTATTTCAACACAACAGACACCAACTACTCATCCTCTGCCTTGACCTGTGGTCAGAGTTACAACGCATCAGTGGTCGCCTTGGACAACAAGTGCAGGAGCATCTCATCTGCTACAACCACATTTGATACAGGTAACAATATTGCCCAGATAATTTACAGGGCTTCCCAAGTTAATGTGCTGAAATTAACTGAACTAAACAAGTGCAGGAGTGCCTCATTTTCTACAACCATGCTGCAAACAAGTAACAATATTGACCAGATAATGTTGTATTGGATGTTTATGGAAGCTAAAAAGAAAGCCTACTATGTTATCTTTATCAATGGCCTATAAAAGTCACATTTGCTTACAGTAGCAACATCAGGACCAGTGTAATAATGTGTCTTGTGGTATTGGAAGACTAAATGTGTGTGTGTGACAAATGTGTGAGTTGTATGTGTGTGTGTAACGTATATATGTGAGCTGAAAGTGTGTGTTGTGTATGTGTGTAGTCACTGGGTGTGACAACCAGCCAGGATCTGGTTGTTGATAAGGAACTTAGTTGTAGCAGAACAGTACACCTTTACAATCACAACCCTCAGGGGCACCTGGAGATGAGGACAGTCCATGATAGGTCAGTGGTGGTACTGGGGACTTTAATAAGGAAAAATGAACCAGGCAATGGAATCTTAGGCAGAGGAGACAAGTAGCAAAGTCAGATGGTCCAAAGATCAGGGCAGGCAGTGGGTTAGCGTGTCAGGAGTGTCAGAGAGGTATATCAGGAAACAGGAAAATAACAAGGAATCCGGAACAATGAGTTTAGAAAAATCAAGCACTGATTAGACGATGGTCTGCCATTAAATAGGCTGCCAGAGTCACACAGCTATCCACCTCCCACCTGTAGGTGGAGTACTCTGGGGCTTTATAAATCGTTCAGGGACACAGAGACATCTTTGTTTGCATCATTGTCCCTGGACTGCCTCTAGGACTACGCGGGCGCCCAGGAGCAGGTGAGTGGTGCTGAGTGCCGTGACAGTGGGTGTTTGTGTGCAATGTGTGTGTCTAGTGTGTGATATATGTATTGTGGCTGTGTCTTGTTGCTCTGTGTGATGTGTGTCTTGTAGCTATGATTATTAGCTGGATTATTCATTTGCTAAATGTTTACTATACATTTTAAAGAAAACAGAGAATCTCATAAAAAGGTTAACACAATTTACAAGTTTTACAGTGTTTTATTAAATGGTGTAAATTCCAGAAAAGTGACAGTCCCATATTAATGTGAAATATGTTGCTTAGACATTTCTGTTTTTGGTTTGTTTTTTAAGTTAGATATGATATGTTGCCATTATTCCATAATAATGATAATTTCTTACATGACACAGCTCCATGCCGGCCTCAAAATTTGGCAACAGAGTTTAACTGCAAAACCCAGATAGCTGCCCTGTTGTGGGATAAAAGTGATGGAGCCTGGCTATACAACATAACAATACACAGCGCCAAGGAGGGAACGTTCTCCTATTCCACTGCTGACAACTTCTTTAATGAATTATTGTATTGTGGGCAAACCTACAGCTTTACTGTTTCAGCAGTTGGAGGAACATGTAACAGCTCCAGAAGCCTCACCCATCATCAAACATCAGGTACTGAATATTGTAATAGTTTTGATTATTCACAAATTGATTTGCGAATCTAAAGACGCTATGTTAATCGGAATTGAAACCATGAGATGCATTCCTTTGGTACAGAAGCAGTTTATTTAGTTATTTAATTTAATTGTTTGAAGTAGACTAGAACAGATTTACATTTCCTGTGTCAGAAATTAATTAATCGCCTATATGTATTATATATTTTTATATTGCCTTTATGTATTACACATTATTATTCTATATTTTTTCTTAAATTATTAGAATTGTTTACTTCTTAACCCCTTAAGGACACATGATAGAAATATTCCCTGATTCCCTGAAATATTCATGATTCCCTTTTATTCCAGAAGTTTGGTCCTTAAGGGGTTAAAGGAACAATATAAGCAACAAAACAAGTTTAGCTTAGTGGAGTGGTTTTCGTATACAGATCATGCCTCTTCCAGTCTAACTGCTCAATTCTCTGCCATTTAGGAGTTAAATAATGATGTTTATGCAACCATAGTCAAACCTCCCTGCATGTGATCTAGACATGGATAAATGCCAAAGTCTTATTAAAGTCTTATAAATGGTGTGCAGAGTTTTTGATATGAGAGTTTGAAGACATACGTCGCTAGAGCTGTGAGACATAGTTGTACAGGTGGTCCTTGTTTTGCGACCTACCTGTTTTATGATGGCTCGCACTTACGAGCAGCTCTCTTGCAGGATGATAAGTGCGAGCCGTCGTGGGAATTAGAGGGATTCCCTGCTTTGCTGCATTCTTCTATGTTCGGAGATATTTCCCCGAACATAGACGAACTCAACAGAGCAGGGAATCCCTCTAATCTATGTTCTGGGAAATTTCCCGAGCATAGATTAGAGGGATTCCCTGCTCTTGTGCGTACGTCTATCTTCGGGGGAAATTTCCCTGAACATAGAAAAATGCAGCAGAGCAGGGAATCCCTTAACTCCTCACTTACCGACCAATTAGTTCTACGACCGGGTCGTAGGAACGAAGCCCCGGTCCGTAAGATAGGATTTTCTGTAAAGCATTAGTTATAAATACAAGAGACAATGAAAATTAATTTGTTACATAATTTCTGCATTTTGTTTAAACACAGCTCCATGTCAACCACAGGATCTTATCAAAAGCCTAGACTGTGAAAGCAACAATGCCTCTTTATCTTGGTTAGAGAGCGCAGGGGCTGTTTATTACTTGGCAAGTCTATCTGGAAATGGAACAACTGCATATTGCAACACAACAGACACCAGCTGCTCATTCCCTGCCTTGACCTGTGGTCAGAGTTACAATGCATCAGTGGTCGCATTGGACAACAAGTGCAGGAGTGTCTCATCTGCTACAATCACATTTGATACAGGTAACAATATTGTTCAAACTGTTTTTATGCAGTGTTTATTGTCTTTCCAAGTTAAAGTGATACTATAGTGACAGGAATACAAATGAGACACTTTAATGAGCTAGGAGTTGTAATGAGAATATATCCCAACACGCAGGATTCAGCTAAACAGAAGACAACACAGAGGAGAGATACGTCTACCGGACCTTAGAATGGCCGGACTCGACGTATATGAGAGGAGACAGAGTCAGGAACGATCCGAAGTCAAGGGCACAGAGAGACAGCGTAAACTAGGACTAGCCGGGGTCTGGTACACAGTAAACAGCAAGCCGGCAACCAGAACAGATAAGGATAAAGAGAAAACGTAGTCAGAAACAAAGCCAAAGTCAATACGAAGAAAACACAACTGAACACAACAAGCGCTAAAGGGAACTGAAACAGAAACCACGATAAGGAGAGGTAAGTTTAAATAGCTTCTAAACTAATGTGATTGGCTCCTGTCATATCCACACCCCCAAAAGGTAAGTTTATGGGGAGTGTGGCATGACAGGGGCCAATGGGAGCCTTTTGACAATTTAGGCTCCCACTGTCTCTTTAAGAGCGCACCCGAGACTCGCGGTGCGCTCTTAGATTCAGGCGGGACATGTGACCGCTTCTTGCGGTCACTGCCCGCCTTCCTATTGAAGCCGTCGGATGAGCCGCGCGCGGCTCGTGCAGCAGCAGGACCGCGCGCGGCTCGAAGAGAGGACCGCAGCCGGTCCCTGGATAAGGTAAGTAACGCTACAGTACCCCCCCCTGAGGACACGCCCTCTGGGCGGGTAGGGCCAGGACTGGCAGGAAAACGAGAATGGTAAGAACGCACAAGGCGGTGAGCGTGAACAGCACCAGCTGAAATCCAACTGCGCTCCTCAGGCCCATAACCCTTCCAATGCACCAAGTACTGAAGTCGACCCCTAAGATAACGAGAGTCAAGAACAGCACGGAGACAGGAGGGGGAGGCGGAGAATGCCGGGTATAGCGGTTGCGTACGTAAGGCTTCAACAACGAGGTGTGAAAGACATTAGGAATACGCAGATTCCTAGGAAGACTCAAGGCATATGAAATAGGATTAACCTTATGCAGAATACGTTAAGGACCTATGAAGCGGGGAGCCAATTTCATAGAAGGCACCCGCAGGCGAATATTCCGCGTGGAAAGCAAAACTCTGTCCCCCACAACATAAGAAGGAGCCGCTCTGCGATGCTTGTCAGCCTGAGCCTTCTGTCGAGCAGCGGAATCCACCAAAGAACGCTGAACCTGCTCCCAAGTCTTACGCAAACCAGCCAAATGCTCATCCAGAACTGGCATGCCCTGTGAGGAGAATGCAGCCGGAAGAACAACGGGATGCTGGCCATAGACAACGTAAAAAGGGCTTTTGCCGGAAGAATCATGAGTAGCGTTATTCCGAGCAAACTCAGCCCAAGGAAGCAGGTCAGACCAATTGTCCTGATGGTGAGACACAAAACAACAAAGGTACTGCTCCAGAGACTGGTTGGCACGTTCAGCAGCTCCATTAGACTGGGGATGGTAAGCGGAAGAAAATGAGAGAGAAATACCCATTTCTGTACAAAAGGCTTTCCAGAACCTGGAAATAAATTGGCTACCTCTATCGGACACAATAGATACGGGAATACCATGTAACCGAAATACTTCTCTAGCGAAGATAAGAGCCAGTTCCTTGGATGTGGGCAACTTGCAAAGAGACACAAAGTGAGCCATCTTGGAAAACCGATCTACTATCATCAGGATGATGTGTTACCATTCGAAGGGGGTAATTCAACAATAAAATCCATGGATAGGTTAGACCAAGGTCTCTCGGGAACGGGTAAGGGATGCAGAAGCCCACAAGGAACTCTACGAGACGTTTTCATACATGCACAAGTAGTACAAGCACAAGCACATAGTCAGTGACATCCTTGCGTAAGGAACCCCACCAAAAATATCGAGAAACTGCTGACATCGTTTTGGTAATACCAGGATGTCCAGCAGTCTTAGTATCATGATATAATGACAGAATCTCCCGTCTCTCTGGAACATCAACAAACAATTTATCAATAGGCCTCTCGCTAGGTGCCATACTTTGTTTCGCCTGTATGGTCTGCAAGAGGGATGAAGAAATAGACAACATAGTAGTAGCTATTATCCTGTCTGGGGGAATGACAGGAATAACATCAATCTCCTGTTTGTCAGTAGTTTCGAACTGTCTGGACAGAGCGTCTGCTTTAATGTTGCGATCACCTGGCCTATAGGTGATAATATAATTGAAACGGGACAAAAATAGTGACCACCTAGCCTGCCTAGAAGATAATCTTTTAGATTCACCAAGGTAGGATAGATTCTTGTGATCCGTAAAAATGAGGATAGGATCCTTAGTTCCTTCTAACAAGTGTCTCCATTCTTTAAGAGCTAAGATAATAGCAAGGAGTTCACGATTACCCACATCATAATTCCTTTCACCTTTGGACATTTGTCTAGAAAAGAAGCCACAAGTTTGCAATGGCTTTTCAGGTGATTCTGTTTGGGACAAAACAGCACCTACCCCGATATCAGAAGCATCAACTTCAAGAATATAAGGCAGTGAGGGGATAGGGTGCTGTAAAATAGGTGCAGAGGCGAATGTAGTTTTAAGAAAGTCGAAAGCCTGAAGTGCCTCGGGAGACCAGACACGAGTATTACCACCCTTTTTTGTCATATGGGTGATAGGCGCTACAATAGAAGAAAATCCCTTAATAAAGCATCTATAATAGTTAGAGAAATCAAGAAAACGCTGAATTGCTTTCAAACCCTGTGGTAGGGGCCACTCTGTGACAGCAGAAAGCTTCTGGGGATCCATACGAAACCCTTTGGCGGAAATCAAATACCCCAAGAACTGGACTTCGGATTGGTCAAATAAACATTTTTCTAGTTTACAATAAAGACCATTAGCAAGAAGGGTCTTCAGGACCGTTGTGACATGTCTGTGATGAGTGTGTAAATCTGTAGAATATATCAGTATGTCGTCCAAGTATACTATTACAAATGTGTGAATAAAGTCTCTTAGGACGTCATTAATAAATTCCTGAAATACTGCTGGGGCATTGCAAAGACCAAATGGCATAACAGTATACTCGTAATGACCGGATCTAGTGTTGAATGCAGTCTTCCATTCGTGACCTTCCTTTATGCGTATTAAATTGTATTCACCTCTAAGGTCCAATTTGGTGAACACAGTAGCATGTTTCAGCCTGTCAAATAATTCTGTAATTAAAGGTATAGGGTATGCATTTTTGATAGTGATTTTGTTTAGACCTCTATAATCGATGCACGGTCTTAAATCACCCTCTTTCTTAGATACGAAGAAAAACCCTGCTCCAGCCGGAGAAGAGGATCTCGTAATGAACCCCTTTTCTAGCGATTCTTTAACATACTCCTCCATGATACAGTTTTCTTGAATAGATAAAGGGTACACCCTGCCCTTTGGAGGTATAGTGCCAGGCAATAAATCGATAGCACAATCATAGGTTCTGTGAGGCGGTAATTTATCAGCTTCCCTTTTATCGAATACAGTTTTGAGAAACAAGTACTGAGGAGGTATAACAGTAGACAAAGGAGGAGTAGTAGGAACATTAATGGTATTTAAAGGGGTGACTTTAATCATACAAGAGTAGTGGCAGGTTTTGCCCAATGATTTTAATTGTCCCAATTCCCAGTCGAAAATGGGATTGTGAGAACATAACCATGTGTACCCTAACACGATATGAGAAGAGGGAGAGGTGATAACCTGAAACCGAATGGTCTCAAAGTGTAAAACCCCTGTGTACATGAATAATGGTACAGTTTCATGGGTAATGACTGGAGTACTTAAAGGTCTACCATCTATGGCCTCAATGGCCAAGGGTATCTCCCTCTCTCTGACGGGAATGTTATTTTTCGTAACAAACTCAGAGTCAATGAAGTTCTCAGCAGCCCCGGAATCAACCAAGGCTAGTATGCTTTCAGCTATACAACTCTCTCCCGTATGAAGGGAAACAGGGAGAGGCAATTTAGGAGACTTAGATATCACACCCAAGGCCAGTCCCCTATAAGGTCTTAGGTGCGAGAGTTTTCCGAAAGCAAAGGACATTCTTTTACCATATGGTCTCGCCTACCACAGTATAGGCAGAGTCTGTTCCTTCTTCTAAGTAATTTTTCAGTATCCGAGAGTTTGGCAACCCCTAATTGCATGGGTTCCTCCTCGGATACTTTAACACTCTCAGGTTTATCAACTCTGGGGTTAGTAGGTGTGACTAAACGTCTATTCCTGTTCTTAGTATAGAGCCTGTCACGAATCCTATTATCTATATCAATGAGGTAGTCAATAAGGTCCTCTAATGGAATAGGAAGCTCCTTTGCCGCTACCTCATCTAATATAGTGTCAGATAAACCTTCCATGAACGCAGTAGTTAACCCATTATTGGTCCAATCTACCTGTGAAGCAAGGGTACGAAAGTGAATAGCATAATCAGCCACAGACCTAAAACCCTGTTTAATTCTCATTAATGCTCTTGCGGCATTCTTTGACCTTTTTGTTGTGTCAAAAGTTCTACGAAAAGCCGTAAGAAAGCTATTGAAATTATGCACCATAGGTCCATTGCCCTCCCAAATAGGATTTGCCCACTCAAGTGCTTTGTCAGTAAGTTGATGCATCAAAAACCCCACTTTAGACCTATCAGTGGGAAAGGAATGTGGATACATCTCAAGGTGGAATTCTATTTGATTAATAAAACCTCTGCATGTCTTAGCTTCCCCTCCATACCTAGGAGGGGGTGTTAAATGGGGCGAAGTATTAGGTGAATTGGATACTTCGGAAAGAAGAGGTGTAGGAGGGTTAGGTGCGGTTGCAGGAATGGTTCTAGACAAGAGCGTCTGGAGAGCCTGTGCTATCTGATCCATACGGTGATCCTGCTCTACAAACCTTGCCTCATGAGAAGCCATTTGCTGAGCCAAATCTGCGGGGTCCATGGCCCTATCATAATGTAACGAGAATATACCCCAACATGCAGGATTCAGCTAAACAGAAGACAACACAGAGGAGAGATACGTCTACCGGACCTTAGAATGGCCGGACTCGACGTATATGAGAGGAGACAGAGTCAGGAACGATCCGAAGTCAAGGGCACAGAGAGACAGCGTAAACTAGGACTAGCCGGGGTCTGGTACACAGTAAACAGCAAGCCGGCAACCAGAACAGATAAGGATAAAGAGAAAACGTAGTCAGAAACAAAGCCAAGGTCAATACGGAGAAACACAACTGAACACAACAAGCGCTAAAGGGAACTGAAACAGAAACCACGATAGGGCAGGGAGTAAAGGGAGAGGTAAGTTTAAATAACTTCTAAACTAATGTGTACATAGGAGTACTGTGTGCACATGAGAAAATATTTATTTGGTTCTGAAGTCCAGTTTCCTTACTAACTAGGGGAGGCAGAAATTCTCATGTGAATCTTGTAGAAATTAAAAAGTATATATACTGCACTCAGTTGTAAATGTGAAATATGTTGCTCAGTAATTTCAGGCTTTTATTGAGTGACGGGTTCTCTGGTATGATGTGTTGCCTAGTTTAACATCTAAAAAATTAAATTCCCCGATATTTTCTAATAATGATAATTTCTTTCATGACACAGCTCCATGCCAGCCTCAGAACTTGGCAACTGAGTTTGACTGCAACACACAGATAGCTGCCCTGTTGTGGGATAAGACTGATGGAGCCTGGCTTTACAACATAACAATACACAGCGCCAAGGAGGGAACGTTCTCCTATTCCACTGCTGACAACTTCTTTAATGAATTATTGTATTGTGGGCAAACCTACAGCTTTACTGTTTCAGCAGTGGGAGGAACATGTAACAGCTCCAGAAGCCTCACCCATTATCAAACATCAGGTACTGAATATTGTAATAACTTAAGTTGTTCTTAAAGTGATTGGCAAGTGTGAAGAAGTTGTGTTTTTAAGAGTTGAAACCATGAGACACATTGTAGATATTCACTGGGACAGCAGCACCGCCTATTAGTGGGGATTAATTTCAAATATGAGGGAATAATCATATATTAGGGTGCAGGCTAGACATACGGTGTATGATTTAATTAAAACATGATATTTTCTTAACTAATATAATTCATCAATACTTTCTCTACAAATAATTAACAAGGACCAAACCACCAGTGCCCAGCTTTCAGAAAAGTGTAGGTAAGCTCACTATAGATTTTGTTTTCCAGCATTGTTAATTCTAAATAGAATGTGCCATAACCCTGGCTTTAATGAAGTTATATTAATAATGGTTATAGGACCATTGGTGGTATTTAGAACAGACTTGTACAATTAGTCCTTGACACACACTAACTGTCTGGGTTTTGTCAGTATCCCCATAGTTAAATACCTAAATATTGTAATGATTACAGAATTTGCTGGCACTATATAAATAATAAAATAATAATAATAATGGTGGTCTGTCTTTAGGATTCAAATTCAAATCACTGATCTAAAAGACGGTCAAAGTTTTTCACTAAAGTGAGAATTCAAAGCAGATATAAATTTTAAAGGACCACTATAGGCACCCAGACCACTTCAGCTTGATAAAGTGGTCTGGGTGTCAGGTCCATCTAGGATTAATCCTTTCTGCTCTAAACATAGCAATTTCAGAGAAACTGCTATGTTTACACTAGGGTTAATCCAGCCTCTTGTGGCTGTCTCATTGACAGCCGCTAGAGGCGCTTCCGCGCTGCTCACTGTGATATTCCCAGTGACAAGACGCCAGCATCCATAGGAAAGCATTGAGAATGCTTTCCTATGAGACTGGCTGAATGCACGCATGTGCATTCAGCCGATGATGGGGTAAGGAGGAGGTGAGTCCCCAGCGCCGAGGGATCCCGGCACTGAAAAAACGGTAAGGGATTAACCCCTTCCTCACCCTAGAGCCCGGCGGGAGGGGGGCCCAGAGGGTGAGGGGGACCCAAGGACCCTATAGAGCCAGGAAAACAAGTATGTTTTCCTGGCACTATAGTGGTCCTTTAACACAACAATAGCCCTACTGTAAGCACAGCTGACTTAATTTTGACCTTAAATTTGAAATTCACTTTGAGTTTTCACTTTAGAAAATAACCCTGTATGTTTGTGTATGTGTGGGAGGGTTGTTTTACTAGGGCACAATAAAAGTCTTATGTGTTGCTCAAATCACAATTTTCTTTATTTATTTGCAGCTTTGCTTAAAATATATTATTGAGAATATATTAAGTGTCTTTCTCAAGCCATGTTGGTTTAAGTATGACACTTTGCCTCTTCACTTTGATGGTTACATAAACCACCTAAATTTATACAACTGTTTGCTGAAGATTCAACTGTTTGCTAAGGTTCGGTTCAACACCAGTTCCAAAGTTTGGGATTTACAGGTGTGCCTTCCACCTGTTGTTTGCAGATATTTATATATGTATTTAGCAACATTTCTCTATTCTAATTAGAGATGTATTATAATGCAGCATCATGAATAAGACAATGGACTTGCAAGAAGAGGATTATGTTAATTGTTAATTGTCTGCTTGGTCACATTGGTCACTGACGGGAAGCCCTTGCATATCTCCCAAAGTTGGAAGTCTGTGGCTCAGGACAGTGGGGTACATGGTATTGATTAAGTAAAGGGACAGGTCTGCCAATAAAACGATGTGCCCATATGAAAAGGGTCCATGTCTACTTGGCCTGAATGTATGCCAGGTTGACATGATGATGCTCTTGGTGGCCCTAATAAGGACTGCTCGTGCACAAAGCACTCCTGCACTGCACAAGTTCTCTGCATGTCTATTAAGACATTTTCACTGGGCTTGCTGGGGACAATTCCCTAGAAAAAAAAACAAGAATCCAAACTAAACTTCCAAAATAAATTGTTTCTGTCCAGTGGATAAAAAGAACTGGTGCCAGGAATATATTTTCCTATGACGTTATTCTCCTTTTTTATTTTATTTATTTTTTAATTATTTTATTGAGGGTTAAACATAAAAATATAACAGTGTTCTACAATACAAGGTATACATTAACAAAAAGCTAAATTAACAATATATGAACCATGTGATTTGGGCAAGAACACAGTGCTTAATGATAAAATAGAGTATGGAACCTCAGTGACCCCTCTAAATATGCAAAAAGAAGTAACTATTTCATACTAAAAAAAGAAAAATGAATCCTCATCTTATTTTTGATTAAAAATGTCACATAATACCAGAATTGGTTGATTTAGGAAATTCTTGATTGCCATCTTTAGGTATCTTGTTAGAAGGTCTCAGGATTTTCCCATGGGAAAATCTTCTATGTACAGCTCACTTTTCTTTGTATCAATCAAATCTGCACACCTGTGATCAGCTTACTCTTCTTAATTATCAACCAGGTTCCACTTTCTTTATGATTATACATTTCCCCCCTTTATAATAGTTTTTGAACTTTGAGATGAGGAGCGTCTATGCTGCCAACAAATACTTATGCCAACTTCTAATTAAAGAGGATTTTGAGGGAAATTCTATCACCAATAAAGGTGCTCTAGTAAGGCTAGTTTTATGGCAAAACATCCTTAACTGATTCACAAATGTTCATATTATTTTATTTAAAACAACACAATTTATGAGAAATCACTGAAACTTTTTGTTACATCCGAGATCTGAAGTATTCTAGAAAGGTTCTACTAAAGAAACTATCATGAATGTACATATGATATATGCACATATGTACATCATAACAAGCTTGTAACTACTACTTATCTAAGACATAAAGGTTATACTTTTATAACATTGTGTTGTCTACAAAAAATAATTTACATACAATATGGCTCCTAGCTTCCATTTTGTTTTAGACATACTCCACAATACATTTCCCATACCATACATGACACATCTACACAAATATGGCCCAAGTATGTCTCCTTTTTTAATTCCAGCAGATTCCACAGTACTTAATATGTTAAGTACAGTGAATAAGAAAATCTTAATCTGACAGTTGAATCAATCCATCACAGCAGGTTTTGAGAGGTCTGCCGTAGGTGGAGAATTCTGCAATGAATAGAGAGTTGTTGACACTGTGAGAGGACGAGCGATGAGGTCACTGCATTACTTCTTAAGACAATTAAAAGTTATTAGTTTTAAAGAAACATTTTAAAACGGCACAGGTGAGAGATAGTAGGAGTAAAGAGTAGCTTGGAAAAACCTTATAAATAGAACAGAGAGTATTTAATAAGAGAGGTGGAGAACTTAAGTTGTGAGAAGAGCTGTGAGATACAGTTGTGTAGAATTAGTAATAAATGTAATGGACTACAATGATATTGTTGGGTTTTTTTATGACAAATTTATCACAAAACAAAAAAAATGAGCTGTGGCCTTTCTCAAACCCCCATTTACATTTAAATAACTGTGTGTATTTTATTTTTATACCACTGCAGTGACTGGTGAATATTAGAGCCATTGCTGCCACCTAAACATAGTAGTGAGGCTAATTTCTGTGTTTTTATTTACTTTTCTTTTAACACAGCCCCATGCCATCCTCAAGACCTTATCGAACGCTTAGACTGTGAAAGCAACAATGCCTCTTTATCTTGGTCAGAAAGTGGAGGGGCAGTTTATTACTTGGCCAGTCTATCTGGAAATGGGACAACTGTGTATTGCAACACAACAGACACCAGCTGCTCATTCCCTGCCTTGACCTGTGGTCAGAGTTACAACGCATCAGTGGTCACCATGGACAACAAGTGCAGGAGTGTCTTATCTGCTACAACCACATTCGATACAGGTAACAAAATCGCCCAGATAATTTACAGGCTTTCCAAGTTAATGACCTGAAAGTAGCTAAACTAAACTTGAAACAGTGTAAAACATTGCATCAGTGTGAAGGAAATGAGGAACTCTTGTTAAGAATCCTAACATGGAGGAAAAGCACAATCTAGAAATATAACTTTCTGTTTAGTTAGGACCAACTTTACAAATGTAATTGTGTTTTTGTAAATAATGCAAAAATATGACAAACTGCTGTATTGCAGGTTTAGAAAATATGGGACGAGAAGAATAATACGTTATGGTTTACATAAATCTAAATTTTAAATTTAAAAATTGAACTCTAGGATTCACAGTCACTCCTCCAGTGTTTCACCTCTATTTAACCATATATAATATATATAATATATAGTGTATGTTTGTAAAATATAAAGAAAAAAATGCATAAAATATATATAATATAAAAAAACTAAATATATAAGAAATATACAAATATAACATATAAAAAATAAATAATAATAATATATATAGAACTATACCATATAAGATTTAAAAAAACAAAACAAATGAAAAAGAACAACAACAAAGAATCAAATCAAACTTTATTAATTTTGAAAAGTAATTACCAACAATTTCTCCTGTTAGACAGTTAATTAAATACCCTCCGAATTCACAACGGCTGCCTCAACTTGAATTCCCTGACACATCAAACTCATAAAAAGTCAAAAATAATTATTGTGTTTTTTTTTCACTTAGCATGGTTTTGGTGAGTTCCATTAAGCAAGAAACTACTGTTATGTAGGAATTTATTAATATGTTTAATATGAAGGTTGGTGGACCTAGAATATTTTAACTTATGGATGAAATAAAGCTTGAATTAATAGTAGGTTTTTAGGTTGTTTTTTTGTTATAATTAAGAATGAGGGAATTTTTCAAGCAGGGAAAGAATGTCACTGGAAGAGCAGTGAGACAGTCGTGTAGCATTGGTAATGTTAGAGACAACAAAGATTAAACTGTATTTTTGATGAATAATTTTTGCACATTTTTCAACACAGCTCCATGTCAGCCACAGGACCTAATCGAAAATGTAGCCTGTGAAAGCAACAATGCCTCTTTATCTTGGTCAGCAAGCATAGGGGCTGTTTATTACTTGGCCAGTCTATCAGGAAATGGGACAACTGCATATTGCAACACAACAGACACCAGCTGCTCATTCCCTACATTAGCCTGTGGTCAGAGTTACAACGCATCTGTGGTCGCCTTGGACAACAAATGCAGGAGCGTCTCATCTGCTACAACCACATTTAATACAGGTAACAATATTGGGACCATAATGTGATATTGGGCATTTACAAGTTTTCCAAGACTTGAAATACTGCAAGATGTATTGCCTCAATGTGGTGGAAATTGGAAATTCTCAGTAACAATCCTAATACGCCAATTTAAAAATGCAGCATTATTATATAAAGAATGCAGAAATGACTTGAAGTGGTTCATTGCAAATTCAAAAGTAAAGTTACTTGCCAGGGCTACAATTAAAGCCCTACTGATAACATATCCCCTCTAAAAAAAATTATTTTAACATAAACAAATGCGATATTCTAGCCTTTCATTCAAATAATTGTACAGCTCATCTTTACACTTTTCTAGTTCTGTAATATCCTTATTTTAAAAACATTGCTTAAAATTGCACCGCATAATCAAGCTTGGGTCTTACCATTGCTATATAGATATTAGTAGTCTACAGTTTTAGTAGTCTACAGTTTTTAAGTGCAATAGTGTCTTATCTGCTACAACCACATTTGATACAGGTAACAAAATCGCCCAGATAATTTCCAAGTTAATGTCCTGAAAGTAGCTGAACAAAACCTGAAACAGTGTAAAACATATTGCATCAGTGTGATGGAAATGAGGAACTCTTGTTAAAGGACCACTATAGTGCCAGGAAAACATACTTGTTTTCCTGGCACTATAGTGCCCTGAGGGTGCCCCCACCCTCAGGGTCCCACTCCCGTGGCGCTGAGGGGTGAGGAAGGGGTTAATCGCTTACCTCGGCGCTGGGACTCTCCTCCCTCTTCCGATGTCCCTGGATGAATGCGCATGCGCGGATTCAGCCAGTATCAAAGGAAAGCATTCTCAATGCTTTCTTATGAACGCTGGCGTCTTCTCACTGTGAAAATCATATTGAGAAGCGCGGAAGCGCCTCTAGCGGCTGTCAATGAGACAGCCACTAGAGGCTGGATTAACCCTGAAGTAAACATAGCAGTTTCTCTGAAACTGCTATGTATACAGCAAAAAGGGTTAAACCTAGCTGGCCCTGGCATCCAGACCACTTCATTAAGCTGAAGTGGTCTGGGTGCCTATAGTGGTCCTTTAAGAATCCTAACATGGAGGAAAAGCACAATTTAGAAATATAACTTTTAGTTAGGACCAACTTTACAAATGTAATGAACTAGGGGCATTTGTATTTTTGTAATCATATATACATGCAGTATTACAGATGCATTCCTATATACACACACAATATAAAAAGCATAGTTACATAGTTACATAGCTGAAAAGAGACTTGCGTCCATCAAGTTCAGCCTTCCTCACATATGTTTTTGCTATTGATCCAAAAGAAGGCAAAAAAACGATTCTGGAGTGCTTCCAATTTTGCAGCAAACTAGGAAAAAATTCCTTCTTGACCCCAAAATGGCAGTCAGATATCTCCTTGGATCAAGCAGCTATTACCCCACTAAGTAGAAATTATATCGCTGTATGTTATGTTTTTGCAATTATTTATCCAATTGCAGTTTAAACATCTGTATAGACTCTGACAAAACCACCTCTTCAGGCAGAGAATTCCATATCCTTATAGTTCTTACTGTAAAAAAACCTTTTCTTTGCCTTAGATGAAATCTCCTTTCTTCCAGCCTAAATGTGTGACCTCGTGTCCTATGTATAGCCCTGTTTATGAATAGATTTCCAGATAAAGGTTTGTACTGGCCCTGAATATATTTGTATAATGTTATCATCTCCCCTCTCAGGCGCCGTTTTTCCAAACTAAACAGATTTAAATTTTTTAACCTTTCTTCATAACTAAAATGCTCCATTCCTTTTATCAATTTTATCTCGTCTCTGTGCTTTTTCTAGTGCCATGATATCTTTCTTTAGAACAGGTGCCAAAAATTGCACAGCATATTCAAGGTGTGGTCTTACCAGCGATTTATAAAGAGGCAAAATTATATTTTCATCCCGAGAATTTATGCCCCTATTTATACATGACAAAACCTTACTGGCCTTAGCAACTGCAGATTGACATTGCATATTGCTGCCTAATTTGTTGTCTATAACAATTCCCAAATCCTTCTTGTGTGTGGTTATCCCTAGTTCACTACCATTTAGGGTGTAAATTGCTTGTGCATTCTTAACCCCGAAGTGCATAACTTTGCATTTCTCTACGTTAAATTTAATCTGCCATTTTAGTGCACAGTCCCCCAATCTATCCAAATCCATCTGAAGCAAAGCAATATCAATGCAGTTAGTGAAAACACATTAAAACACAATTCATGAATGATTTTTTAAAACCAGCACACGGGACTGTGTGATATCTACCATTTCTTATATATTTATTTGAAAATAGTTGGAGAGCCAAAAGAATGTGAAAAGCGTTGCTCAGTCATTTATTGGATTCATTTTTCTTTTGTGTGAGGGGTTATCTGCTATGACAGTTTGATTTACATAACAGCTACAAAGTGAAACTCCACATATTTTCTAATAATGATCATTTTTACATGACACAGCTCCATGCCAGCCTCAGAATTTGGCAACTGAGTTTGACTGCGACACCCAGATAGCTGCCCTGTTGTGGAATAAAAGTGATGGAGCCTGGCTATACAACATAACAATACACAGCGCCAAGGAGGGAACGTTCTCCTATTCCACTGCTGACAACTTCTTTAATGAATTATTGTATTGTGGGCAAACCTACAGCTTTACTGTTTCAGCAGTGGGAGGAACATGTAACAGCTCCAGAAGCCTCACCCATTATCAAACATCAGGTACTGAATATTGTAATAACTTAAGTTTATCACAAGTTGTTGAATAAGCTGCAGTATTTGGAGTTGAAAACATAAGATGAACTGTAGATATTCACTGGTACAGAAGCTCCACCTGCTGTTCGGAATGAAAACAAGATTCCAAAGACAATTGTAGATTATGCTAATTTTAGTGTAGATATAATCTTAATTTTATTTAGGACAGGAGACTTCACATTTTGCTTAACTTTCTTAACTAAAACTCCATAGAAGCACAAGTTTAACTAGAAACAGAAACAACCAATCAGAAAACAACAGAGGTAATAAGACTCCCTCCCTCTGATGACTCATCCTCTTTCATGCTGTGAAAGAATCGAACAGGAACAGATGACCAAATGAAACTTGGTGAATCCATTGAGAAGTAATTAACAGAGAAATCCAGCAAATTTCCATAGGCAACAGGATAAGGCCTTAGGCACGACATCTGTGAGGATCTTCAAACTGAAACAAGAGAACAGAGTAAAAAAAACAAAGTTTAATCTAAGAAATGGACTTGAAAAACGACATGGAAGTCATACATGTATAATCCATGAATATAATATCATAGAATTAATCACAGACACATCCGATGACCAATAAAATATTATAGTAAGATACTATAAGATTAGATATTGTATAGTATACCTACCACTTTGAAAATCCAACGCTAAATAACCTGGTTAGGGAGAAAATGGGAGGGAATTAAATTAAGCTTATACGTACACTAAAGCTAGCATAATCTACAATTTTATTACATGACAGGAGGCTTCATATTTTGCTGCTTTAATGCTTAGTCAGCAACGCAAAAAAAGCATGTTCAGTAGGACAAAGGTAGAAATGTCAGATAGTATCTTCACAAGACCAATCTGTTGATCGGAGAATGTCCTGCGGAGAGGCCCCGGCCATTAAAGACCTGAACGCCGCCTCTACCCTGATAGAGTGTGCTCCGAAGATAGACTCAATAACTGCTAGGGATATCAAACATCTGATCTAACGAGCCAAAGTAATAGATTAAACTGGGCTGTGAGGTCGAACATAGGAGATTAATAGTTGAGAAGAATGAGAGAGTCTGAGAGATGCGGTGACTCCTGTCACGGAGAGTATTTAATAAGAGAGGTGGAGAACATAAGTTGTTAGAAGAGCTCTGAGATACAGTTGTGTAGAATTAGTAATAAAAGTAATGGACTACAATGATATTGTTGGGTTTTTTTATGACTAATTTATCACAAAACAAAAAAATTGAGCTGTGGCCTTTCTCAAACCCCCATGTACATTGAAATAACTGTGTATTTTATTTTTATACCACTGCAGTGGCTGATGAATATTAGAGCCATTGCTGCCACCTAAACGTAGTAGTGAGGCTAATTTCTGTGTTTTATTTACTTTTCTTTTAACACAGCTCCATGCCATCCTCAAGACCTTATCGAACGCTTAGACTGTGAAAGCAACAATGCCTCTTTATCTTGGTCAGAAAGTGGAGGGGCAGTTTATTACTTGGCCAGTCTATCTGGAAATAAGACAACTGTGTATTGCAATACAACAGACACCAGCTGCTCATTCCCTGCCTTGACCTGTGGTCAGAGTTACAACGCATCAGTGGTCACCATGGACAACAAGTGCAGGAGTGTCTTATCTGCTACAACCACATTTGATACAGGTAACAAAATCGCCCAGTTAATTTACAGGTTTTCCAAGTTAATGTTCTGAAAGTAGCTAAACTAAACTTGAAACAGTGTAAAACATTGCATCAGTGTGAAGGAAATGAGGAACTCTTGTTAAGAATCCTAACATGGAGGAAAAGCACAATCTAGAAATATAACTTTCTGTTTAGTTAGGACCAACTTTACAAATGTAATTGTGTTTTTGTAAATAATGCAAAAATATGACAAACTGCTGTATTGCAGGTTTAAAAAATATGGAACGAGAAGAATAATACGTTATGGTTTACATAAATCTAAATATTAAATATAAAAATCGAACTCTAGGATTTACAGTCACTCCTCCAGTGTTTAACCTCTATTTAACCATATATAATATATATAATATATAGTGTATATTTGTAAAATATAAAGAAAAAATGCA
>OW240919.1:65905059-65952618 GCA_933207985.1 Pelobates cultripes
CTCTTCCTCTTCACGCTCATCTACGGCCTGATCCAGCACTCTTCGCAGAGCACGCTCCAGGAAGAAAACAAATGGTATGATGTCGCTGATGGTGCCTTCGGTGCGACTGACTAAATTTGTCACCTCCTCAAAAGGACGCATGAGCTTACAGGCATTGCGCATGAGCGTCCAGTAACGTGGCAAAAAAATTCCCAGCTCCCCAGAGGCTGTCCTAGCACCCCGGTCATACAAATATTCATTAACGGCTTTTTCTTGTTGGAGCAGGCGGTCGAACATTAGGAGTGTTGAATTACAACGTGTCGGGCTGTCGCAAATCAAGCGCCTCACTGGCATGTTGTTTCGCCGCTGGATATCGACAAAGTGAGCCATGGCCGTGTAGGAACGCCTGAAATGGCCACACACCTTCCTGGCCTGCTTCAGGACGTCCTGTAAGCCTGTGTACTTATGCACAAAGCGTTGTACGATCAGATTACACACATGTGCCATGCACGGCACATGTGACAACTTGCCTAACTTCAATGCCGCTAACAAATTTGTTCCGTTGTCACAAACCACTTTGCCGATATCCAGTCGCTGCGGAGTCAGCCACTTTTCCACCTGTGCGTTCAGGGCGGACAGGAGTGCTTGTCCGGTGTGACTCTGCTTTCAAGCAAGTCAAACCCAAGACGGCGTGACACTGCCGTATCCAGGGTGTGGAATAGTACCTGGGGGGGTGCCCTTGATGTGGAGCAAGACGCAGCAGCAGAAGAGGACTCAGCCGAGGAGGTTATGGAAGAGGATGGAGTAGGAGGAGTAGAGGAGGTGGCAGCAGGACTGCCTGCAAGTCGTGGCGGTGTCACCAACTCCTCTGCAGAGCCATGCATTCCATGCTTGGCAGCAGTCAGCAGGTTTACCCAATGCGCAGTGTAGGTGATATACCTGCCCTGACCATGCTTTGCAGACCAGGTATCAGTGGTCAAATGGACCCTTGCCCCAACACTGTGTGCCAGAGATGCTATTACTTCCTTTTGCACAATTGAGTACAGGTTGGGGATTGCCTTTTGCGAAAAGTAATTTTGGCCGGGTACCTTCCACTGCGGTGTCCCAATAGCTACAAATTTTTTGAACGCCTCAGACTCCACCAGCTTGTATGGTAAAAGCTGGCGGGCTAATAGTTCGGACAAGCCAGCAGTCAGACGCTGGGCAAGGGGGTGACTTTCTGACATTGTCTTCTTACGCTCAAACATGTCCTTGACAGACACATGACTGTGGGAAGATGAGCGTGAACTGCTCAAGGCGGGAGGCGGAGTGGCGGATGGTTGAGAGGGGACAAGGAGGACAGCAGTGGTTGACGTGGCTGAAGATGCTGGACCAGGAGGAGGCTGGCGGCTTAGAGTAGGCGAGCTGCTTGTACTCATGTGTTGATCCCATAGGCGTTTGTGATGTGAGATCATGTGCCTACGCAAAGCAGTTGTACCTAGGTGGGTGTTGGACTTCCCACGACTCAGTTTCTTTTGGCACAGGTTGCAAATGGCATCGCTGTTGTCAGAGGCAGACACACAAAAAAAATTCCACACTGCTGAGCTCTGCAATGACGGCATTCTGGTGGTGGACACAGCATGCGTTGATTGGCGTGCTGTCGGGCTGACCCCGGTGTCGATGCATGCTGTCTGACTGTGCCACTAGCTCCTTGCGACGACCTCTCCCTGCTTCCAACTCGTCTCCTCCTCCTCCCTGTCTCCCCATCTGAACTTTCGCCCTGTTCTTCTTCTTGCCAAGCGGGCACCCACGTGACATCCATGGACGCATCGTCATCATCAACCGCTTCACTTGTATCTGACAACTCAGCAAAGGAAGCAGCAGCGGGTACAACATCATCATCATCATCACACCGTACGTCCATGTGTGTAATGCCGCCTGCCTGAGACATATCCCTGTTATCTACATCCTCTGGCAATAATGGTTGCGCATCACTCATTTCTTCAAACGGATGTGCGAATAACTCCTCTGACATACCAACCGAAGCGGCTGTGGTGCTAGTTTTGGTGGTGGCGGCAGGCGGGTGAGTGGTATCTTGAGAGGTGCCTGAAGCTAAGCTGGAGGAGGATGGTGCGTCAAGGTTCTGAGCGGAGGCTGTAGAAGATTGGGTGTCCTGTGTTAGCCAGTCAATTATGTCCTCAGAACTTTTCAAGTTCAGGGTACGTGGCCTCTGAAAACTGGGCATTATTCTAGGGCCAAAGGGAATCACAGCACCACGACCACGATGGCCCCTGCGGGGTGGCCTGCCTCTGCCTGTCATTTTTGTTGGGATTAGTGGTACTATGCGTGCAAGCTACTGTGAGACCAGATATGAGTGGCAATGTGCACTGGCACAGTTGTGCAGAGCACAGGCTGTAGGCCTGACACCCGTTTGAAGATAACTAACTGCTATTCAATCTATAACAGTGAAAAAAGTTTTTTGTTTTTTTAAATCCAAGCTATTGTGACACCAGATCTAATTAGTGGCACTTGTCAGCGTATCCACTGTTAGCGTAACACACCCGCTTTAAGGACACTGACTGCTATTCAATCTATAACAGCAAAAAAAGTTTTTTGTTTTTAAATCCAAGCTATTGTGACACCAGATGTAATTGGTGGCACTGACTGGGAAATGGGCACAGTATGCACTGTGAGCCTGACACAGAAGCTGGCAGCAGTGGCAGACAACTGACTGCTATTCAATCTATAACAGTGAAAAAAGTTTTTTGTTTTTAAATCCAAGCTATTGTGACACCAGATGTAATTGGTGGCACTGACTGGGGAAATGGGTACAGTATGCACTGTGAGCCTGACACAGAAGCTGGCAGCAGTGGCAGACAACTGACTGCTATTCAATCTATAACAGTGAAAAAAGTTTTTTGTTTTTAAATCCAAGCTATTGTGACACCAGATGTAATTGGTGGCACTGACTGGGGAAATGGGCACAGTATGCACCGTGAGCCTGACACAGAAGCTGGCAGCAGTGGCAGACAACTGACTGCTATTCAATCTATAACAGTGAAAAAAGTTTTTTGTTTTTAAATCCAAGCTATTGTGACACCAGATGTAAGTGGTGGCACTGACTGGGGAAATGGGCACAGTATGCACTGTGAGCCTGACACAGTAGCTGGCAGCAGTGGCAGACAACTAAGTGCAATTACATTACATAGAAAAAAAAATCAAAAAAAAGCATACCCTAACCCTAACCTAGCTATGCTTTTCCCTATCTAATGAACAGCAGCTACACTTTCCCTCCTCTTACTAAGCATGCAGCTTGAGAATGAATCTAAAATGGATGCTGTCCAGTAGGTGGGAGGGTCTGCTAGGGAGGCTGTGCTGCTAATTGGCTGGAATGTGTCTGCTGACCGTGAGGTACAGGGTCAAAGTTTACTCAATGATGACGAATAGGGGGCGGGTCGAACCGCGCATATGTTCGCCCGCCGTGGCGAACGCGAACATGCTATGTTCGCCGGGAACCGTTCGCCGGCGAACCGTTCGGTACATCACTAATCTCAGGCTAACTTTTTTGAGTCCATTTCTCTTTACATTTATCCATTATTCCTTATAGGAACACTTGAAACACAAAAAGTGCTGTATATTTCCTAAATTGTTCATTTTTAATGGAGTACTTCTATTGATTTTTACATTATGCTCGTATTCATCCTTCACTCAGTACATATGGATGAAGGAACGGGAGCACACTTAATCTGTTCTACCTGTAGGTGGATAGTCCTGTAAATTCTAACAATCAGTCACAGCACATAGGTTGAGCTGAAAGGGTAACCATTTAGCAGGTCATCCTCAAATGAACAATCCAGTGCCCAAATGGGCAAAAAAGTTAAATTCACTCTGTAGTAGATATCCCCCCAGTAAATCTTTCATGCATGTATTCATTGAGAGTTTATCATAAAATAGCTCTTATGTAAAGAGTTCTTATGACTGCAGCCTTTGCAAGACCTTCCCTTTTCCTGGAAGAGCCCAACAGTCTCTTTGAGAAGCCTCTGAAACTCTCCTACTGTGCATGAACACAGCATTCTGATCTGCGGTCTGACAATCAGGTGTTCTCAAGCATAGTGCGCCAATCCCTTCTGTTAGCTCAGGGTAGCTAACGAAAGTAGGAAGCAAACCTCTCTGGCTGATTGAGAGGCAATGGGAGTGATTCATTACTTATTTAGGAAAGTACTGATTTCTCATACAAATCAGCAATTTTATAAACTGTCATAATGGGATACTCCTCACCAATAAAGCATTTTAAGCTGATTTATTATGGGTGTGGAGTGGCCCTTTAAGAACTGGCCTATTTGCTTCAAAAACTGAATTTTAGATGGTTAGAAAGTGACTAAATGTTATGATGTCGGCATTAAGGGCATTCATTCTTGCATTTTATTTATTTGAGCCATAGAACTGGCAGAATGCACCGAGCCAGCACCACTAATGATGCACACACACTTCACTTACTGGGGACACTTCTTTGATGGCCCTCGGATGAAAGACACTGGGGAACAACCTTGAATGGCTAAACAGGACCGTGAAATTGGGACTTTTCCTAAAGAAAAAACATGATAATTGTCCTCTTGGGTAGATATAGGATCCATGCCCGGAAGTACTGACAAGATTTGTAAGGCAAAACCATTCGTGAAGTTAAACATAAATAATCCTGAAATAGTCAAATGTGTATTGTAATTTTATCACAAACTACATATGAGACAGCATCAATAATTCATTGCTTATTAAATAATCACTTTTTTTTTTTATAGTCCCTTGTGTTCCCCAAAACACTAAAGTATTCACAGATTGCAAGAATAATTCAGCCACATTCTTGTGGGAGAGAAGAAGTGAGGCTTTGTCATACCTGGCAATAGTACATGAAGACGACAACTATGTACACACGTGTGACACCGACAATACTGAATGTCTAGTCTCTAATCTAAACTGTGGAAGTACTTATTCGTTCTCTGTATTGGCAACAGACTTGAAATGTAACAGCTCCTTCTCTTCTCCTGTTCTGGCTGGTGTTGGTAAGTTTAATACTTCAACTTGAGCTTATTTTTTACCTCCAGCTTTCTTTTTCGCAATAAAGTTTACCCCCAACAGTTAAGTGAGTCTTAATGAAGAAACTTCTTGCAAAACTACCTGAAAAGTGAATTAAACTAGAGCTTAATTACCATGCCAATAATGGGCATTTATTCTTCCTTTGGGGTCCAACAGGAACTCTGCTAGAGCACCTTGTCTCTCCTTTTGATGTCACTATGCCCTCTAAATTCGGCTACTGGCAAAAACAAACATTTTTAATGGGATGGTGAACTCCCTGCCACTGTATATGCTATGTCTTCCATGTTCAGTTTGAATAACAGATATTCATGCCATTCATGGAAGCTTATTAGAGCAATAATAGAATGACACAGGAAGGGTGAATCCAAAAATTATAGACAATGCATTTCATTGTCTTAATGTAACGCAAATAATCCACAATAATGAAGAGACAATGGTTCTACCTTGTTCCATCCAATAATTAAGTAGTGTACTCAAATTGGTTTAAAGGGAAAATAGTATTTTTTAAATTTCTGAAAATAAAAATGTTACTTAATATAGTTTCTTAGTGTATTATTTTGTAACGAATATATACAAGTAGATAAATATAAATATGGGCAGGTGGCAAAGGAGCGAGGGATAATAATTAAGATAAAGGGGCTTAAGGAAAAGAAAACTGCAAGAAAAAAAAATAAATGCCATTGCCACTGTAGAATTGTCTTCCCCAAAGGACCTGGGTAAGCAAGCAAAAGATTTACTTATATGTATACATTACAAAATAATACACAAATAGGCTATGGTACACCTAATTTTAGTTTAAATAGTGATAATAGAAATTATGATTGTTTTCTTTTAAAATGAGGGACACATTTTCATGTTGACACATCAAGTTTTTGCTGGAATGGTACAAAATAAGCTTAAATGGATTATAGAGATTAGTGTGAAACCATAAGAGAAGAATAATTTTGAATAGGAAACCTACATGTAAATAGTAAATGTTTGGTAATTCAGTTCTCTTTTATTTGCTACAGTCCCGTGCCCACCGGGTCAAGTGAAAACATTGATCTATCACAGGACTGTGAAGCCTCAGGAAGTCGAAATAACCTGGAACGGAAGTCACTGTGGAGAAGAATATATGGCTACTGTGCAAGGGGAAATAGGAAATGATGCAGAATCTTCATTTATCTTGCATTCTTACTGGACATCATATATGGACTTTTACATTCCTGTGCCCTGCAGTTCATCCTATAATGTCACTGTCACTGCAAGGAACCTTGCTGGAGTTAGCGATCCCAGTGAGCCTATTAAAGGTTGCACAGGTATGTAAGCTGAACTATACACAGTGTTCATGTATAAATTCGAAGTAGGTTACAGACTGCGTCCCACTATTTTAAGCTGCACTTGTTTTTCCAACACAAACATTGGTTTTAACATAAAAAGTAATAGAAGAAAACAAATCTGAAAAGTCGTCTAATGCACGTAAATAATAGTAAAAATTCCTAATACCAGGAAATTTCCACTCACCCTTTGCCATTGGCAAGTGAAAAGCTAGCCTGGCTTGTTGAAATTCACTTCTGGTGAGTGTACCATGGCCACTTCATGTTTGTAATAGCAACTTCCCAATGCAGGGCAAATCCTCTCCATGCTGATGACTCTCTGGCTTTGCTAGTACCAGCTAGACCAGGCATAGGCAACCTTCGGCACTCCAGATGTTTTGGACTATATCTCCCATGATGCTTTGCCAGCATTATGGGTGTAAGAGAATTATGGGGAATGTAGTCCACATCTGGGGTGCCAAAGGTTGCCTATGCCTGAGCTAGACCATTACCATAGAATAGCTGTAGTTGCCATTGGTGGAGAGCAGAAGAATCACATGAGGGAGGTTTCTTCAGCAATCCCCATTCAATCAATTCCTTAGCAAAGAGACTATGCAGAAGAATTGATTTAAAGGTGGAAAGAAAACCTATGTTTCCAAAGCATTCTAAATGAAGGTTTTACTTACCTTAAAAGGGACACTTTAGTCACCAGTACAACTACAGCTTATTGTATTTGTTCTGGTGAGTATAATCATTCCCTTCAGGCTTTTTGCCGTAAACACTGTTTTCAGAGTAAATGTAGTGTTTTTACATCATAGGAATACCTCCACTGACCACTCGTCAGATGGCTGCTAGAGGTGCTTCCTGGGGGGAGCATCATCTCTACCCTCTGCATGGAGATGCTGAACTTTCCTCATAGAGATGCCTTGATTCATTGCATCTCTATGATAATATGCAGATTGGCCAGAACCATGTTTGGCTTGTGCTGGCTCTGTCTGCCTCTTTGACAAGCTCTGCCAACCCAATGCTTTCCTATTGTTAAGCATTGTGATTGGCTCAGGATTTCATTTTTGATTGTCAGCCAAGCAGGCTGATCAGGGGCAGACTGAAGTAAGATTTTGCTATATTTAGAAGGTTAGATGGTGGTTTTAACACTACTGGGTTCAGGAATTCATGTTTGTGTTCTTGACCCTATTGTGTTCCTTTAATACAGTGACGGGATCTAAACAAGCTTCTCAAAGAGAAGCCTTTGATAGGTCCATCTAACTGTGTTATAGTACAGGCACACACACTCTGAGCTAGCAAAGGGAAGGTGGGGGGGAGACTTAAGATGGAATAGGGAGGTAGAAACCGTTTTTATATTTGTTGGCAGTGCCAAATAGAAGATAAATAGTTTTTATTGGAAACAGGGATTGAGTGATACTCTCAAAATCCCCACCCTTTCAAGGACTATACACAATTGAAATTAAGCCAAAATGGTGTTTAAATAGTACACTCTTACACCCAGTTCTTGCTTTCAATGTTATTTCTTTCCTTGCAATATCTTTAAAGCTAGAAATCAGGCAATACCTGGCTTCGTGTATGGGAAGAAGATACAAACATTGATGGTTTGCTCAAGTGGGAACATAAAAGAAATATAGCGGTGTTGAAAAGACAATTATATCAATGTTGTTTTTAGCTTTTTTTTTTTTTTACAGGAACAAGTCTCATAGCCTAATATTGTTTATATCTACAATAACACTAATACCACCACCTCCCCTCCCCCCTTTAAGTTTTGTAGGTATAAAATCAGCTTTCATACTTTTATTTCAGCGCCATGTTCTCCCCGTGTAAATGACCCGGAAACGGCAAATGGAAACATGCTGCTTTCATGGTATCAATCCACAAATACTGAGGAATACAGAGTCTTGGACATAGCTGATAACATCACAGTCTGCAGAACATCAGCCCTGTCCTGTGAGATTCCCTTCAGAAACAGCACCCTGTACCTTATTGCTGTGAACACTGCTGGAGAAAGTGAACCTGTATTTTTTTCTTGGAGCATCTAAAAAGTAATCAGGTGAGGATTGGAGGAATTTTGGTATAGTACTTATACAGAAATAAGACCTTTATCTAGGTAGGCTAGCAGGAGACCCGTAATCCTACCCAGCCAAATAACTTAAAAGGACAACTATAGGCACCCAGGCCACGTCAGCTCAATGAAGTGGTCTGGGTGCCAGGTCCCCCTGGTTTTAACCTTGTAGCTGAAAACAGCAGTTTTTTTCTGAAACTGCTGTTTTCATTGAGGGTTAATACAGCCTCTAGTGGCCGTCTACTTGACAGCCACTAGCGACTGCTTCTGCAATTCTGTGTGAAAATCAAAGAAACAACGTCCATAGGAAAACATTGGGCGGTTTGAATGCACGTGTGGCTCTTACGAGGAGAGGTTACCAGCGCCACATTAAAGTGTCTGTCTGAAGGGGTTTTAACCCCTTCAGCCCAGCGTGAGGGGGATGCTGAGGGAGCGGCAGACCTAATAACCCTATGGTGCCGCACTACAGTTGTCCTTTAAAAATGCTTGACTTCATTAGGTAGAGTCACCAAGATTTGAGGTATGTAAAATAGAAGGGTATAAGATGATTAACTGGAGCTGCATAGTGGGTTCCAGGTTGTGATGAAGTCGTAAAGGAACACTGCAGACTAAATATGGGAAAGTAAGAGTTTCTGGAAGTTTTACTGTCAACTTTCTACTGTAGAAAGCCAAAAGTGGAACGGTAACTGCACCCTAAAACCTTAGTCTCGACATCATGTACAGCAGTACTTTTGGAGGGGAAAAAAAAAAAAATAACACTGAAGATTTGGAGAAATGTAACGGGTGAGCTCAAAACAGCAGCATTGGGAAAAAATATAAATCTTCAATTTGGTTAGACTTGCAACTATCTGGCTTAGTCAAATTGTGATTTCGGAAACAACCAGACAATGTTGCTGGAGGCAGCCAGTGGAGGATGTGGAATAGGATAATCAGTTATTTAGCTTAAAGGGACACTATAGTCACCAGAACTACTACAGTTTACTGTATTTGTTCTGGTGAGTATAAGCAATCCCTTCATGTTTTTGCAGTAAACATGATCTTTTCAGAGAAAAGTTTGTGTTTACATTACAGCCTCAAGTGGCTACTCGGTGTGATTCTGGGGGCAGTGCTTCATTTCAGTGTCTCCACATTCTGCAGAGACTCTGTTTCCTCATAGATGCATTGATTCACTGTATCATTACGAGTAGATGATGATTGACCAGGGATGTACTTGGGTTGTACACAACACTTTACAAATCAACATCTAGCCCCACTGGCCTCTCTCAACATAGTAACATTTTACTTTTATTCCAATCTGCTGCAGCCTCTGATCTGCCTCCTTGACAAGCTCCTACAGGAAAGCATTGTTATTGGCTCACATCAACACTTCTGTTTATGTCAGCCAAGCAGGTAAATCAGGGGCAGAGGTTGCAGCAGCAGATTGGAATAAAAGTAAGATTTTACTATGTTAATGGAGGCCAGTGGGGTTAGATGTTGATTGTAAAGTTTGTGTTCCTGACTATGTTAAATATTCCTTTACTATTTTAAATTTGACTTGTCTTCCAGCTTGATACAGGAAAACAAGAGTCCTTGAAATCCCATACTGAAGCAACATGATTGCCACAATCGTTTACGGGCCACAGCTGCTAACACTCACACCTCTCAAACTAAAATAAGAAAAAAAAACAAAAAAAACCTGATTGTCTACAGGCACACTTATTAAAAGTTGAAATTCAATATATAATGAGAAGACAGAAGATGTTAAAATACATGATTTGCATTATGTTTTTTTTCTTTAAGATTAAATATATGGCTCAAAAAAAAAAAAATTTAAAGAATTCTATAAAGTCGTTATAAATGCATTCAATTTACTTTTGTGTCTAAATGCACGGTTTAAGATCTTAGGTAACAAGAACAGTTTTGATATCCTCAAGTAGTAAATGTCTTGCAGCTCTGATCTATGCAAGGACAATTCATTTAATGACTATATTACTGTGATTAATCTACATTAACCCCTTAAGGACCAAACTTCTGGAATAAAAGGGAATCGTGAAATGTCACATGTCATGTGTACTTAAGGGGTTAAAGTAGATATTACTTACCTATGTTAAGAGATAATTAGAAAATCGTAATCTCTTAATATAATCTGTTTTAATGTTGCATTTTTATCCTAATTCATTAGAATTTTTGAAGAAATCACTTGCCTACCTTTCACACCAGCCCTTTTTATGCATCTTTAGTCAGACTGTCAGTTAACCTAATAATCTTTCGTAACTAACCATAAAAAAAAAAAAAAAAAGAACCCACTACATGGTCGGCAAGCACAGAAGAGGAAGGGGACGAGAAGCTAAAATAGAATAGAAACAGGGGTTTTCCTAGAAGATGTATCTGATTGGACAATTATCTAAAGTGAATTAAAGTCACTTCCTGTGAAAAAAGGGAGGGCTTATAAAGGATGCAGTCATAAAAACTGCAGGTTTTGCAAGCGATTTTACACTATACGACCAATGAATACATACATAAAAATATATATGCATGTGTTCATTGGGGTATATCTACTAAACTTTCTTCAAATGTGGAGTGGTCCTTTAATAAAGTGGTTTTGTTGTATAGATTAGGCTTCTGCAGTCTGACAATTAAATGGCATAGAATTGAGCAGTTAATTTCCTAGTTACATCTTCCTGACATGGGACTTACACAGCCTCTACATATATCCTGTAAGAGCGATCTAATATTTGAACTTTTCATTGAAAATAGTTTTTCAGTTGGAAATTTCTCCAGCTCTGTTAATTGCCGCTATTACCTGCAGGAGCCTCTTGTGTGTGATTAAACTTAATTGAACAGAGCAGGAAATTATAAAAAATAAAAATCTAAAGTAAATAAACTGTTTTGCGAAGATCTGATTGATTTTTTTTCCCCATGCAGGATATGAGAGTCACAGAACGAGGTATGCATAAGTAAAATTGAGCAGCGAGACTGCAGGAGCATGAACTATACACCAAAACAAATTTATTAAGATAAAGCTATTTTGGTACTTAGAGTATCCCTTTCAGGACTAAATGTTACGCTTTGCAGTCATATGTTCTCTAGAGGGAGCTCAATTTAGCCATGCATTTGTTAAAGGACTGTTGTCCTATTTTAGAATTGGAACTTTAAGACAGTGTCACTGTGCCTTAATGAGTTATTATACATAACCATAGCATAAAAGCTCATAGCTGAAATGTAAAGTGTATCAATGCCACATTCTCGATCTCAAAAAGGAACATGCAACAAAACACATGGCTATAAATTTGAAATTAAGTGAGCAACTCAGCCCACGACCTTGCAGGCCTTTGGATACCCAGTTGTTATAAACCACAAAACCAAGATTCTAATAAAATGTCCTAAAACAATTTCAAACTGAATAAGTATTTTATATTTATCTTTATAAAATGCATTCATTGATGTTAGCCTTCTCCCTGGAATCCTGGTAACCTCTTTCCAGCACTTTTGATGCACAAGTACATGATACAAACTTCCCCAGAAGACCATGTAATACAGAAATGAGACTTCCCTATTAGCCCTTTTGACAAAACTGATGTAAATGTTCTGAGATTATGAGTTCAGGGCTAGTGTTCAATGCTACTTATTTTACTCTTCATATGTATTCAACCATATGTTTATTTGTACATATACGCACAAAGATTTATTTTGTTCCACTATGTAAATATAAAAATAAAAACGTTGTATGAATTTAAATCTTGGCTAGTGCTGTGCACACTAACCATTTACCAGCAGGAAGGGAGGAGACACTATTCATTTGTAAATTAACACCACTTTCAAAAGTATTACAAGAGCAAATAGTGGATAGTTTGTCAAGAGACAAATTTTATGAGTCTACTTCTACACACACTTGCATTATTTTTCAACTCTTATAACTCAATGTGTAGCAGACTGCAGCTTCAAATGGTTCACAAACTGAATTCCTGATGTATGATCATATTGCTAGCCATTTGATATTCTCATTCAATGAGAACGGTCTAATGCAGATTTTAAGATTCCACTTCGCTCTAAAATGTAAGACTGAGCTGCAGTAAAACACATAATTAACGGATATCCACAGTGTGCTCATTATAGACATAAATCCCTTAAAAGCAATAAAATGTTTTGTTCCATTTTATAAACACTGTCCACTCCCCTGATAGCTTTGTTGGGGAGCAAAGAATTGGTGAAGGAATGCAACTGATAAAGTCATCTGACATAATAGATCAAAATGTAAATTTTTTTGTTTTTTTAAAAAATCGTTTACAGTTGGACAATAACACAAATTTCAATTCTGCATTCATATCGGTTTTAGAAAACACAAAAGTCAAATAGCTGTCCTAACAAAAAGTCAGCTAAGCCATGCACTCTGCGTCAGGAGGAAATCACAACCTCACAAGCATTAGAACGAGAGAAGTGGCAAATTTAGTGCCCCTTACAAACTGAACCTGCAGGTCTATTGTGCCAAAATGGAATTAAAACATCAGGGAATTTCATGTACAAGCTGTACAGTTCAAGAACACTGAACCAATAAAAATGCAACAACAGGCGCATTGGGGGATTCAGCAAATGCAGGGAAGGTAGCATTATGTCCAATGCACAAGGGACTCCCAAAAGGCACTTCCCTACATAATGAACTGGGAATTAAGATTTTACACAGTCTAAAAATAAAGGGAGGAACAAAAAAAACAAAAAAAAACAACTAATAAAAATTAAACAGATTACAGAAGAGTGCTACAGAACAGTTTAGAACTTTGACAAAATAAAATGGGAAGTTGGGGCAAAAAAAAAAAAAAAAAAAGCCCAAAAGAAATAGGATTCAATGTGATCCACTTATTCAAAATGTCACTGAGTCTCATCTTTGCCTCGATTCTTTTCCTCGAGGTCAGAACTGTGACGTTCATGGTCTTTGCTCTCATGGTCACGTTTATGCCCTCGTTCCTTGCTCCTACTACGTTTTCGTGGTCTCTCCCTGCTTGAACTACGGTCACGTTTTCTTGACTTCTCCATACTGTCTGTTGGACTTCGGCTTTTGCTGCGCTTATAGGATTTCTCCTTATGTCGGTTTGACCTGTCTTTGCTATGACTTCGCCCACTCGCATTTTTGCTTGGACTTTTACTGCTCTTCTGCTTCCTATCTCTACTTCGGCTTCTACTATGTCTTCGTTCCTTACGAGAATCTTTGTCATCTCTGTGTCTTTTATCATCCCTGTCCCTTTTCTCCTCACTTCTTTTGCGTTCTCTTGACCTCTCTCTTGTTCTATCTGCATCCTTGCCATTACCTTTCCGGTCATAGTCCCGCTTTCTGCTCCGCTCATTTTCTTTCTCTCTCTCTTTACGGTCTGTTTTACGATCTCTGCTTCGACTCCTTGTTCTATGTCTTTCCCTGCTTTTGCTTCTTTTACGTTCCACCCCTCGTTCATTGCTTTTTGACCTACGTTTGTCTTTGGATTCTCTTTCCAAACGCTGACGCTCCTTCTCTCTTTCCAATTCTCGGTCAAAGCTTGAAGTTCCATGGTGTTCCCTGTGATGACTCCTGCTTCTGGATCTTCTTGGTGATCTTCTGGGGCTAGCTGATCTTTTTGGAGACCTAAATAAAATAGAAAAGTCTTAATATTTCTGCATTCAAAAGTTAAGAAAACAAAAATTTAAAAAAATGAATCTCTACAAATGAAACATAACCGGTTATATTCCTTGCAGGTTGTTTGTATAATCAGTGATTCAAGATTAATTGCACATATCGCATTTGACTGGGAAACACCCACGCAAAGCCAAAACCCCCCCCCCCGCACCCACAGATTAACCTTTAGGGATTATGAATGACCCCAACATCGCCCACAGGAATTCGTGAAAAGTCGAAACATATGCATAGAAAATGCATGTAGTCATAACAGGTTCACTTTAATAGAGGACTGCCCCCATGGACATTGAATACATATTGTAAATAACAAAACAAAAATACACAATCAGATTTACTTTTTATAACGGCAGCTCTTTGAGTGTTCCATTATAGTAGCCACCTCCGGTCCCATGCTCTATGATTTGCCTTGCATAAGGACACGTCCCCAAGCAGGGCAAACATCCACGATGCCAACATCCTAGCTACAATGTCAGCATCTGGAAATGGTGATGTGTGCTTATACTCCTGGCCAGCACTAGAAGAATTGGTTAGGTCGGGATTAATCAAATCCATCACATTGCATTTTTAGATTGGTTAATCTCCCAATCTATACATTTAATTGTACGTCTGTTAACTACAAAATTAAACATTAAAATTGTACTATTACATAATAGTTTCTGCACCATTTATAAATTTGGTTTGATTAATACTACATCAATTAAAAAAAAAAAAAAAAATTGTATATAATACACAAAAGACATTGAAAAATCTAACAGTTCACCTGGACCGTCTTCTCTCAGTGTGTCTATCCACTTCCTCCAACTCCTCTGCACCTTCCTTTTTAACTTTCCTTGGCTTGGTTTTGATCTGCTGATCTATATGCTTCTGGACAGGTACTGGAATTCTTGGAAACAATGTGGAAAACCACTCCAGCTTTGTGAGAAAAGAACGCAACATTTCCCCTATAGTCATTACACAGCCTCCGCCTGCCTTCACATCCAAGTCCTAAAACAAAAATGAGGGTAGAAAAGGAAGCAACATGATAAGTATGTATTTGATTGGTACAGTTTATTTTTTATTGTGGCCTAATAACTATGTTTCTAACTGTGCAGAACAAAACTATAATAGTAATTATAGCCGGCGTATCCTATAAGTGTAATTTTGCCTGCAATATATCACTCACAGCCAGCCACAAAGAAATTCATACACAACTCCATGAAAAAACAAAGTATAGGCACCCAGAGCACACCATCTCAATGAAATGGTCCGTGTGCCATGTCCCTCTTCTGCAGGAATAGCAATGTTTACATTGCAGGGTTTGAATGCCTCTAGTGGCTGTCACACTGGTAGTCACTAGAGCCGCTTCTGCAGAAAGAGTACAACTTGGCTTTTTCTTAATCAGATGTTCTCATCGATACCATCCGATTCTCGTAGCACATGCGTACTAGTCTTAATCTTATGAGAAAGCACTGGTTTGGCTGAGATTATTAATACTGATGATCTCAACAAAGGAGGCAGGGCCAGCCGCGAAGAGAGCAGCACTGCTTCTCAGAGCAAAAGAAATGGGATGTTAGGGTTGTAGTGCTCCTTTAAAGAGGAACGGTCACATTGACCGTTCTTTGTTCCTATTACAGCTAGGGTATCTAATATAAATTCTATCCACGCGCATGTACAGACCATAGGACACAGTTTACCAATTTACATACTTTAATAAGTATGCAGGAAAACAAACATTTTTTTAGAAAACTTCTAGCACAACCAATATTTAGCTAGCCATTTGAATGTGCTGAAAGTGAGGTAGGGACAATTCCTCTAACTAAAGAACCTAAAAAAAATAAAATAAAAAAAATGATGGTGCTTTAAAGCAGATACCCTTTACTGAAGTAGTACCCATATTTCCCAAAAATAATATTGTGGGACAAGTTGCGAGTAATAGACATAATTTAAGTAGTCTACAGAACCCAGTGTATTTTAAATTTCAGATAAAATGTCCACTTCCCCCAGAACTAATGCTTTGAATTCAAGCTCTGACCAGAATTAGAGGCGAATCTTAACGTAAAACTGCTTGCACTCACACACACGTATGTGTTCAGATTAAGTTCGCCCAATACAACTGATGCAGCACAAAGATCTAGAGGAGAAAACAGCAGGTTAGCTTAAGTATGAATGGACACAAAGTCAATGTTTTTAGCGATGGCTAAATTTGGCACTGCAGATACTTGCAAATTACATTTCCCCATGATGCTCTGCTTTTCTAAATATTTTGAGTTTTTGGAACGAAATAGCAAAGGAGATTATGAATGTGCTTTAGCAGGTCTGTAAATGTGAACATGTATTCATGACACCAAGAGACTCCTTGAAAGAAATTAAAGTACTATATGCTCATACACTGCGTGCACACACAAACACAACACAGTCAGTAACCGTAATTTGTAGTCATTTGAACTCCACTACTCAATTAACATAATTTCCTTGTTAAGTACAGATAAATAATTCATATACGTAAGGTGTCAATGTGGAAAGTTATTATTGACTAAATGCAAAAAAGCACAAATGAAAAGTAAATTATTACCCTTGATGACATACCTCTTCGTCATCAAGGAAGTCTTCATACCAGTCCCATAGGTCTGTTGGTGGCTGAGTGTATCTGTAATAAATTTGACAATTAGCCAACAAAGCAATCAACGTTAGCTCATACAGTTTGTAACATACTGATAAGTAGCCTTATGCTAGACAAGCTGATAAAAGGATGCTTATCCATTAGCCAGACACTAAATGTCCCACATCCAAGGACATCAGGCACAAGCAGCTAGCAATATTGTGATGTATGCTATAAATCAATTGTTCTCCTATTATTCGTACCCTTTCCCCTTTGCACAGCAGCTCAGCTCACACTGATCTCTTATTGGATGAAAATGCAATCCGAATACACCTAGTAAAGAAGCTGCTTTGTGAAAACATTGAGTGTAGCTATAAGTACAGGGTAGCTAAAACCAAAAAAGTTACAGAGTGAAAAGCTTAATTATGAGACCCTCCACACTACTCCCAATAAATAAATCAACCATCAAAAACACTTAAAAGACCACTATAAATCAAATATACCACTTCATCTCAATGAAGTGTTCTATGTGCTGGGCCCTACAGTTTCTCTCTCCCAATTACAAAATAATTAAAAACTAGCATTAAATCCATGCATGTATTCATTGTGGTATATCTACTAAAATGTAAGTAAAATGTTAAATGTAATCCCCACTAGAATGTTCTTTTACAGTTCTCTTGAAAGGAGACACTAAAAAAGATCCACAAATCACAAGGGCATGCAGAGATTCACTCTGCATTACAAGCACAAAGCACATTGCCTACAGCGAAAATAAACTCCTATTAAACTGACATTCTACCTGAACAGTAACAAATGCTAATTTTTTTGAGTGGAAAGGTGACATGCGCATCATTTAACCCACAAAGCAGACTTAATCCCAGGTTAATTTTTTATTTTTTTATTTCCTGGAATTCGATGCAGCAAGAAAAAAATAAAAAAAAAATAAAAATAAAAAAAACACCACAGTGGAGGTTATCCAATAGTACAAAGTAGTCTGTTGGAAAGATATTCAATTCTTCAGCATGTTCATAAATATGTCCAAGATAGCGATGACATTTTTCAATAAAATTCCAGTCATATTTGCGGTCAATTGGATGAGGTTTCCAAAAAGTATCCTGGTTTTGCTTTCCTATACCAATTTTCTAAGTTACATAGGACAATGTAAAGGATGACACTGAACTAAAGAGTTAAGACATTCTAAACACAATTCAACTAAATTTTAGTCTAGTCTACACATCTGCTGACTATTTCACTGGTTGATTTTGACAGAGCAAGCCTGTCAGACAGACACCTGAAAACACTCCTTACCTTATGTACATGAATCCAAGTGCTCTTATGTAAGGGGAATCTGTGTGTGTAATAAGACCCATCACTTGCTTTCTGGTCAACTTTAATGTGAAGAGCTTATACAGAAGGCAAAATGCAGTAGACACAATGCCACCTGTGCCAACCCCACGCACCTAGAAATGCAGACACCAACATGTTATTTGGACATTAGCAGCATTGACAAGACAAAAACTTACGTGAAAAAACCCCCACAAAAGATACAAATAAATAAATTGGTCACCTGATATATCTATCTATATCTCTATATTGAAAAAACAAAACAAGAACACTGTTTTTCAGAAGCCCCTGATGGCTAACATCTGACACTGCTGTTGCACTACATTTTCTAGGCTGATAAACTACCCATCAGAATGGCTGATCTGTGTGTTTATAGCTCCATCTAATATAAAATGGCTAGAAATGCTCAAATCTTTTTTAAAGACTCTTTATAACTGGAAGTGAGCCATCTAGACACAAAGGAACGTACTGCAAACTGAAATCTCTTCCTCCCAGCTCCTTACCACCAATGAAGGTTAGCACCAAGGTCATTGCGAATTTGGGATGTTCCAGACAAAATAGGTGTAAACAGCTAGGTTTGTGACACCATGTATGGATACTCTGGTATGTGATTATGAGAGGCAGGGCATGGTATGATTGTGAATGATCAGGTATGTGTGAGAGTAGGACTAATTATATATGTGTTGATTGAAGGAACACTTCCAGTACCATAACCACTTGGGCTTAAAGTTAAGTTATGAAGGAGAAGTATCCAAGTGCAGTCTCACTGTCAGGAGTTTTGCAAGGTTTTAACCCACGTTGTTGAAGCTCCAGCACGCGACACTGCTGCCCCTGACTTCCTTCTTCTCTAATAATACAGAATCAGTGAATCCTCTCATAATGCAGAGAGGAAAAGCTGGGAGCCCCACCTTTGCACAATGTTTAATACCTGAAGGTAAGATAGTGCGCAGATACTCCTACCCACATAACTTCAATGAATTTAAAGGATCACTAAAGCCACCCAGACAATGTAATCTCAACAAGTAGCCCTGTCATTTTAACCCTGCAATGTAAAACACTGCAGTTTTGTAGGAACTGCAATGTTTACATTGCAGAGTTAAATACAACGCTAGTGGCTGCCTTCCTAACCACTAGAAGAACATCCTCTAGAACAGAATGAAACTAGGCCCTGCAATCAAATGTAATTCATAGCTCCACTAGATTGGAGTAATGTTTGCCTGTGAATCTCCAATCTAATGCTTGTGTATGTGAAACACTAGATTGAACAAGATTATGAATATGTTAGACATATTTTTGGCATGCCTAGGAAGGTGGAGTGGGCAACTGCAGTGGAGAAGACTCTGCGCTGGAAACTAGGTTAAAAAAAAATTACATTTTAAAGCAAAGGGGTTGGGACAATGATCACATCAATAGAAGGAGATCTACAATTCCTCCCCCTCACAAAAAAAAAAAAAAAAATTATTTATATTTTTGGGACTATAGGTTCCCTTGAAGTTATGAGAAATAAATATATATATATATATATATATATATATATATATATATATATATATATATATATATATATATACACACACACACACACATATATATACATATACACACATACATACATATATACATATATATATAGACATAGCAGAATGACCGCATCAAGGACTTTATAGAGATTTTCAAATAAAATTTAGCTTTTATTCAATCCATTTAAAAAGTCAACGTTTCAGCTCCCACATGGAGCTTTCATCAGGACAAAACATGATGAAAGCTCCATGTGGGAGCTGAAACGTTGACTTTTTAAATGGATTGAATAAAAGCTAAATTTTATTTGAAAATCTCTATAAAGTCCTTGGAGTGCGGTCATTTCTGCTATGTCTACATGATCCTTGCCAGACCAGCACCGGGCACCACAGGATTACACCAGGAGTGCAAGCCTTCGCTATTTATATATATATATATATATATATATATATACACACACACATACATATACATATATATATACATATATATATATACACACATATATATATACACATATACACACACACATATATATATATATATATATACACATATATACACACACACACACACGGGGCTGGCTGCACTCACCTGAACATGCTTAAATGGGGTGCTGCTGGGGGCCAATAAGTACAATAAAAATGAAAATCCAGCGAACTCCCTTATCTACTAAATAGCTACTTTGGTGCTGACAGATTTTACTACTTTTATTAAAAACACCTAATCTAGGCAAAAAAATAATGGGGATTTAGTTACATTATAAATCTCCATTATTTTTTTGCCTAGATTAGGTGTTTTTAATAAAACTAGTAAAATCTGTCAGCACCAAAGTAGCGGTTTAGTAGATAAGGGAGTGCGCTGGAGAATATATATATATATACATACATACATACATACATACACACACACACACAATATAAAATTTCTTGCCTTTAAATTTTGGCCCTGAATGAAGATTATACAAAATATTGCTAACCAATAAAGTAATCTTGTTCTCCAGCAGGAATAAATCTGTAGAAAATAAGTATCCCATGTCAGTTAGACCGCTTGACACATTGCAGTCAATGCTACTTGTGTAACAGCAGTACAAAAAAATATTAATCCTATAGCAAACGTACAAAACAAAAACTTCTAGTGGCGAACCCAGAATTACTTACCTTCACATTTCAACCTTTTTTTATTTTTACCCTCCATCCTTTTCATGACAATGTAAAAAGGCAAGAGTAATTATGTATTGTTTTCTATTCAAATAAGTGTTTTAAAGTGTTGCCCGGAAAATACAAACAGAAAGTGGGATGGAGAAGAGGCACAGAGAGAGAATGAGAAAATTTCCAGCCTCTCTCTGGAGGCAGTTAAAGCACCAAAAATGAGAAGTCACGTACTTGTACTTACCCCTCCGCACATCCCTGTCTGCCCAGCAGTTTTCCGGCTGCCTTTTTCCCATGGCTCAACATGTGTTACCTGAAAAATGATAATATGAGATTACATATTCCACGCTGATCAAAGACAGAGTGACAAATACTTTGTTCCTATAAAAAGAAATGTCACTGAGTTTGCATGGAGAGAGTACAATGCAAATTGCAGAGACCTATTCTTTGGCAAGTTAAAAAAAAAAAATTACCAGAAGTTTTAACATTTTAACTTTGTCTGAACCCAACCTCTCAAAGAGCTTTACCATCAAGATTAACTTTTTATGCCTTTTATTTTAATTTGTTCAGAATATGCCAAGGTGAGCCAGTCTCAATGACTATATAGCATGTTTGCCATCAAATAAGCCCATATGAACGGTGGAGCCTTTGAGCATGCTTGTGCATAAACATTTGTACGTGACATTCTTTAGCATGCAATTTTATTACCTGCACTTATGCACATAGAAATAATAGCATTTTCACAAAGTAATATTTAAATTACATAGTTCTCTAAAATGTCATGGCAAAACCAAAGCTACATTACAGCTGGATCACCCATTCAAACTGTAGGTGTCCATTGCTTAACAAAACACAGATGGAGCTACCAGGAATATTAAGTACTCATTTGCATGATTCTCTTCTAGAACATTAGATGCCACAGGCACCTATTGCACATTGTGTGAGGAGATGTAGCAGTAAAAAAAATAAAGAAAATAAAAAATTAACCAATAGCAGATTTATAGAAAAAAAATTTTTTTTTTAAATTACTTTTAAGTAATAGTGGCATATTGGCTACTGTAGCCTCCATTTTGTAATTCAGACAGATCTGCTTCTATTTCCATGTATAATAGCAATTACACTTTTAAATATATATTTTTTTTTTATGCAAGATTTGTATAAGCTACAAATACCAGGTAAATTCAAAGCCTCATAGCAGCAAGAAAGAATTTGTAAGTACAACATGTAAACAAGTTGGAGTGGGGCAATACATGATTAAAGGACCACTATAGGCACCCAGAACACTTCAGCTTAATGAAGTAGTCTGGGTGCCTTGTCCATCTAGGGTTAACCCTTTTTTATATAAACATAGTTTCAGAGAAACTGCTATGTTTATGTTAGGGTTAATCCAGCCTCTAGTGGCTGTCTCATTGACAGCCGCTAGAGGGCTTCCGCATTTCTCACTGTGAAACTCACAGTGAGAAGACGCCAGCGTCCATAGGAAAGCATTGTGAATGCTTTCCTATGGACTGGCTGAATGCACGCGCGGCTCCTGCCGCGCATGCGCATTTAGCCGAAGAGGAGAAGAGGGAGGAGAGCTCCCCACCCGGCGCTGGAGAAAAAGGTAAGTTTAACCCCTTCCTCTCCCCCAGAGCCCAGCGGGAGGGGGCACGAGTATGTTTTCCTGGCACTATAGTGGTCCTTTAAGACAAACAAATCAACTGTAAACCAATGTTTCCATGGCCAGGTTAGCTACATAAAATAGCACCTCCGATTAAAAATTCAGATATTTTCATATTAAAAAAAATATATATATATTTATATTTATATATTTTAAATAATATGAGCAGCACTAAATTCAATTTCCATACTCACCATATGAAGTTTCACAATTATTTTTTAAAGGAAAGATCTATTGCACAGCTCAGAGCAGAAAAAGACAGATCCTGTACCTCCTACGATAAGGAGATTACAATGTGTACTTTAATTACATAACGAGCAAACCTGCCACACAATATGGTAGACAGGAAAGCGTAATTGCCAAGTACTGTGTTTTCACAGAGAACAGTAATGTGTTCCAGATAAAAACTAGTCACTGGGAACATAAGCAACTTACAAGCAAGTTAATATGTTTGACTCCTAAAGACTTTACATACTGAGCAGTGAATTGTGGTGAAATCAAATTGCAAACTTTATGGAAAAATTGCAAAGATGAAAAAAAAAGAGAAAGTGGATGCATTTTTTTTTTTTTTACACAATGCAGCATTTTATCTTAATATTAACGCTTTGTTTTTCAATTTCCTGCTAAGTGAATAAACCCTTAAAATCCAAGCCAAATAATTTGCAGTTATGTTTCTGTAATAACAGAAGGAACAAATTAAAATGGGGGCGGGGGAAGGAACAAAAAAGAAATGAATAGAAAGCCCCACATTGAAGATTTTTAAAGAGCTGAAGTTGTCTTGGTGCTTATAGTGTCTCCTGGGGTTTTTTCTGGCAAAAAATAATTTACATTATGAAGATGGGGTAAAAGACATGTGAAATACTGTCAAGATATGCATATTGTGGCAGTGTAAATTGTAAAAATGCAGAAAAGGGAGCAGGGAGACAGCGCCTGTAGAATTGTTCTCAAATCCGGAGATATATGAAATAAGCAGAAAAACATAATATAGTGTAGTATATTATGAATCCTAGTGGAATATTAAAAACAAATGCACTTACAATTTTCTGGAGCTTATGTTCAGCTCCAGATTGATGCGCATGGACGGAACAATCCCCGTCTATGGATAATAGTAGATCCTGGTGCTTCTTAATAGGTATTGGTCCCAGGCTATGGATTGTTCTCCCGCTGGTGGGCGGTCAGATGTCCTAAGAAGAGAGCAAATTCAAGTATTGCTCAATGCTACAAGGCTTAGGTGGGATGATCCCAACCAAGGATGTTCCTGTGAGAATCTTCAGGATAAAATATCAGGATAAAAATATTTTCAAAGATAGGCCAGAGCTCTGACAGGCTCTCTCACTTTGCGAAAGCCTGTCAGAGGTGAAACGTGTTAGTGTTATTTATCTTTTTATGTTTTATGTTTTTATCATCTAAAATAAAGTATTTGCTTTACACTACCTTGGAGATTCCAGACCTATTTGAAAATATTTTTATCCTGAAGATTCTCACAGGAACATCCTTGGTGGGGATCAACCCACCTAAGCCTTGTAGGATTGAGCAATACCTGGATTTGCTCTCTGCTTAGGACATCTGACCGCCCACCAGCGGGACAACAATCCATAGCCTGGGACTAACCTATTAAGAAGCACCAGGATCTACTATTATCCATAGACAGGGTATGTTCAGTCCATGTTCACCAATCTGGAGCTGAACATAAGCTCCAGAAAATTGTAAGTGCTTTTCTGTTTTTAATATTCCACCAGGATTCATAATATACTACACTATATTATGTTTTTCTGCTTATTTCATATATCACCGGATTTGAGAACAATTCTACAGGCGCTGTCTCCCCGCTCTTTTTTCCTATTCCCAGGAAAGCTGGAAAATTGGATTGGGCATGCCTGACAGATTTACATACGTGCAGTTTGAAGATCTTTTCACCTTGCAACATGCTAACCGGAGTAAAAGAGTGATCAGTATGATACAAAGAGTCTGATCAGTGCGATTCAGTCAGAGCAGGCGTCAGTGTTGGGTTTAAGGTAAGTTTGTAAATGTTTATTACATATTTTTTAAAATCTTTCTATTTTGGTTTTGTTTATTTGTTAAAAAAGGATTTTCTGGTTTCAAAAATAAAATTTAAAAAAGTCAAATGATGCATGTATTTTCATTTTCCTACAAGAAATATAATCACACATCATGTTGCTGTATTAGTCAATCTGCATTAGGCATGGTATAGAACCATTCCACCTTGTCTGGACTGTGCTGCCCATGATGATCTGCCAAACTTCAGGTAAAGTTAAGCCATAAGATAAATTGCTATCAGAGGCCAATTTGTAAGGATGAAACTCAACCAAAAAATAAAAATAGAAAAGTGTTGCCCACATGTATAGCTAGTCCTGGCTGGACTACTATTGGGTTAAAGATACAGTGAATCTAGCTCACCAGAAGCTAGAACCCAATTGCTGTAGAAGTAAAATTCCCATTATGCTTTACCTGCAAGTTATGCTTCATAAGTCCTTAAAATGGCTCTGTCACCTCAAACTTACCTTTTTCCTACGGTTTTCTCTTCTCTTTCCCAATTTGTTCTTTTTTGGTCTATTTCTCTTTAAAACAAACAAAGTAGGATGCTACATGGTCCTACGTATTTTTCATACGCTTGACAAACGTGACAAAAGGGTGGAGATTAAAGACTATAGACTCATCTGAGCAGCGTCCTCTTCAACCCATCGTTCCTATAAGCTTTCTTGTAATTGTCCTATTTATAGTTATATCCCCCCTCTCATAATATTGTAAAGCGCTACGGAATCTGTTGGCGCTACATAAATGACAATAATAATAATGGCTTACTCCACTTCCTTCATCAAGGCAACTTTCCCACACTACTCACCTCTATCATTTCCTTCCTTCCATTGCCTTGCCAGATTGCCAAGCACCGTGGACGCCCGGGGTTCCATTCGAATCGCTCACGACTTCCCGAACACGCGCAGCCAACAAACGGGTGGTCAAGGGAAGGCAGTGACCCCCTCGCTACCAGCAATTAGTTAGAAGAGGACGGCGCTGAGAATGAGAATTCGGCGGTGGCGCAAAGAGGAGCACAGTTTGGGGGGGGGGGGGTGATTTATTAGGGGAAAAAATGATAATAAAGGTGAAGTTAGGCGATAACCTGTGAGGAAGGAAGGAAGATTTAAAAAAAAAAAAAAAGTATATATAATAAATTTAAAAAAAAATAAAGTTATTGTGCCAGAGCCGCTCTAATGAAGGCTGTGATTGTGAGTGAATGTGGCCATGCTTCCGGGGAGCTGCTGAGGAAGGCATGCAGTCGGCCAGCCAGCTTACCTTGAAGTAGATTTCGTCCACCACCTCATGGTAAGTCTTGAGTTCGTACAGCTGCACCTTGAAGTACGGGGAGGACAGGATGTTGGTGAGGATCATGGGGTTCAGGTTCATGGTCTTCTCGTTGCCCCATAGCGGTAAGACGTTGCCGGGTTTCCCGGACGGAGCGCACTTGTTCCCACCGCCTCCAGTCTGAGGGGGCTGCGGGGTCCCAGCCAGGGCCGCCGCACTGTTATTCGCCATTAGAAACCGGGGGGAAAGATGGCGGCCGTCTGACCGGAGGATCGGAAGTGACGCATTGAGCGGGGAAAGAGGAAGAGAAGCCAGTGGGAACACGCCGGTCAAGGCAGCCAATCCGAACGCTCTGCTGTGAGAGCCAATCAACGATCACCCAGCCCACGCTCACGCGGGCCAATCGCCTGGCTCGTTGTTACGTTTTGAAAAGTTTTGTTTTCTTTTTTTAAAACCGAAGCTTTATTTATAAAGTGTGTAGAGTCAATGAACAGAGTGTGGATTGGAAACAGGGATTCTAAGACTGTGCTCTGTATCCTCACACAGTACATTTTTAGTACATCATTGGACTAAATAAAAGTTAGTTTTGTTATATTGTATTTTGTTTTTTTTAATTACAGTTGTTTTTTTTTTTAAATTGCACTTTCTCCATTGAAGCTTTTATTATTAAAGCATAATGTCAGTCAACGTTTTGGCCCATCAAACATTATTATTATTATTATTATGATATTTATAGAGCGCCGTCAAATTCCGCAGCTCTTTACAATGGGTGGACGAACAGACATGTAGTTGTAACCAGACAAGTTGGACACACAGGAACAGAGGGGTTGAGGGCCCTGCTCAATGAGCTTACATGCTAGAGGGAGTGGGGTAAAATGACACAAAAAGGTAAGGATAGTATTAGACTAGTGACAGTTGCAGAAGAGGAATAAGTCAGGAGCTATTAACAGTTTAATTGATACGCTTTTATGAAGAAGTGGGTTTTTAATGATTTTTTGAAGGCGTGGAGACTGGGTGAGCATCTAATGGAGGAGGGAAGTGAGTTCCACAGGAACTGTGCAGCCATCGAGAAATCTTGAAGGCGAGCATCAGAGGTGGGAGTACAGACATGAGGGACTCTTATCAAAACCCACCTTTATGAAGGTTTATGAGCACTGTAAACTGCTACTGGTCATTGTAGTGGTTATGGTATGAAGGGCCTTTCAGTGTCATTCTCCTGCCAGTATGTTATTTTGTAAAAGGGGCTGCACTACGTGCTGGTTTCTTTTCATCCTGTTTCCATAAAAACATCTCATGCTCCATTCAGATGGAAAGAAGGATGCAAGGAAGTCCTCTGTTATTGTCAAATTGCATATATTTGCATGTAAGTGCTTCAAAAAACAAGCAAAAAGGAGATAATCCGCGCCTATGGTTTAGTACAACCTCATGTAAATAAAAGTATATACATACATAAACTTTATTGTCACTTTAGTGTCACTTCTGATGAAACCCCATGGTGAAACGTGTTATGTGTGTCTCTACCCTTTTTGGATTTTAAATATATATTTTATATATACATTTTATTTGTTAAATAAAGTGTATTCCTGTAAATCTTATTATATATTTGGTATTTACTTTATACTCATTCTTGGGTTTCCTGGATTTTACTACAATTCTGGACCTGCATAGCCCAAGTGGGGATCATACCACTAAAGCTCTGTCATATTAAAGCAGGTTCATGCTCTGAAAAATGTGTGTGAAATACCTTTTACTTTTTTTGAAGATACATATAGTACTAAACATATTACACTACTGGATGTTCTTGTCTATGTCTTTTCATATCACACTCTACTAAAGAAAAGCACCATCATCACTGCTGATTGCACCATCACCACTGCTATATTTACATCCTTAGACAGGGATTATACCATCCACGTCTTCAACAGCAGAGCTCTATATAGCTCTTGAAAGTGTGAGTGAGCTGTCAATAGAAATATATTATTCCAACTGTAATCTATATACTACTCTTAGATGGTTTGTTATCTCTGTTTCTGTTTTTTTAATATATTTATCTACAAACAAGATCCTGGTGCATATTTGTATGTATATACCTTTATTTACATGAAGTTGTACTAAACCATAGGTGCGGATTATCTCCTTTTTGCTTGTTATTTGTTCCTATATCTTCACAAGGTTGGGGAAATCTTGTGTGATAATCTGCAGCCCCTATCCAGTTTAAGAAATAGTGAGCATCTATACCATACTTTGTGTAAGTGCTTCAGCTTGCAAAAATCACCATTGCTACAACCCCCATTCAGCTGACACTCTTAGCCTATCAGCAGCTGACTGGCTACCCCTTCATGAATGATACTCAGTGACCTTCTAACCCGGGGACGGTGGGGTGATCCACCTTGAGGGACAGGGGGTAGGGGATGCCAGCGCAGACCAGCGCTTGTCTACAGCTGCACTGAATACAGAACGGCGTTGAGGGGGCTTCTGGGATGTCTCTGTAATTGGTTTTCAGTTCTCTTGCATGCCTTATACTTAAGCTAAAGCCAAGATCTGATGTCACCAGGCTTCGGCATCAGTACAGAGCTGCAGAGATTTGGGCAATCGGCGCTAATGTGTATTAGATATTCTCTGTTGCGTTTCTTCTTTTCTGTTTTTTACTTGGACAATCAGTGAAGAGAGATCACAGCAATAAACTATTGGACCACAAGGATGAGGTTCCACTACAGCATCCTGGAGGTTGGGGTGACCTCACTCTGAACTCTCTCAAAAATGTTTTAACTAAAATGATAATTAAGTGTATGTTTGAAATACAGCACAGGCAGAGTTAGACTTCTCTTTGCTTCCAGAGGTGTAACTCCACATCTGCGAGTGTCTAGCCAATGTTAAATCTGTGTATAGTGGGCATCTGCTGTAAGCACGCACAGCATTCTGTTTGTAGACAACCAATGGCGGTACACCCCCTCCCTCTATTACATCCAAGTCCTCCCCTTAGTCCACCCTGTGATGTCAATGGGGGAAGAGGAACTTGGCCTTGGTACTCTCTTAAATAGAAAGGTGAGGTTTTTTTTTCTTCTCTTTTTAAGGTTGGGGACATTCCAGCAAGGTCACTCAATAAACAAACCGTTCAAACAGTGATTTTCTAAAAACCTATAAATGGTTCGTGCAACCCTTTAAATGGTGGCGTGGTGAGAAAGTGATCCTTTAACTCATGGGTCCTCAAACTCTGGCCCCCCCAGATGTTGCTGAACTACAACTCCCATGATTCTCTGGCTATCTATGTAATTCAAAGAATCATGGGAGTTGTAGTTCAGCAACATCTGGGGGGCCGGAGTTTGAGGACCCATGCTTTAACTAATGGGGGGGGGGTCACCTTAAAATTGCAGCATCTCAGTGACCCATATGTTATTTATTATACTGCCCCCAAACATGTACTGGTGACTTAAAGGACCACTATAGGCACCCAGACCACTTCAGCTTAATGAAGTGGTCTGGGTGCCAGGTCCAGCTAGGGTTAACCCTTTTTTCTATAAACATAGCAGTTTCAGAGAAACTATGTTTATATTAGGGTTAATCCAGTCTCTAGTGGCTGTCTCATTGACAGCCGCTAGAGGGCTCCTGTCCTTCTCACTGTGATTTTCACAGTGAGAAGACGCCAGAATTGTGAATGCTTTCCTATGAGACTGGCTGAATGTGCGCGCCGCGCATGCGCATTCAGCCGAAGAGGAGGCGGAGAGGAGGAGGAGAGCTCCCCACCCGGTGCTGGAGAAAGAGGTAAGTTTAACCCCTTCCTCCCCCTAGAGCCCGGCGGGAGGCGGGGGGCACCCTCAGGGCAATATAGTGCCAGGAAAATAAGTATGTTTTCCGGCACTATAGTGGTCCTTTAAATCCAGAAATAACAGTGGTTCTTGTATCCCAACTTTAAATACACAAAGACAGGCATCCCTAGTGGAGTGCAATTATGTTTCAGCTTTATTTAAATCGAGTATTCTCCTTTTGCATCTATTTTTCTGCAACCCATAATAACCATCACTGATTTCCAAGCGGATATATGTATATATATATGTATAACCAGTAGATGGCGCACTCCTGTAGTTTTCCTGCCATACACCCCCTCAACACGTGCTCCCAAGACAGAGCGCGTGATGGATAGGACTGACGTAACAACGTCCTGGATGGCGGAAGAGATGCAAAGCGGCCGCCAATCACGCGCGTTCACTGGGACAGCCTATCAGAGCTTTGGATTCTACGGACCAATCACTGACCCTGATTCCGAAAACCAATCGGAACTCGCGCTGAAGCGGTGGTTTCGCGCGTCGCCAGGTCTGCCCTCATTGTTCTTGTTCCAATTTGAAACGTGAAGTTTTATTTATAATGTCCATAGACAATAAACAATGTAGATGGCAGGTCTAGTAAACTGTCTGACTTGGAATGACTCAAGGGGTGTCCTAGTGACCTGCTTCCCATCTGTAAATGGTATTTGGTGGCAATCAGTTGTATTGATGTGTTTTCTACTGGGATATAGTTGGAAGTATTAATTAGTGGTGTAATAATGAGCTAGTATCACACTATGGACTATAAATAATACCACTGTCATTTTACCAATGTCTGACTTAGTGGGTTGTAGATTAAGTTCACCAATATACTGGAATGCCTGCTCTGGAAGACAAAACTTAGTTTTTTTAAAATCAAATTAAGAATGGTAATATTTAGTCAAAAATAGCTTCTTTTTTTTTATAATAATTCACCAACATAAAAGACTTCTAAAGTCACCCAGGCCACTTCATCTCAATGGATTTAGTAATTATCATTAATAATCCTAATTTTGTTTAAAAAAATTACGGTGATCTGTTTCTAACTAGACAGGGTCACTATAGCATTAGTAATACAGGTTTGTGTTCCTAATGATATAGTGTTCCTTTGACTATACTCACAACTTGGTTATTTTAGCCTTAGAGACAAGCCTACACTGTTCTGGACCCACACAATGAATAAAACATTGAAAATAATCATTAACCTCTAAAATTATATTAAATATTTAGCAAATTACGGCACAGTGCAGGCACAAATTGCAAATGAGGAGGAAAATAGAAATATTGAGGGTTATGTTTAATAAGTGTTGTTTGCATTTTCATGTGCACTGGTTTGTAGTTTAAATAATATTTTTATAGGTTGACCAAAAAAAGAATTATTACAAAAGATGCTTACCTGTCACATAAAACTTTCCATTGTGACAAAAAAGGCACAATTTTGTTAATTTTCTATTAAAGGGACGCTCCAGGCACCCAGACCACGTCTTCCACCCCCCCCTCCCCGGCCACGCATGCTCAATAGGTCTCACCTGCCGGCTGATGAGGGACATCGGCGCTGGATACAGTTAAGTCAGTGTAGGGGTTTTAACCACTTCAGCAACTTGGGGTGGGAGGGAGAGGGGACCTGCAGTGCCAGGAAAACAGTTTGTTTTCCTGGCACTGGGGAGTCCCTTTAAGCAGCAAGTTTGTGAATCAAGAAACGAAAAAGTGACATAAAACTTTTGGAAAACACGTAGCAGGGAATATTTTAGCACCAATATGGGAAGCTATAGGCACAAATACACAAGTCCCTTTGTTTTATTTTTCTTCTGCAGCTGCAGCTCTGCGTCTTGCCGCGCATGCATGATAACCTCTCCATGCTTTCCTATGGGAAAACATTGGATTGCTGGGATCATCAATTCTGATAATCTCAGCCAAGGTGGCAGATCAGAGACGTTGCAAGAGCCGGCGGACCCACATGGTGTAGGAATAAAGGTATGTTTTCTACAAATTTAAGGCCACCTAAATAGTGTTTGTATTTCAGACCCTATAGTGTTCTTTTAAGATAAAGGCTTTTTTTTCAAGTTTAGGCTTTGAGAGCTTAAATGTGGGACCAAGGAATGGGTTTGTTTAGACTTTGGGAAAAAGGGTGTTTAGGGCATATGGAGTCTGTAGGGTTATTTGCAAAGTACTCATCCTCCTATGTTTTTTGTAGTCTAGTGACACTCCTTTTTTTTAATCGCATAACTGCATTAATTCTTGTACAATATGCATCACTAAGTGCTTCCCCTGCTCCTCCTGCAAGGCATTTCCTTTAAAGGCAGATGTGGAGTGATCCCTTCAACTTCCTGTCCAGCCTCACACACGTCACTCATATATCGGTTCATGCAGCTCTGCTATCATTCTTAATTAGACTGTCTGGATTAAAGAGGACACTGGCCAAAGCTCCATATACTTATCTCTCCCAATCAGCCCACTTGACCTCAAAAAAGCCATATTATAAATGCTGAAAACAAGCAACCCCATAGGACAGGCTCCCGTACGTCAGTGCCTTTTCTACCTAATGGGAAAGGGGGTGTAAGTTGCTTGTGCATTCTTTACCCTGAAGTGCATAACTGCATTTTTCTATATTAAATTGTATCTTCTATTTGCGTGCCCAGTCCCCCATTCTATCGGAATCCCTCTTCAGGAAAGTAATATCTTGCTCACAGTGTATTACTTTGCTTAGTTTTGTATCATCTGCAAACACTGAAACATGACTTTCAATGCTTATTTCAAGATTATTTATAAATAACAGAACCCAGAGGGATACCACTTACCACTTTTGTCCAGCTTGAAAATTTACCATTAATGACAACTCTCTGTACTCTATTTTTAAGTAAATGTTCTACCCAAGAACATTAATTTTCATCGAGACCAACTTCTTTGAGTTTGCACACTAACCTATTGTGTGGAACCGTGTCAAACGCCTTAGCAAAATTCAAGTAGATCACATCCACTGCAACACCCTGTTCTATACATGACCTATGTTTCAAAAAAACATGCTGATTATTTTCTGATAATAATGTTCTTCTCAATGAATTCCTGAATACTATCCCTTATTAACATTTCAAATACTTTCCCAGCCACAAAAGTTAAGCTTACCGGTCTATAATTGTCAGGCAAGGATTTTAAACCCTTTTTGGATGTAGGAACCACATCTGTGACCTTCCAATTCTCAGGTACCTTTCCTGAAGGAAAAGAATCTTGAAAGATTAAAAACAGAGGCTCACTTATTTCCACACTTAGCTTCTTAAGTACTTTTGGGTGAATACCATCAGGCCCCTGGAGCTTTGTTTATATTAACTTTCTTTAGTTGCTACAGCACTTTGTTTTGTCATCCAATCACAAATTTTCTACAAGTTTTTGCAGCAAACATTTGCATATCTTTAGCCATCCTTATTATATACTGAGGATCAATGGTTATTTAACATTTCTGCCTTTACCTCATCTGTATTAACACCCCCATCTCAGTTTTCAATGTACCTACACTTTCATTTTTTGTATAAATTTTGGTTGGTTTAGCAAATCTATTTTTGCATGGTTTATTAGCTTACTTATGTCTTTTATAGAGACCAATTTATAGTAGTTATGCTGTGTCTCCCCCAACTCCTTGGGTGCTACAGAAAAAACATGGGGCAAAGCTCTAGTTCTCAATCTAGGGGTTAAAAACCACTGGTTTAAGGTATTCTATGATCCGTATTCGCTATCAACAAAGTGCAACAAATAATAGTTTTGGTAGTTTCATTCATAATGTGCAGTTACAACTTCTCCTTTTTTATTTAATAGCTCATGGTTAGAAAATTGCTTTATAAGAACTAATGGAACCGATAGTATTCACCCCCCGTTTGTACCAGCAGAGATACAACTTTGTGGTGTCCTATGTGGATCAATACAAACCTAAAAAGGTCAGTGTCTGTCTCTTTACTTCTGTTAGAATTATAATAATTATGTTTTAGTATCTCACTGTGACGGAATGCCTGGCACCCCGACTGGGTACCCACGTCAATCGCTGCTTCCTAGTAATCCTTTAGTACCATAAGCACCGCACTTGACACCATAACCACTGTAAACCCCACAAACCGGCGCAGCTTGGTTGGGGTCTCGCTGTCCTCCACCCACCCTGGGCCGAAGACCAGGATCTAGCTTCCAGTGGGTAGACCTCTCTTAGTCCATAGAGCAAAGCAGGCTGCTCTTACAAGAGCAATCTTTGTAATCCAAGGGAGTATAGTGATTATAGCAATCCCCAGAGTGAATATAGCTCTCCAATTCCACAAACATGAGCCTAGACTTCATGGAGGATAAAACGAATCTGTTTAATGGCAGCCAGAACTGGCCTTATATGCAGGTCCCCATGCAAGGGGCACTCCCCCGGGACCTGAGAGTAGACTACAGTAAAAACATACACAATTGCATTGGCTCTCAGGTCCAGGACCCTCCAATACAAAGTAGGTCAATCCCTCTCCTGTGCCTGGGAGATAATTGAGTCAGCACTGTATTAAACTCTGTTATCTCCAGGCACAGAAAACATGCATTTTTACAAAACCCCCAAAACAAAAATACCTTTAAACAGTAATTTCCTGGAAGTCATAATTTGATCGACCTCACGCATGGTCCCATGCCCAAAACTGTTCCAGAGAATCAGGTCTTGTGGTCGGTCTAGTTCGGTAGTTTAAAAACTGAACAAACTACCGAACATATTCAAGAGTCTTACCCTGGAGCTTGTTCCCCTTGTTCGTGGGAACGTTTCCATCGAACATGGTCTTCCTAAGTGTTATAAAACTGAACACAGGCGATCATGGAAGTCCAGCTGTGTTTGGGAGTTTGTGTCCGAAAATAGTTACATGAACTGGACGACCAAACAACGCTGCCTGTGTTCATGCGAATAAGATGGCCACCACCTCGTTGTCGTCCATAGGAAATGCGGCGACTCAGACGAACACTGCGGCGGAAATTGCTAGAAAGTAGCAATTAGGCTTAACAAGCTCCAGGGTGGTCTCCGGTTTGTGCGGTTGTTCGGTTCCCGAACCATATAGTCCAGATACACGGAGACTTTTCGGTGTATATTACAGTGCCCATAGTCTGTGGGCAGGAGTTCATGGCAAACTCACTCTGGCCTGCTTGTGAAAAGCAAGGCTGGAACTGGGGGACAGGTGGCTCATCTTAAGGGGCTTGGAGGACCTTCCTGTATAGTGTGTTAAATTGGAGGGAGGGGGGGGGGCATTGTATTAATTTGAGGAAGGGGGCAGTGTATTAGATTGGGTGGAGGGACAGTGTATTAGAGTGGAGGGGGTTTATTGGATTTGGGGTCACGGTAGTAGAATAGGGGGTGGGGGAGTGTATTAGATTGCGTCTGCATGGAGGCGCTGAATGCTCCCCATGGAGATGCTGATTGGCTGCGCAGCTTTTTGCTACACATGCGCAATAGCCTCCCAATGCTTTCCTATTGGAAAGCATTTTTTTGGCTGAGCTGATCAAGTTTGAAGAACACACTCATAGCACTTCAAAATCAACAGGATAGCATCATTTGTTTTTTACAGCTGTGCAGCAGCATACATTCACCATTTCAGTCCCATTACCATAATATGTCAAGGTAGTTGGACTGAAACATTGGTTATATGCAAATACCTATCTCCTTAAAATGAATTTGCTCTTTTGTTTACTTTGAAGCTCTACGAGCTTGAGAACATCCAGTGTCAGTTAGGCATCTTTCTTTTTAGACTGTACTTTCTGAAAGAAACCTAAGTTTCTTTGAAAACTGAAATGTTTGGTTTTTTGCTGCCCACATAAACTTAAACCTTGTTTATTTAGCCCGTGTTAGCCTTTGAGTTTGACATGCTTGTTGTACAGGGTCATAGAACACCCTGCATATTTAGTGTGTGCAGGGTTAAATCCCTGCTCAATCGATGGAATCTAGGGATTCCCTCTGTCTGCTGGGGCCCCAGACTTTTAGATGAACTGGGAGCCAGTGCTTCAAACAGTTCTTTAATTTGACATTTAAATGCCCTAGTGATTTCAGTGTGAGCAGGTTTAAATCCCTGATCACACCCCTAACCCCACATATCAATGAATAATCGCCTCTCCTTAAAGTGCATAAGCCAGTTTTAGTGGCCCCACACTTTTTGATGCACTGTTTGCAGTGTTGGAAGCAGCACTTTAAATAGGCATTTAAATGTCTATGTGAATAATGCAACGTGAGCAGGGTTAAATCCACCACTAACCTTGGCGGGAGGGGGACCCTGAGGGTGGGGGCACTCTCAGGGCACTATAGTGCCAGGAAAACGAGTATGTTTTCCTGGCACTATAGTGGTCCTTTAATGTAAGCATTGGGTATAGTTGGGTTAGCGTTAACTATCAAAAATTAATTTAGGTCCTAAACAAATTAGCTATTTAATAATCCGGACTGATATATTAATCTATTTTGAGTTCTTTTTAATTAGTTGCACTGGATGTGTAAAAATTATTATAAGCCAAAGTGTGAATTGTTTTCTCTAAATTCTTTCCTATTTGTAACATTTATTTCACAAGTACTGTTGTGTTAGGTATACATATAGAATGTTAAATGAAAGCCTTTTCTGTCCTTTAAAAATTGGTATATAATGTGTATCGGGTACTTGAAGAAAAAAAAACCTTAAATTACGGTGGAACAAAGCTTCTGCTCAAATTCAAGGTTTTGTTTTGGTTCAGAATGTTGACTATTGCCTCCGTCCGTGACTTAGAAATATATAGAATGTGTCGGCAGATAAGAACCATTTGCCCGAGGGGGTGTGGTCCAACCGTCGACCGAGCTGGACGCGTGTGTGTGAAGCTCTGCTCGGCACATACCGCTAACAGCACACAAAAGCAATTGGTACTGGCCCACTGTCCACATGGATAAGCGCACCCCACGTAAACACCCTAAAAAAGCGTCCGAAACGGGCGTGAAAGTGACTGACCTGTTTGCGGCCTCCCGCGTGGCTCAGGCTGGCAACCAAAATGGCGGGCGATACCCACCGAGCACCACTGCCTCAGATAATGAAGAGGACGCTGGACCCTCCTCACTGCAGCCTGACACAGCCCAAATCCTCATGAAGCTGTCAGAAGTGCGCTCCTACCTGGCAAGGGAGATCACCTGCTCCACGAGCGAAGTCAAAGCAGAAATACATGCTCTGGGAGCACAAACGACCATCCTGGAGCAGAAATTGGAAGAGACAAGCCCACGATCTGGTGACCGATAGTCTCATCACTCACAGTCCGGCTCCAAACCGCTGAATCCACCATAGAAGACCTAGCTAACAGGTCTTGGCGCAATAATATACGCCTGAGAGGCTTGCCGGATAGAGATGGAGAGGTACCAATGACAGACATTAGACTCCCCATCCTGAGACCCTTATGCCCTGACATACCGGGAGAACTGTGGCATGTTGACAGAGCTCATAGAGCCCTGAGAGCTTGGAGAGCCGACGACTCACAACCCAGGGATGTCATCATCCGCTTCCATTTCTTCCAAACCAAGGAAGCCCTGATGGCTAAAAGCAGAGATGGCCCGATCCACTATAAAGGCGCGGAACTGACGCTGCTCCAAGACCTCTGACCAATCACCCTCCAGAGGCGCAGAGAATGGAGACCAATCACTGACTTACTGAGATAGAAGAACATCAAGTACGCTCGGGGCCATCCATTCGCCTTCAAAGATGGCCGCCCTCACACATTGCATCTCACCGGTGATCCGGGAGTCTTCCTACGCAGCCTGGGGATCCAGACTCTGGTCCAGATCCTGGCACCAGCGGACATATCTGAACTACCCACTCCAGAGAGGGGCACACCGTGTGCAGGTAACGACCACCGAACCGCCTTCACTGGGGACACTAGACACTCGGCGCCCGGCTGGGGGACTGCTGGTGGCAAGGCCCAGGCAGCTGAGCAATGTCCTTACACTTAATATCCCTTAATGCAAAGGGGCTGAATGCCCCCAAAAAACGGAGGCTCATGTTCCGCGAGCTTAAACGTTTGAACGCGGATGTTGCATTCTTACAAGGGACACACTTGCCCCATGGCTCCCATGTGGCCCTGAGAGATGACATCTATTGCTCTGTTTTCGAGGCACTAGCGTTCCGAAAGCACAACGGGTAGCCATAGCAATACACAATAGATGCCCACTTCAAGTCACACAGGCTGTCTCAGACCCGGAGGGGAGGTTCCTCATACTCTTATATTCACACACACTGCACCTTGTTAACATATATGCACATAATGATCCAACACCAGCTTTCTGGGACGACTATTTGCCTCGTTTCCACTGAGCGTAACGGTTCGGTATGGTACGCTATTTTGAGTGTTTCCATTATGAAAGGGGCCCATACAACCGAACCGCACCGTTCATGGTCCCCCTTCAGATATAGGGCCATAGGAAATGGTACGTTACGGTTAGGGCGGCGCTACTAGCGTCACACTATACAATCCATTGATTGGCGGACATGAAAACGTCAATGCTCACGACAAATAACACTCTAGGCATTTTTTCTAAACCCCACATGGCCCCTCGTGGTCCGACTTGCAGTGGAAAAGCTCACCCGAATAGGCTGGACCCTTCTAACCCTTCCAAATTGTACCGACCCGAACCGTTATGCTCAGTGGAAACGAGGCATTAATGACCCAACTTGCAGACCTTCCCCACGGGTTCGTAGTCGTTGGAGGGGATTTCAATGCAGCCCCATGCCCGGCGATAGATAGGAGCTCTAGAGACGGGACAGCTGGGTTCTCAGGGACGAGGGACACATGACAGACTACTCCACGGCTTCATACAACAAACGGGACTCATTGACATTTGGAGAGCACATCACCCATGCACAAGGGACTACACATTCCACTCTGCTCCCCACAACACATACTCGCCTATGTATATGTTCCTAGTTAATGGGGCAATGGTGCCCAGAGCGACCCACTCACACATCGGCACTATATCGTGGAAAAACCACGCAGACATAGCGCTAACACTGACCAACCTCTGTGCGGCTACCCCGTGGAGCTGGAGGCTTAACACAGCACTCCTAAGGGACCCGGCAGTGGTTGATACAATAAAGGAGGAGCTGAAAGCTTACTTCGCCCTGAACACCACAGATAACATCCCCCCCAGCTACCATTTGGGCAGCACATAAGGCCGTAATTAGAGGGACCCTAGTGAAACAAGCCACCCTTAAAAAGAAACCGTAATAACGGACCAACTTGCCACCCTACGCAGAGTAGAACAACAACACAAACAAAACCCTACCCCAGCCAAACTGCAAGAACCGCGAGCAAGGTGCTTAGAGGTCAAAGAAACACTCTTAGATGACACAGCTAGGTCACTAAACTGGACGAGAAGGACCTACTATGACAGGGCAAACAAAATGGACTCCCTGCTAGCCAGAACGCTAAGACCCAAACAGAAACATGCGCACATAACTAAAATCAAAGACAGGCTAGGGAACCTACAGACCACCAACTGACGTAGCTCAGGTTTTCACCGACTATTTTCAGGCCCTATACAATCACTCCCCTACTCAGCGGGGCCAGGAACTAGAGGAGGAGGACAACGTCAGCACATACCTACAACAACAAGACTTACCAAAACTGACAGGAGAGACCATCCAAGTCTTAGGAGGCCAAATCACGGTAGATGAAATAGATGCCCAATCTCATCGCTAAAGGATAACAAAGCCCCGGGACCGGACAGCTTTGACGGGCCTACTTTACAACGTTTAGGGAGGAACTGGTCCCTCACCTGACGACATGGTTCAACGACCTCATGGACGGTTGCAGCACGGACCGAGACATGTACCTAGCGAACATAGTCCTAATCCCGAAACCGGGCAAAGACAACACTAGCCCTGAGAATTATAAACCCATATCCATGATCAACCACGACGGTAAGTTATTAGCAAACGTATTAGCGATGAGACTGAACTCGTTATTATAACGGCTGGTCCACGCGGACCAAGTAGGCTTTGTTCACGATAGACAACTATTCGAGAACACACAACGCAATATTGACATTATCTGGAGGCAGACGAAGACAGGGTAGCCGTCTCTGATACGCTTACTAGATGCCAAAAAAGCATTTGACAGGGTCCTGCCTATCTGGGCTTCCCAGCCCCATACATTACAGCAATCACCGCAATGTACACTGATGCAAAGGCTCAGATTCGGTTCACCGGGGCCCCGAACAGACCCTTCGGTCTCGGGAATGAGACTACACAGGGCTGCCCGCTCTTGTTTGTTCTCAAACCGCTTTTACATAAAATCAGGAACCATCCTAATATTCACAGGGTGACCATTGGGGGGGTTAAGGGGGAACAATTCAAAGTGGCAGGTTACGCAGATGACATACTCCTCACACTGACTCACCCAGAGGACTCAATGCAGATCCTCGTACAGGTGCTAGAAGTATATGGCGGCTTATCGGGCTATAAAGTTAACCTGGGAAAGTCCAGTGCCCTACCTCTCAACATGACAGACATAGACGCCACCTTTATCACCACAACGCACCGTATGCAACTAAACCACACTGCCATTAAATATTTAGGAGTCAGATTAACGGCCTTCCCTGACCAATTATACGTGCAGAACTATATACCGCTTTTTAAATATCTGATTGGCGACCTGATTAAGTAGGTTAATAAACCTATATCGTGGATCAGCCGAGTCCACACAATTAAAATGAACATCCTCCCCAGAATCCTATTCATGTTCCTGGCCCTGCCTATCCCTATCACCTAAACTGATCTGGCACTGCTCCAACAGACGACAGCGAACTTTATATGGAATAACAGACGACACAGAGTATCTCGAAACGTTTTGTATCGCTCAAAGTGCTCGGGGGGTCTGGGAATGCCCAATCTTTTTTATTACTACTTAGTAATAAGCAACCAGCTGTTGCACTCCCAATAGGAGGAGATGGGTAGATCTAGAGTCTCTCATGACAGGCACAGATCTCCCCCAATTCTACTTCTGGCTACTCAAGAAACACAGGGTGTTTCTCAGATCGGACTGCCCGTCCATACTCAACTCCGTCCAGGTCTGGGACAAATACGCAGTGAAATATGGCCTAGTGAGGCTCCCTTCCCCAATGACACCTCTGTTTAGGAACAGAGCATTCCCCCTGGGGATGAAACCCCGAGACTTTAAAATCTTGGAATATGCTGGACTCCAAAGGCTATGCCATATGACTAACGGAGACCGCATACTCACTTTTGACGAATTAAAAGAGAGGGTGACTCTTACACCTGGAGACTTCTTAAGGTACCTGCAACTTAAAGATTTCATCGGCCAACCCAACATAAAAGAACTAGCTAGCAAAAATGTTACTTCACTAGAAAGCATGTGCCTGAAGGAATCAATACACAGGGGCATGATCTCATCCATCAACACCCACATAGCCTCTAATACAACAGAATGGGGCAGCCTCACATATATTGATCAAAAGGAATCAGACTTGGGAGAACAACTAGAGGGGGTTGAGTGGCAGGAAATCTGGGAAGCCAATAACTCGGTCTCAGTTTTTACAACGGTCCAAGAGCAGGCTTATAAAACTATGTAAACAACACCGGTACTGCTCTACCGCATGCAGCAGACCCCCAACGACCTCTGTTGGAGGAACTGTGGGGGGAATGCCCAGTAGTAAAACCTTTCTGGCAAGAGGTAGGAAAACTCCTGGCACAGATCTTTCAGCGTAGGGTGGAGATCGATCCCTGGGTCTTTCTGCTCTCTAGAACACGGGACGACTGGGTGAGATCAGACCAAAAACTCCTCCATAAATTAACCCTAGCGGTGTGTAGAGCCCTGGCACAAACCTAGCTTCAAGTGAACACCCCACCTCTCTCCGTAGTAATACATAAAAGGAAAGACACCTGTCTCATGGACAGACTGACTGCAATTACCTGGGGATCCCTGCAGAAACACAAAAAGATGTGGGAACCATGGCTAAACGCTGATATGGGTGGTTGAACAGGGTGTCGGGGAGGGCGTCAAGGATCTTGAGCCCGCCACGTAGGGACCCCCTCGGTGCTCCTGGCTCACCGCTGGCTGGGCCTCTTTGCTGCTTCTCCCTGCCTGGGTCTGCAATGCTTTCCTATGGACGTCCAGCGTCTTCTCACTGTGATTTTCACAGTGAGAATCGCGGAAGTGCCTCTAGTGGCTGTCAGTGAGACAGCCACTAGAGGCTGGATTAACCCTCAGTGAAACATAGCAGTTTCTCTGAAACTATGTTTTCAGCTGCAGGGTTAAAACTAGGGGGACCTGGCTATAGTGGTCCTTTAAGTTGTTGTTTCACCAGTAGTCTCAAGAAAATATAAATAATTTGAACAAATATATGCCATTGCTGCATCATGTGATGTGATGAAAAATTGATGTATCTATTATTTAACCCCTTAAGGACCGAGGACGGTTCAGGACCGTCATCGGCATTTTTGCCTTGCCGACCGATGACGGTCCTGAACCGTCCAAACGGTCTGGGGGTACTTACCTGATCGCCGTCGTTCCCCCGGCGGCGATCAGTGTTCCTCCAGTTGTGGGGAGACTGCCTGCAGCCCAGACAGTCTCCCCACGGCAGATTAGGACCCCTGTGGCCATGTGATCGCTTAACACAGCGATCACATGGTCACAATAGGTGTCCATAGTGCTGCCTGCAGGGGGACTGCCTGTGCTGACAGGCAGTCTCCCTGCAACTGTAAAATCAGAAAAAAATTAAAGTTAATGGTAATAAAAAAAATAATAATAATTATATATGTATAAATATGATATATAGACATATATTATATCTATATAATATATGTCTATATATCATATATATATAATGTCATACTAAGTGTATTTTTATATTAATATGTACTTATATTAATATAAAAATACACTTATAATTAAATTACACACGTATATATATAATATATATACTAACTATATATATTGTATATATATATTATTATAAAATATAAATAATAAGTAATTTAAATTAAATAAAAAAAATTTAAAATAATAATAAAAAATTTTTAAAAAAATTATATAGCTATATGAAATTTTATTCTAACTGTATTTTAAAATTAATATATATATATTTATATCAAAATACACTTAGAATGAATTTGTATATATATCTATGTATATAAAAATAAATAAAAATAATAAGAAATATACATACGTCCATATACAAAATTACATAAATAATTATATAAATATACACGTAGACTTCAAATATATAAATATGCATATATATTTAAATTCTACGTGCGTATTTATGTAATATTTTTACATAATTCAGTAATTTTATTGATTGCAATTTGAGGGACCTGCCTGCCAACCCAGGCCGAAATTCCAGAGAATTTAATTTGCTAGCACTGTATTTTACCCTGTAACGTTCTACGACACCCTAAACCTGTACATGGGGGGTACTGTTTTACTCGGGAGACTTCGCTGAACACAAATATTAGTGATTCACAACAGTAAAACATATCACAGCGATGATATTGTCAGTGAAAGTTACTTTTTTTGCATTTTTCACACACAAGCAGCACTTTTACTGATGATATAATTGTTGTGATACGTTTTCCAGTTTTTAAACACTAATATTTGTGTTCAGCGATGTCTCCCGAGTAAAACAGTACCCCCCATGTACAGGTTTTATAGCATTTTTGAAAGTTACAAGGTCAAATATATGGGTCAAATATTTTTACATTGAAAATAGCCAGGTTGGTTACGTTGCCTTTGAGAGCGTATGGTAGCCCAGGAATGAGAATTACCCCCATGATGGCATACCATTTGCAAAAGAAGACAACCCAAGGTATTGCAAATGGGGTATGTCCAGTCTTTTTCAGTAACCACTTGGTCACAAACACTGGCCAAAATTAGCGTTCAATTTAGTTTTTTTACTTTTTTCACACACAAACAAATGTGAATGCTTACTTTGGCCGGTGTTTTCGACTAAGTGGCTACTAAAAAAGACTGGACATACCCCATATTGAATACCCTGGGTTGTCTACTTTAAAAAATATGTACATGTGGGGTGTTATTCAGAGATTTATGACAGATAATAGTGTTACAATGTCACTATTGATACATTTTAAAAATGTATGTTTTGAAACCGCAATATCCTACTTGTACCTATAGCCTATAACTTGGAAAAGAAAGCAAAAAAGCACGTAAACACTGGGTATTTTTAAACTCAGGACAAAATTTTGAATCTATTTAGCAGTTTTTTTCATTCGCTTTTGTAGATGAGTAAAAGATTTTTCAAGTAAAAGTCAAAAAAACATGTATTTTTTTCAATTTTTCATCAGATTTTTGTATTTTTTTTAAATTAAAATACATGAGATTATATAAATAATGGTATGTAAAGAAAGCCCATTTTGTCCTGAAAAAAACAATATATAATTTGTATGGGAACAGTAAATGAGAAAGCGGAAAATTACAGCCAAACACAAACACCACAAAAGTGTAAAAATATTCCTGGTCGCAAATGTACAACATCGCAAAAACAGTCCAGTCCTTAAGGGGTTAAATTTGTACCATAATCATTTCTCGTCCCATAAAAGCCGGATAAATTGTTTTATATGTTGTTTTTATAGTAAAAGGAAAGCAAACAATCCTGTTAGTCTTCTGAGCCTCTCTTTTTGTGCAATAACACTGGCACGCATGCGAAACAGCAAGTTGTGTCTAATGAGAAGCACATGGAAAACGGTGCCGATCACTTGATCGAGACTGTTAAATTAAATTTTTTTCCACTTTATTACTTAGGAACTAGTTACTTTAAAGAGTAACACTGTTTTTGTTAGCAGGTATTCCATATTAACCCACAGGGATGTGGAATTCATATTGCCCGCGACATGAAGTTCTTGGCAGGAAGATTTTTCATTCTTTTAGTCCTGCTGCGGGCAAGTAGCAGGGCTGTCTTGAGGGAATTGGTGCTGGCATGGAGTGTATCTGCGGCAGGAGGAGAACCAGACCCTCTGTCGCTCACTTCGGCGGCTCACAGGGAGGAGTAAGGAGCGGCAGCAACCAGCCTCTCCTCACAATGCTCAAGATTCATGACCACCAGTATTCAACATGACGTAATATCCTGACGGCTGACACGCTTTTAATGAGCAGAGACAGCATGAGACAGGCTGCACATCCACTGAACATCAGTTGGTGGTAATCTGTGCTGTATGTAGAATGTGTACTCACATTACTATTCATACTTGAAACGGTATCATTTCATTTTGCTTTTGCTACTTGTTTAATGACCTGCATAATATTATATTGGAAATGGTTGCATGTTTCTACAATGTATTTGAACATTCTGTTTGTCTTTTTGCATTGCAGGTTGCAGACCTGGGCTGTAGCAATTGTTCACTTCTGAGAAGGTTAAAGTTTTGTGATTGCATTGAGGAGCTTGTAGGCCTGGACATTGATCAAAGATTGCTGACAGACAAGAAGTAATTTATTTATTCGATTATTTTATGAAACAGTGTTCAGCTCTAAGTGCTATTTTCTAGATAAGAAACTCCTACTCTGTAATGTTATTAGGATCTTCTATCAAAATGTAGAGTGATTAGAGTTTAATTACACTTCAACATTAGTCCATTGATCACATTTGTTTTTAAAGTAATGGGAACATCTTGATATAGTAACCATATCTAAACTTAGAATGTGACAGACACTGTAATATAATTCATTTAATTAGTTTGTCTATTTTCCATATCACTTACCTCACATTTTGTCATTGTTAAATGGAGCTATTGGTAACGTAATACACACTGTCATGGATTTTTTGGAATATGCTCCACTGGGCAGTTTGTAAAGGATCTTACAAGAGGAACTCATTCATTTCTTAAGTGCAAGCTTTGTCCTTTATCACCATTTGTTTACTTCTTTCCCATATCAACTGGGAGTTATTGTAAGTATGTCTTACCGAACCACTTTTTTGTCATTTTCTAGTATTTTATGTGCCTTTCTCTAGCCTCCTTAAAGGGACACTAAAGTCCCTAGAACCATTACAGCTTATTGTAGTGGTTCTCTAGTCTGCAGTATGCATGGAGATGCCAAATGTTCCCCATAGAGATGCATTGTTTCTATATATCTCTATAAGGTGAAATGCATTTTGCCATACATACACAATAGCCTGCCAGTGCTTGTCTATGGGAAACATTGGATTGACAGAGGTCATCAAGATTGGCGAAGGTTGGGTCAGCCAATCCGGGGAGGGGGGAAAAGGTAAGTTTAATCACCTTTTCACTACAATCTGAAGGGAGCCGGTGACCTAAAAAGCTACTCCAGGACTAGAGTATTAGGAATACATGTTTGTATTCCTAACACTATAGTGTTCCTTTAAGTGCCTCTACTGACCTCTCCCTTTAAGGGTCTTTCCCTAGCGCCCCATAGTGTCTGTCAATGCCCACACCCAGTGTTTTTCTTTGGTTCCATCTTTCAGTGTTTATTCCACCCATCTCACCTTACCTGAGTAATATACCTTAAAGGTAGCATGGCCGTCACAGCGTTGCTAAGTTGTCAGTGGTCAACTTTTTTTATGTTCGGTCTCAACACTAGAATACCACGTGACTGGCAGCAATGTGGGGAATCAGAGTTTGTGATATAATGTTATATACTTTATCTGTCGGTCTGCTGGGAGCTGATAAGGATTCTGTTTTTAAAGCTGAAAAGAAAAGAAGTGTTCAGCACTGACAAGTGGACTGGGCTACAACATCCTGAGTGCATCTAGGGCGGGATCCCAGGCAGCTTCCCAGCTTGCTCACTTCTGGAAACTGGCCTAATCATCAGCATGGCCTTTAAGAACAATGACAGAGTGAGGATTGGCTCAGGATTTATGCAACTTCCTGCTTGCAGAAAATCTTAGAGCTGAAGATCATGGAGAGTTACAGCAAATACAGTAACTTCAAAATTTAGGATTTGCCAAACAAGTGGCCACATGTATAAAATTGTTATATAACGTCACGTGCTGATCATATTGTTTACCACACTGTGTCTTTTATCATTTAGGGAATCATTGAAACCACTCCTAATCAGCTACTTGGAGCCCAAAAAAACTCGACTGACTGTTTCTCTTTACCACGGCTCTGTGACTGAGAAAGATCCTGCATTGATTGGTTTTGATTTAATAACTTGTATCGAATTGTAAGTATTCCTAATACATTCATTGGGTATGAGTTGCGCTAAAAAAAAATCCATATTTCATGTAGATACTTTTTTTTAACCTTTTTTTTTTTTTACCTTTAATATCTCTGCTTTATACTTAATTGTTATGAAAAAAAGCCTGATGTATTACAGGAGGGCTTTTTTCTGATATTTAGTTTCATAAACTGGAGTTGAGAATGTTTGCTTAAGAGCACAATTGTACTTTGTTTACTTATTTTTTTTTTTATTAAAGCAATTAATGTGATATAGATCATCTGTTCTTTTTTAAGGCCTTAGTTATAAAGTTGTTAATATGCAAGCAGTAGCAAATATAAATACAAAAAGATTTAATTTGTGAACATCTTAACTCCTTCTGGCGGAACCAGCCTTGCCACTGGGCATTGGAGAAGACTGATTGCCAGCCTCCTGCCCTGTGACTATGGCCCCATGTTGAAATGCTTGATTTTCCCCTGCAAAGACACGAAACCCGGGTCATTCGGTACTTGCCCTATTTGAACAGTGATACCCCAGATAGCTATGCAATGGAGCCCATGCGTATAACGAAAAACTATGTGAAAGACTTTGGCTCCATGGCAATTGAACTGTATGTATGTAATCTGAGCGCCATTCGGTAATAATGTGCGCTCAGATCTAAGCTATCTGGGGATATGTTGAATGTACCTGTTTTATGCAATAGCTGCACAGTTATATATTTCTATGTATTTTATTGTCTTTTGCTACCATGTGTTCAATGGAGTTTTTCCTCTGTCCTGGGAGATAATCGGATTACTTCCCAATTTTCTCCAGGATAGAGGACTCTGTGGAACTGGTTTGGGCTGGAAAAGCCATGCTTCAGTGGTCACAAAGGACTTTCGACCTAAGTATATTTATATTTGAAGGACGCTTATTTCAAATATGTAATATTGCATGCATACTTTTAAAGTTATAAGAATTGTGTAAAAACTGTATATTTTCTGCCTGTGCTAATTAAG
>OW240919.1:65952718-66080240 GCA_933207985.1 Pelobates cultripes
ATTATTGGAAGGGTTTAGGGGGGCTACTAATATGGATGGGAGGAGGGGGGAGGTAGAAAAATTATTGGAAGAGGTAAGGGGAGTACTAATATGAATGGAAGGGGCAGGGTGGGTTCTAATATGCATGGAAGGGGTTAGGGGGTACTAATATGCATGGAAGGGGTAGGGGGGTTAATATGCGTGCAAAGGGGTAGGTGGGGTTCTTTTGTTCATGGAAGGGGTAAGGGTGGTTCTAATATTCATGGGAGGGGTATGGGTGGTTCTAATATTTATGGAAGGGGTAGGTGAGGTTCTAATATAAATGGAAGGGGTAGAGACGGGTAGTAAAATGTATAGAATGCATTTCTGACAGTGTCACTGAATGACAGTTAGGAAATGTGGTCACCCTAAGTCAGGAACAGTATTACAATCTGTATATGTATAAAAAGTAATCTGCAAAGTACAAAATGTTTGAGTCATATGTCGTGCTAAAAATTAAGCTAGGAATATGCATATTTTTTTATTTTTTTAAAATAATTTTTAGAATAATGATACAGACATTGTATTTCTTACATTTGTGATGATTCTTTTTTCCTCTCTATATTCAAGGGACACTATAGTCGCCAGAACCACAACAGCTAAATGTAGTAGTTCTGGTGTCTATAGCATGTCTTTGCAGGCTTTTTAATGTAAGCACTGCCATTTCGTAAAAAGACAGTATTTACATTACTGCTGAGGAATACCTCTAGTGGACACTCAGATGGCCACTAGAGGTGCTTCCTAGTCGAGACATGAATGCCGCCCTATGAAGTATCTGCGCATGTGCGGCAAAGCTGCGCATGCGCACCAGAGAGCAATGACGCTTCTGAATAGAAGCGTTTTATTGCTCCCTGCTCGCACCCTCCTATTTCGTCATTTTGACGAAATAGGGGGCGCGGCATCAGGATCCCGGCACTGTATCCGGGTAAGTAAAATTCCTTCCCTGTAGTGACCCTTTAATGTTATTATTTAATCATTTATATAGAAACTGCAAATTCCGTAGCGCTGTACAATGGGATAAACAACTCCTAGTTTACGGAATAAGAATACACCCGGCGAGTAAAAATGTTATCCCCCCCAGATTTTTTTGGGTTCCTACGCCCATGCATTCCCGTAATGTGATTAGTGAAATCTATATGCCCTTAAATGCACTCAAGAAACCTTCTTCTAAACAGAAAGGGTTTATAAATAGAAAATAACTCGACTCCCTAAACATCCAGTTGGTATGTTGCATCCATTTGTGCATCATTTGTGTGTAGTCTTACAATCCTGGCTCTACCCGTGACCCCGGGATCCTCCAGGGGTCATACCTTAATAACAGATTTGGGAATGGCCAAATGATGACAGATATCTCCTGGTTGGGTAAGCAGTGCACTCATTCATTACCTCTGTCACACGCATGCAAATGTACCATTAGCACTAATTATTCCATGTTTCTAATGTACTAAGTGTAATAATGGATATGCCTGTCTTTCTTAGTTAATGATCCCTCTTAGGAAAGCAAAGACATGCATAATTACAAGTTAGGGTTACCATACGTCCAGCTTTGGCCAGACATATTCTCTTTTTTTCTTCTGTCAGGCTGCTTTATTTACAAGAAATGTTCAGCCGAGATGCATTTTAATTTTTTTTTGAAAATATAAGTGTGTACGCCAGTGGAGCCTGTTGCCGAGACCACTTTATAGAAGTTGCAGGGAAGGTCTTTGTGAGGGGCCCCTGCAGCCTCCTTCTACACTTTTACCTTCGCCCTATTACACTATGCCTGGGAGTTTACACTATGTCTCTTTTCTTCAATATAGTCACAACCAATTACATGATGTGCAAAGAAGATTCTACATTGCAACAGCTGCAATGCCTCTGGAGAGGGAGAGTGAGAGGAAGTCCTCATGATAGCGCTCTACCAACAATACACTCCTGCATTTACACTGACATTAAATACTTCACATATACCGAACAGTTTCAGTATGTTACAGCTCTATCAATGTGTCCACAACATATTTCTACGGGTAGCATGTGATTGGTCATTGCTAATGTTTGCGCTGGGTAAAAAGGGACAAATCCGCAAAAGCGAACTCTGAAGCCAAGAAAAATATTTTTTTTTTCTTTCTTTTTTAATCGTTCGGAATGGAATCTTGACAAAAACTAATAAATGCGTACTTTTAACTGCATTGCTAAAATCCATTTTCATTTTGTAACCTAAACATTCCCTTTAACCCCTTAAGGACACATAAAATGTGTGACATGTCATGATTCCCTTCTATTACAGAAGTTTGGGCCTTAAGGGGTTAAATCATTAAAAAAAACCTAGCAAAGACTGGTCAGAGATTCTGTTTTAATCTGTCATTGCTATGACACAATTCTGCCACTTGGGGAAGTCTTTGCTTGCTAGACAAAGATAAGCACAGACACTTAGAGGCAGAGGAAATTGGGAGTGTAGGTAGTCTCTTGAAGAAAAGTTTCACTTTCTGTTATAGTTCTGGGAATGAGCCGAGAGGTTTATTAAAGCTTCCAGGTCACTTTGTGAACAATTAATATGGAGGTATGTTTCCATAAAAGCTGTGTAAGTATTGAGCTGCTGGGCCTGGGAGATATGTTGCAGAACGTTCTATGTATGAAAGAGTTTAGTAGAAACTGCAGGGACTACCCTACTTGATCTGCCAATGGCCAGCAACAGTTAATTTGTAGCTCCTGAATGAATATTGTGTTAGCTTGTTATGCCTGTTTAATTGGGAATGTGTGTTACATGCAGTATGCCTGTAAGGGCAGTGCTAGCTGCAGGGTACATGTTCTATAAGCAGATTATGAAACGTGCAGCAATTCATGTATGAATGAGAAGTATACATATAGCTTTATTAAAGTTCCATTTTTGCTGTGATAATTGTTACTATGGAGTATCCCTTGCTAACAGGTGATTTACGTGTTTAGCCATCAATACAGCAGGTAATATTAGGGGGTGTGCACACAGAGAAAAATACCATCTAAACTTTACGTTAAAATAAATACTAACTTAAAAACAAGGTGCAAAATAATGTTTTTTGCACTAATGACCAGGTGTAAATGGAGAAAGTCATGATTTTTTTTAACCCAAACTCATTTTCATATTCAGGGCATTACTCACAGTTGTGTACAGTGTTTAAAGGGACACTATAGCAACCAGAACAACTACAGCTTAATGCAGTGTTTCTGGTGTGTATAGTAGGTACCTGCAGGCATTTTACATAAGCACTGCCTACTGAGAAAAGACAGTGTTTACATTATTGCTTCGTAACACCTCTAGTGACAGTCACTCAGATGGCTACTAGAGATCCCTGAATCAGCACTGATGTTCAGGATCTCCACGCTCTGCATGGAGACGCTGAACTCTTCCCAGAGATTCTATATATCTCTGTGAGGGGATGCTGTTTGGCACAGCAATATCCTTTTCCTATGGGAAAGCATTGGCCATCAGCCAAGGAGATGGAGCAGGGGTGAGGCTAGCCGCAATGCAGCCAACACCGCATGGGAAAAAGGTGAGTAAAGCACCTTTTTAAAGAGAGCCAATGGGGGCCGAAAATCTAAACTGTGTTTTTGTAGATATGGTGCCAGGAATACATATTTGTATTCTTGAAACTATAGTGTTCCTTTAAGTGCTTCACAGAGCTACACAGCAATAAAACTCAGTTATGTGCAAATTGTATGAATCTATCACAAAGTTCCTATGACTGAGAATGGGGTATGTGTGGGCTGTTGTAGGTTTGCCTAGAGCAGCGTTTCTCAACCTTTTACGAAGAAGTACCCCTGCCTTGAGAAAGTCGTTTCTATTGATTTAAATTCCAAATGAAACGTGTAGACACAGAGAACACTGGCAAACACACATTTACACACAGCGGACACCAAAACAGCCACACACACACATTTACACCCAGAGGACACTGACACACACATGCACATTTACACAGAGAACACTAACACAGACATTAACACACAGAGAATACTGACACACACACATTTACGCAAAGAAAACTAACACACAAGTATGTACACACAGAGGACACTGAAACACACTCACTGATTTGACATACACATACACACTTACTGACACACATTCACTGGCACAAACTCTCATTGATTTAAAACACACTGACAGACACACACACACATATTTACTGACTAATACATACACATTCTTTCACAAACACTCACAAATTATTATTATTTTTTATTATTTGTATTTAAGGCCACCCAGCCTCCCTAGCTTTGGGAGAGCTGGGATGGATCTTGTCCCTGGTGTCCAATGTGGCTACTGCAATCTTCGTACTCTTCCAGCACCATTTAAAGTCGGAGTGACATCATAACCTGGCTCCTAGCATCACTGCAGAACGCACAGGGGAGCAGTTCTGGAAGATCATGAAAAGTATAGCACTCTGCCCGCTTCCACCTTCATTCTCCCCCTGCCAGCCACTTCTTGGCATTCCCCCTGCCTTTAGTGCATGTACCCCCTGGTACACAGTACACATACCACTGGTTGAGATACTAGGGCCTAATGTATGTGGGGTTGGCTGAGTGTAATGTTTGCGGGTTACATGTGTAGCTGGTTGAATGTGATGTATGAGGGCTGGCTGAATGTGATTGTGAGTGGTGGATGAGAGTGCCGCACCGCTTCTGCCTGCCACCTGTACGCTATGGCTTTGGTGGCTTTCTGGGAAATCTGGACAGTTCAAAGGTACTTTAGGCAACATAACCTCTACAGGGAGAAGACCCATTCCAATATTTGTTTTGTTTCCTACACCATATCATCCTACTTCCAGTTTATCTACCTCTTCCGCCCACTATTCCTATCTTTCGTGGCATTCCATTCCTTTGGGCATCTACTCATTTGTCCTCAGATGATGTCTTAATGTGTATGTGATATTCACAATAAATGTATTTCCACATTTAGATCCAAGTAGTGTATGTGACACTACTCCTGTCATCCTGCTTATGGATTGCAAATAGCAATAAATATGAAGAAGATTTTGTAGATCCAACTGACATGGTGAATTATGACGCTGTTACAAAGACAATGAGAAAGAAAACTGAGGTAAGACATTAAAACAACTTGGAATTCATCTCATTAATTTTCTTTGTTTATAAATAGATCCCAATGGTTTTTGTTATATTGTACCTGTTAAAGGACCACTATAGGTACCCAGACCACTTCAGCTTAATGAAGTGGTCTGGGTGCCAGGTCCAGCTAGGGTTAACCATTTTTTCTATAAACAGCAGTTTCAGAGAAACTGCTATGTTTATGTTAGGGTTAATCCAGCCTCTAGTGGCTGTCTCTTTTCCTTTGGGAAAGCATTGGCCATCCGCGTGCTTCTCACTGTGATTTTCACAGTGAGAAGACACCAGCATCCATAGAAAATCATTGTAAATGCTTTCCTATGAGACTGGCTGAATGCGCACGCGCTCTTGCCACGCATGCGCATTTAGCCGAAGAGGAGGAGAGGAGGCGGAGAGGAGGAGGAGAGCTCCCCGCCCGGGGCTGGAAAAAGAGGTAAGTTTAACCCCTTCCTCTCCATCCAGCCCGGCGGGAGGGGGACCCTGAGGGTGGGGGCACCCTCAGGGCACTATAGTGCCAGGAAAACAAGTATGTTTTCCTGGCACTATAATGGTCCTTTAACATTTTAGCCCATTGCTAAAAATTGTCAGACTATCACTATTTGCATTAGTAGATCTGCTGCTGTGAAGGCTTCATTTGAGGTCAGGTGTGAATTCCATTTCCAAGTTATCTGTCATACTGAGCAATTAAGTGAGTGATTACAGCATCGGCAGATGGTGCTACCCAGCTGGACATAACCTTGGTATCTTGCCTAGATCCCAAGCCAACAGTAACCAACAAACACTGTAACACAGAAATGTATTTAAATTAGCAATAATTGCCAAACCTCACACTTCCATCTTCTAACCTAGATTACTATTTTATTTTAAGTCAACGGAGTCAATCTTAAAGAAGCTTCTGCAGGACATATTGGATGAGATACATCAGCTCGGTCCGGTAAGTGAACTATTTATTAAACAACCAAGTTGTTCTTAAACCTATAAGACATAACACCTAGACAGCCACTTCTTGTCTTATTTGTGTGAATGCTTTTTAGTAGATTTTGAGATTTGTTACGAGCTGCAATTTGCCCAAATTTGGGCTGATCAGTTGATCATACGAATTCCTGAAATCTGAGCCAAAATGTAGCCGAATCATAAACCAAACGAATCACTATGAATTTTGATTCATGATTTGGAATTCCACTTGTGGCGCTGAAAAAAGAGATTCTCAATGGGACAAAAGATAATTGATGGCCAGGGCCGGCCTTAGGCCTTTGGGCGCCCTGTGTGAAACATCTTTGCAGCGCACCCCTCTCATCCATGTATAGTGTGTGTATAGAAGTGTAGTGATTGTATAGGGGATTTATTAAAAATAAATATTCATTACATACACATACAGAGTTACAGGCAGACAGTCACACACACACATACACACACACAGTTACAGACAAACAATTACAAACACACACAGGTACAGATGGACAGTCACGTACGTACAGCCACATATACAGTATCACACACATACACCGTTACATGCAGACAGTCACACACACACACACACACAGAGGAAGACAGTCTCACACACACAGGTAGTCATGCACACACAGGAAGTCACACACACACACACACGCAGGCAGGCAGACAGTCACATACACACACAGACACAGGCAAACCGTCACACACAGGCAGAATCACACATAGTTACCTCTATTCATTATGGAGGTGGAAGTAGTGCAGTTCCTAGATTCTAGTTGTTGGGGAAGCAGGGACTCCTTCCTGCTTCCCATGCAGCAATTACCTGGCACTTCTAGCCCCGCCCCAATGTCATTTAGCCCCACCCCCGCCGCATTGTTTTTTGGGGGTTTTTTTTATCCCGGGTGAAGAATAATGATATCCTCCACCCGTGTAGCCGGCAATCTGTGAGCTGTGTCGGCCGCAGGGCGCCCCCTGCTCCATAGCTCCTTATTGTTTACTTTTTGTGAGGTGATATGTGAACCAAATGAACGAAAAATGCGCCATCAGTAACTGCAAAATATATTCATAATGTTTATATATATTATACATATATTTTGCAGTACATTTTTTGGCCAGTGTCATGCCCTTTTGGTTCATCTGATTCGTTTCACCCGAATCTGTTTTTGTTAACGAAGATCTGCAAAGCCAAACCACCATATGGATGAAATTAGGTTATCCCAAATGTTTAAAAATTTTGGGGTGAATTAGTATGGCCTTTTTAGCATAAATCCAATGTTATATTGATGTAGCTATAAGTTGTTATATAACATGTACAAAAGGACACATCTAAAAGATGATAAAGCCAGTAGCATTACGCACCCACAGACCACAAACAATTTACCAAAGTCCCAAGAATTGACAACCCAATTACATATTTTAAGCCAAAATAACCAAGCCTTGGCAAATTTTCAAGTTATTTTGTTTAACATGTAAATTCAATTGTCAGTTCTGTAATTCCTCTAACCTTCTAACTCTGGAGCCAGATTTTCCATTAGGCATATCTAGGGTTCGTTGTTGAATGTAGGGGCCTGGCAAATTTGTGAAAGTCATGCATTGTATCTGTGACATTGTGCAGCTCCCTGGGCATAATTTAGCACTACACATACACTCGGTATCAGAATTCCACCCAGAATTAGCTGCAGTTCAATGGGTGTAACCAGCAGCACTAATCATACTGGAATAAAAAAAGATGTGATTGTCTGTTAGTGAAAGGCCCCTTCACTGCCTACATACCAAATCAGTGTAATGCATGCAGCCCATTCCCTCAGATGTGAATCCTCAGCAAGCTCCAAAGTAAATTCGGAATTCCTTCCCTGTGCTCTTCTTCTCTCAAAGCTCTGTACAGGAAATAAGGGTTTCTGATGTTCTTATCAGTGTGTGTGTGTGTGTGTGTGTGTGTGTGTGTGTGTGTTTCTTCTGCATGTGTGTCTGTGTTTTTCTATGTGTGTCTTTTTCTATGTTTCTGTATGTGTTTGTATTTTCTTTGTTTGTCTATGTGTCTGCATTTTTTTGTGTTTCTTTATATCTCTGGTTTTCTTTGTTTCTATACATGTCTGTGTTTTTCTGTGTGTCTGTACACATTATTATATATCAGAAAGTTACCTGTTTTTGGGCACCAGTTAAGGAACACTGCACGAAGAAGGGCTGGACCATCTTCTTATTTTACTTTTATTACTAATTTTGGTGAAACCGGAATCTGGGTCAGTCTTGGAGAAAGTTCTGTTTGGAGCTTGTTTGCTTTTCTCTGTGTTTCTATGATTTATATACATGTGTACATAGTTTTGTGTTATCATATGTATTTTGTTTTTCTATGTGTTTCTGTATGTCTGTACTTTTCTATGACTGTGAAAATAGGGATCCAGATTGCTACCCTATCTATGGCACTCTCATGAGTTACTCTGCCTGATAAAGCTTCCATTTTTCCATTTTCTCCAAACTTTCCAACTATTCCAGCATAAAATAAATACATTATTCAAAGTGGTTCATGGTTTTAGAAAGTGATTGTTAATTCCAGTGATTAAAAAAAAAAATGGTCTGATGGTCTGATTTCATACAAGATCAGTCTGGGCCCTATGCTATTCGCAGACAGCTAGAACACGTTCTGAGATGTGTTTATCTTTTCTACAAGCATACAATGCAGACGAGAGGAATGTAAATATTTAATTTACAGTAGCAGTGTAAAGGCAATGAGAGCGATTTTACAGAATGTTGGAATGAACGCTAAATAAACATTATCATCTAAACAAACAGATTTGAGTTTGTTTATTTGGTTGGAAAATAAATCCTTAAACGGTTATACGTCACTTCTAATAGGAGACCCTGAGCTGTGAAAGAATGGGGATAAGATCTGGATATCACACACCTTTATTGAAAGACATTAAAAGGGGAGAAGACAACAGCTCAATGTAATTATTGGTGATATAAAAAATAAAAAGTCAAGAGTGAGTGAAGCCCAGCTGTAAGATGTAAGATGGGTGTTAGATATAAGAAAAAAAGTGGAGTACTTACTCACGAATGCGTGGTGCAGACTGCACAGGGTGTATAGCCCGAACCCACAGGCGGCTAACAGTTCATAAATCACGAAACATCCCCAATAAAATAATGGCTTGGCATGGAGTCCAGAGTAAAAAGAAAGTAAACTCGCACGTTAAAGATGGTTATAAGATTAGGCAAGAGAAGTATCTGAGGTTACAGCTGTATTCACCTGTATTATTTCCCACCACTAGTAGTTTACTGGCCCTCGGACTAATGAGTAACAGGAAGGGAGACACCAAAAGAACCCCTAATGTAAAAACCTTCCTAATACAAACACTTGCCTGATACACAAACACGCAATTATGGTCTACAGCAGGGGTAGGCAACCATCACCACTCCATCTCCCCAGATGCATTATGGCTGTAAGAGCATTATGGGCAGGTTAGATCCACCATGTTTACAGGGACAAATATAAGGTTCTTATATTTTTTTAAAAAGCATGAAAAGGGTTGCCCTGCAGTGTGTATAATGCATATTCTGCATTATTGCCTACACCATGATTGCTTAATTGCAGGATTCTTCATTGCCTAATTGCTTAATCTCATACACCTTCTTCTGAATTCTGCATACTACAAGGTACCCTTTTCATGTGCTGCCCATCAATATGTATATATGATATGTGTCCCAGAAAACATGGTTGGTCTGGTCACCCTGATTATAGGGGATGTAGTTCACAGTATCTGTTGTGCCAAAGGATGCCTACCCCTAGACTCCGAGGCGTAACTAGAAACCACGGGGCCCCAGTGCGAAAATTGCCTTGGGCCACCCCCCATACATCTACGTCCTACCCCACATGTCCCCGATGCAGACGAACAGATATACAAGCAGACACATACACACAGAGACCCATACATACAGATACATGTAGAGACACACACACATACACTCAAATACACACACGTACACTCATAGACACATACAGACACACACTCAAAGACACACTCACTCACAGACACACATACACTTACAGACACATACACTTACAGATACACACACACACACACAGACACGGCGAGAAAGCTGTGTTCTCTCTGCTCTGCTAACTCATGGGCTGTCTACTGGTGCCGGGAGCCGGAATATGACATCATATTCCGGCTCCCGGCATCAGCAGTCGGCGCGGGAGGGAGCAGAGCAGAGAGAACACAGCTCCCTCACCGCTTCTGACAGGAACTCTGCCGCCCGCCGGGGGGGTCCATTAGGCATCTAGGCGGCCAACGGTCGCAGGAGTCGTGGCTGCGACCGGGCCCCCTGAAGTGAGGGGCCCAGTCGCAGCTGCGACCTCTGCGACTGTGCTAGGTTCGCCACTGCCTGGACTAGAGACTAATGCATACAAATATGTACCTCCATACATGAGAGTGTACTCTTCTACCCAAGGCTTTGTCACACGGTTATTTAATTGGGAGCTCTGGGATTGCAGGCCCCAAATAATCTTACTCTATTCTTTGATGTTAGGTATTATCTACTCTGTGCTTGTGATTTCTAATTGCCCTACACATTAATTTTCAATAGGGTGACTGTTTTCTCAAAGGTGGATAGATGGGTGGACACAACACCTCAATATTTCGAGTAGGCTATATAATAAATTGCATTTAGTGGAGATTCCTCACAGTACTTGTAGGTAAATGTCCAACAATTATTATCTGCTTCAAGGTGCATTGTGCTGCATGTTTGATATTTAATATATTGGGTGTGGTGATGCAAATATTTTTAGTTGGAATTATGGCTGTGAATTTGTTGCATTATGGCTGTAAGAGCATTATGGGAGATGAACTAGTATGGAATAATCTTTTTTATATCTTTAATTAGTGTGGAGAAATAAGTTAGCCTGTTATCAATTTATTAGTGTCTATTTACATCACATTGTTACTTTTATGGAGTTATTTGTGATGAGAAGGTGCCAGTTCTATGCAGACTTATCTTACTATTTCTGACATTTATACACACTATATAAAACTGATTCTCTTCTATAGCTTGGGGACAATCAAGAACAAGACCGTCTAAACATGCAAGAGCTTCCAGAGATGTCAAGGTTTCTAGAAGACAAGGAATGGGACCCTCTTCCACTGAAAATGGATATCAAGAATGTTCTGTTTCTGTTGAAGCATCATATCGACAATAACTGGGAAAAGAGATCTGAATACATTTTACAGCTGGTTCTTGAGAATGCATTCAAGGTAATATGAAATATCTTTATTTTGTACATATTAAAGTGAAGATCCCTTTATATACACATGCATAATTCCAAATGTATATGTGTGTATGAACTCTGATCAGTCACAACATTAAATTCAAGGACAGGTAAAAAAACAAAGTAAAGTGAATAACATTTATTATATTGTTACAATGGCACCACCTGTCAAGCGGTGTGATGTGTTAGGCAGCAAGTGAACAGTCAGTTTGAACTAAAAGATCTGAGTGACTTTGACAAGAGACAAATAGTGATGGCTAGACGACTGGGTCAGAGCATCTCCAAATTGGCAAGTCTTGTGGGGTGTTCCAGATATGCAGTGGTTAATACCTACCAAAAGTGGTGCAAGTAAGGACAACAGTTGGCATCAAGGTCATGGGCGTCCAAATGCACATTGATGCACATGGGGAGTGAAGGCTAACAACAAAAACAACATAGAGGCATCACCTTGCAACTTGCAAGACTTAAAGGATCTGCTCCTAATGTATTAGTGCCAGATACAACAGGACAAAGTCAGAGGTTTTGTGGAGTCCATGCCTTGATGCATCAGAGCTGTTTTGGCAGCATGAGGGGGACCTACACGATATTAGATAGATGGTTTTAATGTTGTGGCTGATCATATTAAAGGGACACTATAGTCACCCAGACCACTTCAGGTCAATGAAGTGGTCTGGGTGCCAGGTCCCCAGGTTTTAACCCTTCAGATGTAAACATAGCAGTTTCAGAGAAACTCTAGTGTAGTCTTCCTGAGGATATTTATGTATATATATGTATGCGTATATATATGGTTTTATATGTGTATATTGTCATGTTTATATGTTCATATTATTTGTTTTGCTAGATTGCATATATGCTTCCATGTACATTCTGGATTCTTGAATGTGAGTGCATTCTTAATCTGTGTCATTTTTTTTTTTTTAACTCTCCCCCTTCTAGTACCATATCCTGTTTGTTTTTTTCTCTTTTTTGTCACTCTCTGGTCGTTACACAGAATATTTATGACCCTGTGGAATAATGGTTTCTATATTCTTTTTTTCCTATTAGTCCAATAAATAAGGTATTATACGTTATTAATTCTGTAAATTATATATATAATTTTGTTACCTGTAAAATACAACCTGATCTTAATTATAGAAAAGAGAGAAGATGTAAGAGAAAACATATTTGCTTATATTAGACTAGTAAAGAAGCAGTTGGGGTGATTTTACAGTCTGTTAGAAAATATGTCACTCACATAAGGGTGAGCTAGAAGCTTGGTATGACTTAAAAGGGGAAGAGTCCCCTTGGAATATAGTTAAACAGACCCAGGTAAAGTAAGATTTCTGACTGGAGTATGCTTTATACAAGGTGATTAGGGACAGTAAAGAGTAGACTGGTATGTAAATAGGCAACGTGGAGAACAACCAGGGTTTTTCTTTTTTTGTATTTTTATCCCTATATTTAGTTAAGGAAACTATAAACTAATAACGCAACGGATTAATAAAGTAGTACATCACAATTGTAAGTTAGTTCATTATAAACTAATAATATGATCAGCACAACTAGGAGTTGAATGGTATGTATTTACTAAACTAATGTATTAAGGCAACATGGGAATGTTTTAGTACGAATGCTTATAATGATAATGAATAATATAAAGGCTGTTACTGCAAGTGGCTTGAAGGAAAAGGATTTTATTGATGAATAATGTGTAAAATGTGATGTACTGCCTGTTTTCATTTTTTTGGCATTAATAAAAAAAAAAAAAAAAAAAATATGTCACCAAATTATAACCCAAGTAGACTGTCTGTTATAAGGTTTGTGATGTTGATTTTTGTGCTTGTTGAAAGAGCTTTGGTATCGTTTCACTTTGTTATTGTTCACGTTTAACTTGTGGAGAGAGGCCCATTAGCCATTTAGGAATGCCTGCCTACTTACTTACATGCTATTATTTACTTATAATGCAATGTCAAATGAAGTATGATCTAGATCAGGACTAGGCAACCTTCAGTATTCCAGATGTTGTGGACTACATATCCCTTGATGCTTTGCCAGCACTATAGCTGCAAAAAATTATGAGAGATGCAGTCCATAAAATTTGGAGTGCCTAAGGTTGCCTACCGCTGGTCTAGTTTAAAACACTAAGAAGACTTTTGAGAAAACTGGCCTTCATAAAATAATTTTTACCATATAATTTGATTTTCTTCTGTAGTTTGGGGACGATCTTGAAGAAAGTCACTTAAAAGCTAAAGACCTGCTTAAAGCTTCACTAACCGAAATTATAAAGTGCTTAAAGGTCAAAGTCTGGAACCCGGGGGAATTGGAAAAGGATCTCAAGAATATTCTCCTTAAGATCAAAAAGCATGAAGACCAAATCTGGAATAAAACATGCAAATACAGTTTCTATATGGATTTTGAAAATATAGTTATGGTGAGATTAGACTCATTTATTCTCTTACTTCTCACAATTTGCTCTCTTCACTTGCAGGATAACTGTTTTTTTGTTTTTGTTTTTTCAATCACCTACAGGTCGTAGTTATCCTTATTATGCTCCTGCTTATCACCTTGTGGAAACTATTGAGTACTTTTGCTATACTAAGCTGTGTTATAACCTTCATCATCGACACTTGTCTTTCGTGCTGGATACCTGCCTATAAGGTAAAATACACAATGGACATATGGAACCACAACCAGAACCAATAGCAGAGTATATCAAATATGTGATTTCACAATGTGAAGGAACTGTGGATTCTGTAAGCATACTGCTAAAAGAGTCTACTCCGTGTCACAGGCTGGAGCTCATGTTCTTCTTTCTTAAAGGAACACTATAGGGTTTGGAACACAAACATGTATTCCTGACCCTATAGTGTTACTAACACAAAATCTTTCCTTTATTACAGTCTGCTGCTTCTGGCTCTGCACTTGATCTGCCTCCTTGGCTGACATCATCAGAAGTGGTGATCTCAGCCAATCACAATGTTTTACCATAGGAAAGCATTGTATTGGCTAAGAATGTCAAGGAGGCAGATCAGGGGAAGAGTCAAACACAGCCTTGGCCAATCAGCATCTCCTCATAGAAATGCATTAAATCAAGGCATCTATATGAGGAAAGTTCAGTGTCTCCATGCAGAGGGAGGAGACAGTAATGGGATTCAAAGATTTTAGTAACCAGTTCCGAATTTTCATATGTTTCCAACTCCACAGGGTCGGCCCAAGACATTGTGATGCCTGGGACCAAGACTTCACACCCCACCCCTCCAAGTCATGCGCGCGCACACATGCACGTCGACGGAGTCACACATACAGGCCCTGGTTGTCAAAAACACATGGGCGGCAGGGTAATTCTATTAATGCAATAAATGCATAAACCTTGTATATCATGCCAATGAGCAGCAAATGCATAAACTTGATATATCATGTCATGAAGAAATAAATACATAAACTTGGTATATAATGCCAATGAACAGTAAATGCATACATCCTGAATATTATGCCAAAGAGCACTAAATTCTTAAACTTTGAATATCGTGCCAATGAGCCACGTGTGGCTCTAAAACGTCTGCTAGTGCCATGTGCCCCCAAACAACCTGCCAGTGCCATCTCTCTGCTCACAGCCTCTGAATGCCATCTCTCTGCCCTTACCCTCACTCTGTCATCTCCCCCACCAGCCTCTCGGTGCCATCTCCATGCCCCCAGCAACTCTTTGCCATCTCTCTGCCCTTTGCGCCATCTCTCTTCCCTTGGCCTCCCTATTTTTCTGCCATCAGCATCTCTGTGCTATTGCTCTGCCCCCAGCCACTCTGTGCAATCTCTCTGCCCTTTGCCTCTTTGTGTGGGATGGTGACAGTGTGTTTTGGATGGTGACAGTATGTGTGGGAGGGCGACAGTATGTGTGGGAGGGCAACAGTATGTATGGGATGGTGACAGTATGTGTGGGAGGGTGACAGTGTGGGAATGGTGACAATATAAAAGGTGGTCAGGGTGACAGTGTGGGAGGTGGTAACAGTGGGGGGGGTGACTGTAGCATGAGGGGATGCTGACAGTGGGGGGATGGCAGGGGGGGCAATGGTAACAGTGTGGGAAGTTAAAATGTGAGGGGATGGTGACTGTGTGTGTGGGAGGGTGACAGTGTGTGGGGTGATAGTGTGCAAGGGGGATAGTGTGTGGTTGACAGTGTGGGGGGTGGTGACAGTAGAGGGATGGGGACAATGTGGGGTGGTGAGAGTGTGGGAGGTGGTGACAGTAGGGCAGATGGTGACAGTGGGGTAGAGGGCCTACACCTCAGTCGGCCAGGTTAATCACCGGTTCCGCAAAATTGTTACATTTTATTAACAGGTTAGCATGAACCAGACATGTGTGACCTGCATAAGTTAGAGGTTGAGATTGGACAGGGAGCTTAGGGATACAATGGAATGGGTATATAAGAGGTTACTCCAACCAAGTGTTTTTTTGATTGTAGTAAACCTTAAATGCAGCACCCCACCCCCCACCCTGAAAAAAAAAAAGAACAGAACAAAGGAAAACTTACCGGAGATCCCATGCCACAGCAAAGTTCGCCCTGCGGCCTGATCCACTTCTGGTGATGTAACTTTACTGAAGGGGGAGGGAAGTCTGGGAGACAGGCTGAGGGGAGGATTTGGATGCCACAAAAGGAGGCATGCCAGAGGTGGCGTTACACCTATGTAAAGAATGGATTTTAATTTGGTACGAGCACTGTTTCAAATTAAACTGCTGCACATACAGATTCCAAGCACCATGAACACTTTAAATCTCTGAAGTGGACATGGGGCTTGGAGTAACCCTTTAATGAACTATCCTTCATAAATAAAACAAATAATTCAATTTCACTCATAAATATCAGTAACAGTAAAATTCCCAGTTATGTCAGGGAACAGTTGAAGGGGGTGATGCACAAGGTAATTCACAGACAAGGTAAGGTCTCAACTGACATCTAATCCAGGTGAATTTGGCAAAAGACTTACAGTCCATGGGAACATTCTTCAAAATTGCATTGTAATGCCACCAGCAGTGACTCAAGTGGTTGAGAGCAGGTAGATTTCCATCCATCTAGTTCTTGGCCCTAATGGTATATATAACCTGTCACATCTTGACGACTATAGCAGACTGTAATACTTTTGTCATGAATTCCACGTACTGATGTGTGCATTGGTTATGATATTTGTAATTGTGCCATGAATGGTTTTCCCAGTTACGACCACCCCTCTATTACCTAAAAAAGGGGCTTCGGGCATTCACAGCGTTAAAAAAATAAAGCATATTTATTGGATCAAAAATGCAACAGAGCAATGTTTCGACACAAAGGTCATTGTGAAGGTCACCCCTATAATACCTAACACCCGATCCCTCTCTTATTTTCAGCTACCCTGTGAGTATGTTTTGTTGCTTTCTAACATAAATTTAGGGTTTTATAGATTTGAAAGTAAATGCTGTCTGGGGCATGTTCTCCTTGTTGCAGTGCTGCCATGTACCCTATTTGTGCCCTATTGTTTTTAGGGGTTCATAAGAATATTATTTTCTGTCTTGTAAGAAATTTTGCCTTATAGTTGAAACTTATTTATCTCTTTGCAAGATTTAGGCTGGAAAAATAACTGTAAAAAAATACAAGTTTGTGTTTAATGGAATCGGAATTTAAAACCTCTCTTCTGTCCTGATGCAGGCTTTTCATATTGTGACTATAATAAAAATGGATTTGGAACAGGAAGACTTACAACTGTCCTTAATGAAGCACTTTGCAGTTTTAATAGCAATGATGTTTTCCTTATACTTTGTGCTGGTAAGTAGGATTTATAGTTAACTTTGCTTTTTTGTTTCATTTTTTTCATTTGTACATGTTTAAAGTGAGGGGTCTCTCAGGGTGATTCAGTAAAGTAAGAATTCTTGGAAACACAAAATTAATTTCAAGTTTTAGAACAAAATGACTGAATTGGACGCATAGCGGACTTGAAAAAAATTTCAAACTCAGCAAGTTTTGCTTTAAATTTTAAATTCCTTTTGAATTCCCCAAATAGCGCTGCCTACGAAATATAAACCTCACCCACATAACAGTTTATTGACTACACAACTAGTTTTAATGAGTTGATAGCTAGTTTCCAAAATGTAATCTACATGACTGATTGATTTTAGAAAAAAATATCCAACTTGGAATTTTGTAACTTTTGTAAATTTTGTCTAATCATCTAATATTCATGTTATAGGTAGTTTCTTTTTATAGGTAACTGTATGCATCTTTAACATCTACATAATATTCTTTGTGGACTTTAATTGTACTTTATGGAAAGGGACCATGCCTTTACCATCACAACAATTGTAAAACAAGACAAATAAAACAAAGTATTAGTTGATTTTTATTTAAGAATGTTATATTGCCAACAAAGTATGACAATCTGACTTAACTTCGTTCAGGACAAAGGGTTAGCAAATCTTATTATATCATTACTATTGTGGCACGTTATTGGTCATGTAGGGGGTTAATATTCTCTTCGCCAGCAACAAAGAACCTCACTGTTGTTTTGTTTCAAATCAAATACATTATTGCATCTCTTATATTATAATTGTACTGAGAAATCGATATGGCGAGTACCGTGGATTTGTGTGCAGTTCTCTGCTGTGTAAAATACAATGATCACTTTATGATATGCCAGCAATGGTTTATTGATTTAATGCATATTTACTGTCCTGATATCAACATAAATATTGCTCTGACTTTGTAATGTGGATGCTCCAGCACTGGCTCAGGAGAGAGAATCCAGATGCTGAAGAAAATGAGGATTGTGTCCAGCGAATACAGAGGGAGCCTGGTCCAGATGATCATGAGTTGAATCACAGAGAGCCCATGCCTGTCTTGCATGAACAATTTTCCAATGGAAATAATGCATCTAGCAATTCACTAGAACATGCCCCTGAAAAGCCTTTTCCTTTATCACAGCAGGAATCAGATCCACGTGTAAGTAATTTTACAGGAAAAATGGTTCTTGGATATGTATAACATACATTGTGGGGCTTCTATTCCTGATCCGGAGAGACTTTAACCCTTTCATAGATGATATGGTTTGAGCATGTGTATTTTATCACATTTCGATGGTGTTTTCTAGTTAAATCTCTGGTATACACATACACACATGTGCTTGTATGTATTAATATATTAGATGATCTGCCCACTGTTATCAACGTGCATTCATGTGTTCAAACCCTACATTGGGTGGATCATGGCAGGTGACTTGCTCTATACATAATTTGTTATATTTCATAATGTGCGTTACAGATGCTTCTCCATTTCCCAGCATTCTTTAAATGCCTGTAAATTTTCATGTTGCTTTAGTGGTTATGGTGCCAGAAGGGTCAAACTCTTTGGTTGAAAGAATCAGCTAAAGTATTCTTAGCCAATGAGCACAGCCCTGCATCCACAGTGGTTTATTCCAAAGAGAAATTTGGTCTTCGTGCAGGAGAAAGCCATAGAGGCGTACGCACCTTGGGGAGCTAGGTAAGTTATCAAGCACTCAAAAAATGCTTGAGTACTCACCATGCAATGTCAGTAATCTGTAGTGGTTATGGTGCTTGGAATATTCATAGTAAATCATGAATAGTTGTTTTTTTATCTGCTACTAGCACTTAAAAAGATTTAACTGGATGCTCCCTTTCTAAATGTTGATGTATTTTACAGAATTATGTGCCTTTTCAAAATACACAATCCTATGGACATGCATCAAATTCAGAGATTACTGTACAAGAGATATCGTCATCCGAGATGGATCCTGGAGACCAAATGGAATGCAATCTAGCTGATGTTTCTAGTTTTGGAGCGTGTGCTGATGTGCAGGAAGACCAGACGCCAGCTGATCAGAATGTATTCTGGGTTTGTATATCATTACTATTAAGGCTAGAGTTTGGGAAAAAAAGGTAAACCTTAAATATACAGTTGAATGTAAACATTTTAGTATTTTGGCTTGGGTTTGGAGTGAAGGATGAATGGAGACTCATAACGGAGGTTATCTCCTGTTTTATATTTCCAGATTCAAATTTATTAGGTAATTGATACTTCTTATAGCAAAACCATGAGCCATCTACCAAATCCTGGAGATTAGGTGCTTGGTGAAGTGATTTTCAAATCTCCTAGTTGTACTGTTTCACTTATTTGGAGACGGGTTCCAACTCTGAGTTGTGTGTTTTTATATACGTGTGTGTGTGTGTGTGTGTGTATATATATATATATATAAATATATATATATATAATTTTTTTTTAGTAAGGTGCTGGGTTTTAAATGGTGTTAACTCGGCTGGTCTGCCAATCAGGATCAAAAAGACACAAAATATACTCAAGTAATCCATACACTTTTGTACACTGCATTGCATGATAATTGTTTGCAAGTGTTACTTATGTTGTGATAGAATAAAAAATAAAATAAAAACATGAAATATCAAAACTCGAGAGAGTGGCAGAAGAGACACTTCGAACCATATCCTATGAACTTGCTTAGGTATTTATTGTGCTGGGAGTAACCATTTAGACAAAATACATATTTATAGATCTGTGTTGTCTATTGCCTATTAGTGAGAAGTTTCTAGAACAATTACAACAGATTTATATGTTTGCTCGCTTTTTAAAAAAAACATTATTTTGCTTAAATGTGTCTACAATTGGTGAGTTTTAATTTATTTAGAATTATGCCACTCCCAAGTTAGTGTTATGTTAATACAGTGACTAATTTAAGGCCTGAGCTTCTCTAGTACTAGCAATCGATGGCAATATCAGAATGGTAAGTGCCTTCCGTGCTTATGCCCTCCTCTTTTTGTCTCAACCCTGCTTAACTTAAAGCAACACTATAGTCATCAGAACAACTAGAGCTTAATGTAGTTGTTTTGGGGTCTATAGCATGTCCCTCCAGAGAAAAGGCAGTGTATACATTGTTCCCTAGGGAGACTTCCAGTGGAAGTCACTCAGATGGCCATCGAGGTGCTTCCTGGGTCCAGCACTAACCCAAGAAGCATTGTATTCCTGTCACTATAGTGTTTCTTTAAGTTAATTTCAGCCGTATATCAATTTACACTTTGTGAAGGCAGAGAAAATAAAGCTCAAGTAGAGATTCACCATTAACATTCTGATGCTGCTATCAGGAAGAAAAACCTAAATGGAATTTTGACGGTTTACAGAATAATTTTAAAGCAGGACACATTGGGTAAAAAAGAAGCATATAGGCAAAAATGGGGGAAGAATGGTGTCCTACAATAAATCACATGCTAATAGTACTTCCAGCAATTTCACTTGTTTTTTTTAACCAGATTTTAAGTGTCCTTTAAAAATGTGTTTTACAGAAAGATCTGAATAACAAAACACCAATTCAACGTGCATCATATTTAAGGAGTGCTCTAGGAGCTGAACAAGAGATATTGATATCATCATCAAATATGGATCCTGGAGACCATAACATTTGTGATGATTCCAGGTTTCCTGCATGTGTGGGTGTGAAGGAAGGCAATGTTCCCGCTGATCGGAATGTATACTGGGTGGGTACAGCATTACCATTAAGGTTTTGAAGTGGTGTGATTGTGCTGTTGAATGTAAATGTTATGGTATTTTAGTTAGGGTATGCAGTGGAGAATACATGGAGACTCATGACACACCAATATTAGTAGTCAAACCATTTGCTAAAAAAATTACAACTTACCTGCAGTCCACTTTGCGATGGTCACCTCCTCCATCAGAACTGGAAACTTTCTCTATTGAGCTAAGCTTGGTTGAAAGCAATCAGCTGTCACTCAGAGCCAATGAGCTGGTCCTGCACAGCATGGTTCAGCTCAGATGGGGTAACAGAAGCTCTGTACAGGAGCTTCTGTCTCTCAATAATGGAAGTCACTGGCACCAGCTACCCCAGATAGATTGTCAAACGGTTCGCAAACGGTTTCAGTATGTCACAGTACATTAGAATCCTTAGCAAGATAAAAGGCAACAATCCTATCAAAGGTAAATAGAGGAGAGATACCAAGGTTTAATACTGGACCTTAATGAAAGGCAAGAGTTAGAAAGTAACAGGACTCATAAATTTAAGTTTATTCAGACCAGGAAGAGAATAATGAAATCAATAGTAATAATAACACTGGCCCTGAATGACTGGAACTCAAACTCACAAACAAGCCAGATCTAATTATTAATATTATTATTATTATTATTATTGCCATTTATATAGCGCCGACAGATTCCGTAGCGCTTTAGAATATTATGAGAGGGGGGATGTAACTATAAATAGGACAATAACAAGAAAACTTACAGGAACAATAGGTTGAAGAGAACCCTGCTCAAATGAGCTTACAGTCTATAGGAGGTGCGGTACAAAACACATTAGGACAGTACGGGTGCGAGCAGCGGTAAGGAGATGGTCACGAGCGGAGGGAACGAGGATCAGTGAAGAAATATGAGGGGACAGAATTGTTCAGTGCTTTAAATGTATGGGTTAGCACTTTGAATTGACTCCTATAGGATACAGGGAGCCAATGTAAAGACTGGCAGAGGGGTGAGGTGTGAGAGGACCGACTAGAGATGAAAATCAGTCTAGCTGCAGCATTCATTACAGACTGTATCAGGGCAATATGGCTTTTGGGGAGACCAATCAGGAGAGGGTTACAGTAATCCATGCGTGAAATTACTAGAGCATGGACAAGCTCCTTGGTAGCATCTTGTGTAAGAAAGGGGCGGATGCGGGCTATGTTTTTAAGTTGGAACCTACAGGATTTGGCAAATAACTGGATGTGAGGCTCAAAGGTGAGGCCAGAGTCAAGTATGACGCCAAGACAGCGTGCTTGCAAGGATGGACTTATGTGGATATCACTGACTTGAAGGGAGAGCGAGAGAGGAGGATCAGTATTAGGAGGAGGAAAGACAAGGAGTTCAGTTTTAGAGAGATTGCGTTTCAGAAAGCGTGAGGACATCCAGTCAGAGATGGAAGAAAGGCAAGCAGTGACACGTTGCAGGACGGCAGGGGAGAGGTCCGGGAGGAGAGGTATATCTGAGTGTCATCAGCATACAGGTGGTAGTGGAATCCAAAAGAGGCAATAAGTTTGCCAAGAGAGGCAGTATAAAGAGAAAATAGAAGGGGACCAAGGACAGAGCCTTGGGGAACTCCAACCGAGACAGGACGAGGGAAGGAGGTATCCTTGGAAAAGGAGACACTGAATGAGCGTTGGGAGAGATATGAAGAAAACCAAGAGAGGACAGAGTCACAGAGACCGAGTGATTGAAGAGTTTGAAGGAGGAGAGCATGATCAACGGTGTCAAAGGCAGCAGAGAGGTCAAGGAGAAATAATATGGAGTAGTGACCTTTTGGATTTAGCTGCGATTAGGTCATTCGTAACTTTGATAAGAGCAGTGTCAGTAGAGTGGAGAAGGCAGAAGCTAGATTGAAGAGGGTCAAGGAGAGAGTTGGAATTGAGGAAGCGAGACACGCAGGTAAAGACAAGTCTTTCCAAAAGCTTTGATGAGAAAGGGAGCAGGGATATTGACTGATAGTTAGAGGGGGAGGATGGGTCAAGAGATGTTTTTTTCAGGATAGGTACTACAGTGGCATGTTTAAGGTCAGCAGGAACAGTGCCAGAAGAGAGAGAGCAGTTAAAGATGTGTGTTAGGGTAGGCACAAGACAAGGGGAGAGAGATCTGATGAGGTGAGATGGGACAGGATCGAGCGGGCAAGTGGTGGGGCGAGAGGAATGGAGAAGCGCAGCCACCTCTTGTTCAATAGCCATGGAAGAAAGTTTGAAGGGTAGGGGAGGCATGATTTACGTGTGGGTGAGAAAGAGAACGGCAAGGAGGGGAGAATTGTTTCCTTAGCTGTTCAATATTGTCGGTAAAGTAGCATGCAAGCTATCAGCTGTAAGGTTAGTTTGGGGGGTGGCCACAGCAGGGCGCAGTGAAGAGAATTTAAAGGTGTCAAAGAGACGTCTGGGGCTGCGGGAACATGAACTAATGAGAGAGGAAAAGTATGACTGTTTGGTGAGGGCTGCGCTGTATGAACGCAATATGAATCTATAATGGAGAAAGTCTGCCTCGGTGCGGGACTTCCTCCAGGAGCGTTCAGCACAACGGGAGCAACTCTGTAGATAACGTGTTGATTTAGTATGCCAAGGTTGGGATCTAATAGGCATAAAGGAAGAGGAGAATATCAAGGTCAAACTTAGCTGGAACAAAATAATTGTTATATTAGCCAGGGTCTGGTACACAAAGACATACTGTAAAAATCAATGGCAGGCCGGGTCAAATAACAGGGAATCAGGAACATTTGACAAAGTAACACGCCTAATGGCTCTGAGACCATAAAATGCCACTGGACCATATCAAAAGTGGATATATAGTACCAGGCCCTTGCATCAATTTAACACCTTTGACATATGCACAGAGCATCCCGAAGGATACCAATCAATTAACTTATAAATAGGCGCCAAAGTCGCAGCTGACATCTTTTAAATTTAGGTCGTTTCAGAACAATGCGAATGCAACCTGGTACAGGCTGCGTCCAAAGTGGCATGGCCTACTGGTAAAGCTACCACCTAGTTAACCATGCAGAGTTATGTGAACTCGTTATCCATGATGCCTATAACAAATTGATAATTTCTCACTGCTTATCCTCAGTTGTCATATGTAATGTCATGATTTGTATAACTAGCCTTACAAGACTGATGGAATACTGCTTTTTCAATAAAAGTCTATTTAAAAACAAAGTGGCATGGACGAACTGATGCATGAGTGTCAATTATGCTAGCTTTCCTTACAAACTACTTACCCTGGCAGGGTGCAAGGGCACTAAAGGGAGCATAACTGCTACAGTGGACTTTTTTTTTTTTTTCCTTTTTCTTTTATGAGATGCTCAAATTTCTTTACTAGTTATAGTAAAGAGTTAGCAAATTTTATTATAATGCTATTTAGATAGGGCAGTACCTGTCTTGCTTTCCAGATTTAGATTCCTGGTGTCCTGCATCCAGGGACAACAGGGAATTGTCATTGGACAGCATTAGTGGGCAATCTGACCATACAGAACTCTCTCCATGGCCCTACTTGCAGGGGGGTGGCTGGGATGCTGCCTCTCAGCCAGACATGCTTGATACCAGGCTGGAACATCCACATCAGTGGATGGGCATGCCAACTTACCAGGAGGTCCGTCCTTTGTGGTTGTTGCCAGTGATGAAAGTTGCTTCATTGGTGATGCCCCCTAGAAGGGCCACTCATTCAACCTGACTGCAAACCTCAGAATGTTGGGAGATATGCTGTTCTCTGTATGTTTTTTCTATTGACGGGAAACTAAGATGGAGGTGCCCAATTGCAGGATAAAGAGGTTTGGATTTCTACATTTTATTTTATTTTTCACACCTGTGAAATATATATTTGTTAAATATAGGGATAGGGCAAATAATATTATATTATTGGAACTGGCAGTATCCCTTTTAGTACTAGCGTTTAGAAACCTGGAATTGTATTTGTTGGATTATCTTAGGGTTTAGAGAAGTGGATAGATTTAATGTCTTAAATGGCCTTAAATCAAGTTTCATATTTTTAGATCAAACGCACTGCACTGACCATTATTATTATTAAGGAGTAATTTATTAGGCAATTCCCAGGTGTGAAGCACACAGCAAGTTATTTGATACTAAGTTGATTGCTCATTGATTTCACTGAAGACTTAGATCAAGTCCCAGCTCAGAACTGACAAGGTTTATGTGACTGTCCCAAGGTCATATTTGCTTTTGAAAAATCATGCAACTTTTCACATACGTTTAGCACAAATATAAAATGATGCATTTAAGTTTCACCCAGCAGCAATTAACACCTTTACTTCCGGAATCATGTAAAATGTTTTTAATTTTATATACTTTGCAAAATGAAACTAAAGCCTGCTTCCAAACAGTACAGGACATTTCAATGGGTCCTACATTCCAACAGTCAGGAAGGGGGAAGGGGTGAATAAGCTCTCCCATTTCACTGTCAGCATTCCAGAGAATCAAAGTAGGATTAAGAACTCACAGGGCCCTAGGCAGATTTTCAATTTTGGTTCCTATTTATTCTTCACATATGAATGGTAAATGGGACCAAGCAAATTCATGGTTCTGTGAACCCTGTCAAACCTCTGGGTCCTAGGAATCACCAGAGAGTGATAAAGATTGTTATAGCACTTTTAAATACCTTTATTTTAGAAATGTATGATTTAATTGTAGTACATGTGTGTGGGCATTATGCTCAAATACAGACATTCATTTTAAATTATGTTGCCATTTTCATTAAGGTGTACTGTTAGTAATATATTCAGGGTCCTTACAAACAGCTATAAGCAAGCTATGTGACCATCTTTATTTATCAATTTTTTTCATATGTGAGAGATTCTTTATTTTTATTTGATACTATTATTTCAGACCTTGTGTGAAATATTTCAATGTGAAAGACACTGTAAACTGTCAAAAGATTTTTCTTCCCAAAAACTGTATATTAAAGGATCACTATAGCGTCAGGAAAACAAACGCGTTTTCCTGACACTATATAATCCTTGGGGGTCCCCCTCCCGCTGGGCTGAAGGGGTGAAAACCCCTTCAGCCACTTACCTTAATCCAGCGCTGGGCTTACTCTGCGATGGTGACCTTTCCTCCCCCACCGATGTCAGCTCCTGAGTGGAGCAAGAGCCGCGCGCGCATTCTAACAGTCCATAAGAAAGCATTTCTCAATGCTTTCCTATGGACGTTCTGCACGCTGGATGCGAATTTCACATCCAGCATCGCAGAAGTGCCTCTAGCGGCTGTCAGGAAGACAGCCACTAGAAGTTGGATTAACCCTGCTATGTAAACATAGCAGTTTCTCATCTTTCATATTATTATTATTAATACAGTGTGACAAAGTGCCCTTCGCCACTTGTGCCTTTTGGGGGCTACTGGCTAGCCTCCTGCCTTACGACTATGGCCCCTGTGCTGATAGCTGTATTTTACCCTGCAGAAAGGTTTATTTGTGTATTTGTGGGACTTTCAGTATGTGAGTAGTGCTACTCCAGATAGCTATGCCATGGAGCCTATTTGTGTTACGAAAGGCTATGGAAAAGACTTTGGCCCCATGGCGATTTAACTGTATGTATGTGATCTGAGCGCCATTTGGTAATAATGTGCGCTCAGATCTAAGCTATCTGGGGATATGTTGCATGGATATGTTTTATGTAGTAATTGTAACATTGTGTAATTTTATGTCTTTTTGTAACCATGTGGTTAATGGAGTCTTGCCTCTGTCCTGGGAGATAATTTGATTACTTCCCAATTATCTCCAGGATAGAGAGGAGGGATTGTGATGTCACTGTGGGAGTGTTTTGTTTGTATTGTCTGTGATTGGCTAATATCCAATATGTGTCCCATTGTTCCATCAGGTCCCCTAGGGGAGTGTCCACCTGGTGGACACTTGCATAAATACCGGGCAGGTAGCCCTCAATAAACCAGACCTACTTGAACCTTTCTTGAAGCCTTGGCTCATGCTTGGGGGAAGGGATACCTACACTCTGGGGATTGCTATAATCACTTACTCCCCAGAGTAAGCTCTTGTAAGAGCTTGATTTGTTCCTGCTATGCTCTCTGGATTTAGGAGAGGTACACCCACTGGGAGCTGGATCCTGGTTGTGGATCCAGGGTGGGTGAGAGATGGCAAGACCCCGGCGTAGCTGCATCGCTGGAAGTGGGGTCTGCAGTGCTGATGGTGTCGGTTGGAGTGCTCAGAGTCCTCGGCAAGCGCTTGGAGCATCGATTGGCGGAGGTACTAGGTCGGAGTGCCAGCGGTCCGTCACATACAGTGCTTTGCATTATTATAAAGGTGGAAATTTAACAACAAATAAGGCAAACTATTACATATTTTAATAGGAACAATTGGTTGATGAGGATCCTGCATGAATAACTCTTTCTAAACTTACTCTCTTACACCCAAAGTTTTGAAATGCTGTAGGGTACGTGAAATCATGAAGAATGGCGGGAAGGCTTAAACTCTGAACATCGGTCACAACTAAAGGAAGGCGTTGACTGCTGGACAGGGAGGGTCCGGTAACCAGCTGAAGAATGCATCTGTCTGTCGATTCAGGCGGAACGCAACAGATCTAGGATAAACACTCCTTATAGAAGTGGAGACAGGGAAAATTTGTGGGTCCAATTGCCAATCGCTGGAGTCTCCAGTGGTGGGAAACCAATCTGCGATGAGATTGTCGGAACCTGGCAGATATTCCGCTCGAAGAGTGATGTCTCTGCCTAGGCAAAACTGATACAGTTCGCTTGTGAGTTCCGTGAGTATCTTTGAACTGGAACCTCGTAGGTGATTCACATAGCAGACTGTTGACACATTGTCCATCCTCAGCAGTGTTGTAGGCATCTTTGGCGAAGCTGCTAATTGCGAAAGAACTAGCAATCCATTTGAGGCAAACGGTATGCAGTTCAGGCTCCGATGGGGACCAAAGGCCTCTGGTTTAATGTACAGTGCAGGTCACACCCCAGCTGAATAGGCTGGCGTCTGACTCCAGAATGAAATCCTGTTTGCGATCCAAAGATAGCCCTCCGGTTCCAAGTTTCCATATGGTGTAGCCACCAGTAAAGTTCCAGTAAGACCTCGTCCGTTAGTGAGATCCACTGATCGTAAGATGTGGAGTGATGCAAGTAATGTGTTTTCAGGTATTCCATCACCTGATATTATAATGGGGCTGGGAATATCGCCTGGATGGAGGCAGAGAGCATACGAGCCAAGTCGCGAAAGCTAAGAAATAGTGAGACCACCAATTTCCAAATGTCCTTTTTGATAGATTTGGTTTTTGTAGAAGGAAGTTGCAGTCCTGAACAGATTTTATCTAAAATCAGAGCAATTGAACCGTCTGAGACGAAATGAGAGATGATTTCTGGAGATTAATAATGAATCCTAGATTCAGTAAAAGGGCTGTGGTCATGTTCATGAAGGTGCAGAGTCACCGGCTTTTGTGCCATGAGGAGGATATTGTCCAGATATATCATGGATCAAACTCCTTGGGAGTAGAGCAAAGCCATAGCGTGTTTCATCAGCTTGGTGAAGCACCAAGGTACGGAACATAGGCCGTAGGTGAGGCAGATGAACTGCCGTAGACCTTAACACCAACAGAACTGTAGGAAGCTGCAATGACCCGGTGTTACTGATACCGTCAGGTATGCTTCCTTGAGGTCAAAATGAAACGAGAGAACCAATCTCCCTCGCAGAGTAGGTTGCGTAACAGATGGATACCCTCCATCTTGAAATGTCCACAATACTCATGCATGACTTAGAGATGATAATTGGACGTCGAACCCTCTAATGGGTCGAAGTCATGTTGGAAAGTGGGTTTGATATTAAACAACTTTGGGTTTTTTTAACGGCAGAAGCACTATCGCCCTTCAAAGGGTGCTTGCGTGGATCTCATCATGATCCGAGCCCCGGGAGTCATCAGAATCCAATAGCTATACGGGCACTGGCTGCTTGCAGAAAGCCACTAAGGCTTTGGGGATGGACTTAGCAATGCCAAGCTGTAAGCTCAGCTGACACTGCAGGGTCTGGTTGATCAGACATAATGAATGAACAGGAAAAGTAGTGGAGTCACCACACTAAAAATACAATCAGGAGAATTTTTATTTATTTATTCATTTTTTTAAATTAAATTAGGACTGATGCAGACTTAACTATTTACACAACTAACTATAGAGTAAGAGGACTTGTCTTGGGGATCAACCAAAGAAAAATGTAGACAAGTGGCATCAGCTACATATATCATAAAGTGGTGGTCAGACACAAAAGTGTATTAATAGGGTTTATCCCCTCCCCCCTCCCCCCCCTAAATGAAGACAGTGTAATTGTCCACAATCTTTAACAGGATTCACCTGTGTGTATTACTAATAATCAAGTATTATAGGGGTTCACCCTTATAATGAGGCAAGAGAGGGTTACCCTCAGTAATAAGGCAAAATGGGGTCACCCACAGTAGTGAAGCAAGGATTTTGTTAGGAGAGACCTGTAAGAAAAAACAAATGGGGTCCTTAACTGTAAATTTAGAAAATACTGTTAGCCAGAAATATAATGACCAGATATAGGGCTCAAACAGCGATGTTTATGGTACTTACGCTGTACAGAACCGATCCGGATGACTAACGAGAGCCTAAGAACACCGCAGAGAGAAACCTCAGAGATGCGACTAACAAGATGCGCGGACGGACTAAAAGTGTGCAAATAAGTACAAATGTCTGCGGGCCAAAAGGAGGAAGGCGGTACGCTATGAGGGGAAGGGCGGGAGAAAACAGCCTGACTGACAGCCATTCGTGAGCGGTAAAACTGCAAGCCACAGCTAGTTTAGTAGTGTCCCGGCTTAGAAACACCAAAGGCAGTGAAAGGCACCCAGTAAACCTAAGAGCCCTAAAACGGGGAGAAAAACTGAAATTATGCACTACTAGAGGAAGGCCGGCCCATGGGCAACAGCACAGTCCCTGTTTTTCGGTCCCTACAATACAAAATTATAAATAATGACAGAAGACAGTAATAATAGATTTTTTTTAGTGAGAGATTTAAAAAAGTAACTATTGTTAGATTTAATACCAGAATAGACTCACCTGGGAGGCAAGCAGCAAAAAAAGAGGGGTTGGAAGAAGTCTCACAGCCATTAATGACATACATTCTGACTGGTTGATTCTTTGGTTATATGTTTAACTGTTTCTTTGCTGCTGTGAGCTTTAGTAAAGAAGATTAAAGCGAATATGAAGCCTCCTGTCTTGCCATAAAATTTAAATTCCACTGCTAAAATAATTTAAAAAAAATCTAATTGAAATAATAACAATGTTAAAATGCTAAAATATCTATAATATTAAACAAAGTATATGTAAAAAAAAAAAAAAGGAGAAAAACTCCTCCCTACCTTTAGTATATGACAGAATCCTTTGGCCATATGCCAGCATCTTGGGTCTGGCAGTGTTTTAAAACCAAGAATTAGTCTCTATGGTCTTCCCTGCTTCTGCAGAAATCTATTTCCTCTCAAAACACTATTCTTGTATTCTAAAATAGTTTTGAGGTGACAGTCATCCTATGAGGACTAAATTTATTATTTAAAGGTTTTTAATTTAACCCTTAAACCTTGGTTCTAAACTTTCTATGTTGAAAGTCCTTGTTTCTTTATCTTGATTGCTGGCAGACCTCAGGTTACCGTCAACAATACACCAAGTAAAAGCATTTTACGAAGATACATTAAATTATGTGATATTACAAGAGTGAGAAGGAACCTGAATGCCAATTACTATACTTCACAGCAATGACAGGAAAATGGAACAGAAACCCCAACAAATATAAACATAATAAGGAAGTGCATTGTGCAAAAATATAACAGAACAATGTATCAGCTTTACTCATTATGGTTCTTCCCACAGGTATATTTAACAAAGTGAGAATTCAAAGTGAATTTTAAATTGAATTCCCAAGTAGACGAACTGGAAGTATTTCTGACTTGGAGAATGTTTCGAATTTGCCAATTTTTACCTTAAATTTGAAATTCACTTTGATAATCTATCTCTAGATATTTGCCTTTTAATGAGTCCCCTTCCAAGTGTTGCATACAGCTACCAGTGATATTCTTCATATAATATGATGTTTCTGATATGTTTTGATAGTTCATATAAATGTATATTTCTATGTTTTGATATTCTTCATATAACATGTTTCTGATATGTTTTGCAGACCAATATAATTACAGAGACACCAGCTGAAGAAGGAGATGTATTAGGTTTAAGACGTACTAGTGGAACCAATTTAAATATATCAGAAATTGATCCAGCACACCAGTTGGAGTGCAATCAAGCTAGTTGTTCCAATGCGTTATTTGCTCAGATACAAGAGATACAAGAAGACTATGCTCCTTCTAGTCTACGAGAATACAATGTGTCTGTGGATCCATCAGCACAAAGTTTTCTATTTCTCAACTCTCCTGAAGATATTTACTCAGGTTTTGATATGTGTTATTCTGGCACTTCGAGCATTGAAGTCATTGAGGAATCTCTGCGGTCCAGGAATGTGGATATGTCTAATGAGGATAATGAAGTGGCAGAACCAAATGTTTTAAGAACTTAGGAGTTTGTAAAACTGAGAAGAACAAGTGAATGTACTGGTCCAGATTGCTCCATGCTGCTGTGCAGTGGTGTCAGCTCTGCAAATTCATTTACTTCATCACAAGTGAAGGGTTGGTTCTGATCTCAGCTACTATATGCCATATATCTTTCACAACTACAGACAAACGTTTACACTGTTAACCAGCTGTAAACGTATATTTTTATAGTACATGGGATATTGTCAATAGAGGATCAAATTCACAGTTAAATATAAACAAAGTAATAAGCGCTGGTGCTTATTCACTAAACATGGGAATTGTAAAAAAAAATCCAAAATTTGCCGTGATATTTTGGTCCAGATTTGCAATTCCAAAGTAGTCAAAACGTTATCATAAAAATGATGAATAAAATTGTATATTTTACTGTTTAACACCTATTGCTTTCTCTTCCTCTCTCAGAATCTGTTTTTTGTTTCCCTATGTAATCTAGTTCTCTTTAAAACTTAAGATAAAGTAGGAACTACTTTGTCTTATGTATTTTACCTACGCTTGACCTTTTTTGACCAAAGGAGGAGCTTAAGTTCGCTCCTTTTTCTGTGGTCAAAGAAATGTTCCCACAATACTCACCACTCCTCCATGTCCTCACGTTACTTCATTCACCGTTTGAACGTCCTGTAATTTAGGCAGAGCGCTGGCAAATTCACAGAATTTTGTCCTAACAGAATGAGTGCAGTTTGTCCATTTGTGTTAGGATGAAATTTGTGTATTTTGTTGGGTTCGGAATTTCATTCTCAGAATAAAAATCCAATCAGTGCCGCGGTTGCAGCCACTTAGTAGATAGCTCCCTTATTCACACAGTATTAAGGAGTTATCTACTAAAAAGCTGAAAAACCTAAATTGGTCTTTCAGCCACATTTACTAATACTAAGTAAAGATTACTTAGTATTAGTAATAAAGGGATATTAAAATCTTCCTCCTGCCCCTACACGCTATGCCGCAAGTATACTAAACAGTGAGCAGCTTGTGGCTGCTCACTGTTTTTAAAAAAAAAAAAAAAAGACCCTCACCCCCAAATCTAATAAAGTGTACCATGGTGGGGCACCTATTAAAATAATTAGCAGGGGGGGACACTATGTCCCCCCTCGAGCCCCCACCCATGCCCTGATAGTGGTAACTAATAAACTAAACAGGAGACAGAGTGTCCCAGCCCCCACCCATGAGCAGCGGGTCGGGGCCCTAAGTGATAAAAGGGGGGGGGGGACCTACTGGCTCCCCTCCAGCCCCCACCCATGAGCGGTGGGTGGGGGGCCCTAAGTGACAAAAGGGGGGACTTACGGCCTCCTCCCTCGGCCCTCACCCACGAGCTGTGGAAGTGAACCCTAAGTGACAAAAGTAATAGGTAAAATGGGAGGCCTAGGGGTATTTGGGGGTGACTAGTGGGACAATAAAATGTAGTGGTCGGGAGGGGGCTTAAAAAACAAAAACAATGTGACCATGACAGTGCCACCTTAAGGGCAGAGGTAATTATCCATATTCTAAACCAAAATAAAACCTAGAATCTGCGCTGTGTTTGATCCACTGTAATGTAAAAGTTTCATTTTAACTGCTACCGTACATATAATATATTGTTTTTTAAAGGATGGAAAGGGCTTTCATTTGATATCCTATATGTATACCTAACACAACTTTACATTCCCCTGCATCTTTGCTTGTAATAGGTTTTACACATCCAGTGCAATTAATTAAAAATAACTTAAAATATATTCATATATCAGTCCTGATTGTTACATAGTTACATAGGCTGAAAAGAGACACGTGTCCATCAAGTTCAGCCTTCATCACATTGTTAAATGCTTAATATGTCTAGAATCTTATTATATTTGTGGTACTTAACTTTAACCTTATACCAACCCCCACACTAATGCTTTCCTAATGCTTACACTAACTCTAACCGTATGCCTAATCTTACCCTTAATCTTAATGCTATAGTATCAAAAACCGCATTTACCCAAACCCAACATTAACCCTTACTTTACCCTAACCCTACAGCTAACCAAAATCCTACCCAAACCCTAACTCTGCCCGTACCACTAAATATAACCCTACACCTACTCTAACCCTAAGGAAACCCTTAGCTAACATAAATGCTGATATTAGAAGATGGGTTTCCTAGTTAAGACAGTGGCTAGTGGTCTGTGACATTCAATGAATGTAGCCTGCTTCCCAGCCGATTACACTGTGATTGGTACTAGGCAGCTGACAAAGTCCAGCATCAATCGCAATCAGCTGGGGACAGGCAGGAAGATCCTGACTGGGTCTATTAAGACATTGGGGGTCTCCCTTAACAAGTCTGCAGCCCAGAAACACCACAGCTGGCACAGTCGCTCAGCCACAGCGTTATATATAAAAAAACGTGATGTGTGTACAGTATAACCAAACGTGATAGGTAACTGATATTTAAAAGTAAGAATACGACAGAGAATGATTACTTCGATTGAAAAAGCCCATTTGTTTGGCTAACGCATCTCGAGGATCATTACAGCGGAGAGGACTTTTAATAATTTTATTATTTTGTAATTCATGTATTTGATTACTTTTTAACACTTTTTTATTGATTAATAAATAGATCATTCTTTTTGATCATATATATAGTCAAGTGTCTGCTGCTGGCTACATCTTAAAGAAGGTTAACCCCCCTGAGTGGGTTATAGCGATTCCAACCAGAGCCAGGTTCACCTCATTGGCTCTGAATAAGGTGAGCACTTTACCACCTATGTCTGTGTATATATATATATACTTACCTGCAAAAATACTACACTAGATAGAGATCTCTTCCTGTCTTTATATATCTCCTTGACAAACCACAGAGGAGGAGACTAAAGAAGGAGGGTGTCTCCTGAATGACACCAAGTGAATGAGATTAGAGCCAGTCCCCCTTTGGCTCCATACTTGTGAGTTGATAATCATATATTTTTTATCAACCAGACTCCAGATTTAATATACTCCACCATTGGATGATTTTCTCTCAACCCCCCTCCCCTCTCCCCCCCCAGCCCCCATCTGTGTTTCTTGCATATACATTGAGTCCCATCTCGCAATACTCCTATTATTAGGGGTGAGTATATATTTCTTAACGTTCCACTGTTTGGGGATTTCTTAGGTGGTTGGTATCTTTCACTAACCTTCTTTTTAAATGTCCCTACCTTTACCACAGCGTTATATATGGGGATAATAACAGAGCTCAGCTGTCAGTTTGTGACCACTAAAAATGGCCACGGCTGACAGAGGGATTTAACCATGCTTACACCAAAACTGCACGGTATTAATACCTAAAGGTATTAAAGCCCACTCGTCCCAACGTTGGGAAAAAAGATGAGTTAAAAATTTTAAAAAGAAGTTTGTTATCTCCACAAACATTTCAGTACAAAGATTGTTATTGAATATCATTTTTTTTTTTGGTAAGGAATTGTGCATATGTATATATATTATATAACTGTTAGCTGTACTTCGCTGACAAGGCTTAAAAGAGGCTAGTTTGTTGACTGGGATTACTGTGTTTATCATGCAGTGAGGATTTGTTTTGTTTTTTTATACTCAGATGGAGCAGTGTTTTTTCTGTAATGGTACAGATATTTAAGAATGTATTCTCACTGCACAGCTCCTACTCCTACTCCTACTAATGCCAATAGGCAGGTAGTTACATCATCTCAGCAATCTGTACAGTCTGTGCAATTATTGCACAGACTGATCCCAGTAGCAAACCACTAGACACCAGGGATAAAATAATCAAAATCAAATGTGTGAAAGTGTATGAATGTGAGTGTATGTGTATATGAATATTAGTGTGTATATGAATGTAAGAGAAAGTGTGTGTTTTTTTTATAATCTGCACACAGATAACACAGGTTTGCCTCTGTCCCTGATGCATAAATAGTACTCTCCAGCATACCATATCACACTGCGAGGAAGAAACTTCTGTGTAACCTCTGTAAATCGTTAACCAACCTTGCAAAGAGACAAATTGATTTAGAGGTTTGCCAATAATTTGAGGCCAGATGAGAGAAAAACATGGCTAGTTACATATTCTGGCTTTTACTGCTATGCAGTGTGTGTTACAATGCCAAAGGTAAGATTAGTTGCTTTGAGTAATGTTTTACAATCTATTAATAAATATAAAGTGATACATAGCACGTCAACAGAAACTATTAATCTGGTCTATAATTCCATTCCTATCTAATCTTTGGACATGCTATTTGTTCAATCTTATATTTTATTAAGAGAGAATAAAAAAATCATTCTTTATTAACGTATAACCCCACTATATGGAGCCTATAATTTAATCCTGCTTCAAACTGTATAATTACCTATTAAATCCCTTCATTGAGTTCCACTTCCAAGTGATAGAAAAGACACGGTCACATTTACTACAACACATTGTTTGGTTAAAAACTAGCAAAGCAATTATTAGAAACAGGAAGCATAGCTAGAACATTAGCAATTTTGGGTATACATTGTTGTTCAGGGATATCTTCAAAAAGATTAAAAATTTATCCATTTACACATATGATTTACATGTATTTGTATATAATATTTGCTTAAGAGTGCAGAAATATTGTCAAATTACCTGCTCTTTAGTATTTTCTAAAATGATGATGGCATTTCTGGAATGCCAGACACACCTGGATATCTTCCTGGTGGATTATTTTGTATGTTTTACTGACACCAGAACCAGTCTAAGAGGACCGTGTAAGGTAGTGAGGTTTGTGACCACATACGTTTAAGATATTTCTTCACCCATAGTCTCTTCGGTCTTGACATTGCATATGGCAGATTAAGATTCTTATTGCTGTCTAATTTGAGGATTTACTCTGGACTTAGGTTATGTATTCCTCTAAACCATATTGAGAGTTTGATGTCTTCAATCCTTCGATTTGGCAATTTTGTTTTTATTTTCTTGTTCCACATTGTTGTTTCGTTTTTTTTTTTATAGGACAATTTGTGCCAAGCATTAGTTTCCTTTTGTAGAACGTTGTATATTATCCTCAGCCTTGATTTGGCTTGGAGGTTTACACAGATACAATTCACACAATACTTTTGAACAGTCTTCTTTATTTACTAACTACTTGTATACACACTGACTGATGATGCAATTTTTGCGCACATTAAAGGTTTATATTTTATACAAATAAAAATTGGTTTAAAATGGTTCAAGAATTATGCACTTGTTTTTGTTAAAACAGTGTCAAGTATTACCTGAAGCCGATTTGGAGGCAAATTCTATGATTAGCTCCAAAATTTGTCACATTGAATTTACCTCAAATATGGATCACATTCTGGGGTTTTTGATAGTCTGGTGAAAGACCAAATTTAGGATAGGGATCGACCGATATTGATTTTTTTAGAGCCGATACAGATACCGATAATCTGTGAACTTTCAGGCCGATAGCTGATAACTTACTGATATTCTGTACATTTACCATTTTGAAAAAATAAAACTATTTCTAAAGGTAAATGCACAAAATATACATGCCACGTGTAGTGGATGCAGTGTGTTTAGACAGCGGAGCTGTCTGTGTTTGTGTAGTGGATGCAGTTTGTTTTTGTGTAGTGTGTGTATATAATGAATGCAGTTTGTATTTGTGTAGTGTGTATATATTGAATGCAGAGTGTGTTTGTGTAGTGTGTAGACTGAATGCAGAGTGTGCTTGTGTAGTGTGTATATAGTGTGTGTGTGCAGGGTGTGTAGTGTGCGTAAAGTGAATGCGATGTGTATAGTGAATGTAGTGTGTGTATATAATGAATGCAGTGTGTTTGTGTAGTATGTGGATAGTGAATGCAGTGTAATTTGTTTGAGTGTGTGTATATAACAAATGCAGAGTGTGTGTGTGTGTGTGTTTCTGTAGGTATGTAATTTGTGTAAAATGGGGGGGTAGAGGCATTTAAAAAATATATATTTTTTTTAATTAACTTTTTTTTTAAAGGCCAGGGAGGGGGGATATGCCATGGACTGTGCAGTGGGGGCCCAGCAAGCGCTTACTTACCGTCCCGGCAGCTCCCTTCAGCTCCCCTGTGTAAATCTCTGCGGGACTCGTGAGATTTAGACAGGGGAGCTGAAGGGAGCTGCTGGGAAGGTAAGTAAGCATTTCCTGCGGGCCCTCCAGGACCGCCGGGCTTGTTATGGGCCCGGCGGTCCTGATCTGTATTATCGGCAATATCTATATGCAGATACCGATCTATATATATGGCAATCTCTATTTGCCGATAACAATATTGCCAAAAATACAGAATATCGGCCAGACTGATAATCGGTCGATCCCTAATTTAGGACCCATTTCAGCTTGAGAGAATGAACCCACCATTATCTTCACATTATAAAAGGTGTCATGTGAAATATGTTTTTGCTAAAAGATTGATAGATTTAAGATTTTCAAGAATGCGTTTCACAATTTTGGTTATATCATATTCAGTCTTTAGTATATAACCCCCAAATTATTTGTGTTTATGTAGTATTCCTTCTCAAGAAAAGAAAACATATTTGCAGAAAAAATAACATTACTGTTGTGACACACAATGTCGGATGGTCTTCCTCTCGATGTAGAACTGCAGTCTCCACTTTGAAAGTGGTCAAATATCTATCTGTCTTCATTTTGATGTCTAAGGGGGTTTGTGAACAACTGATCCTCTGAATAAGGTTCAATGTTTGGTACACAGTCAGTGTAGTTGCTTGCCCAATAAACAAACTTCTATTCTATTGTGTCCATGTTTTAAAAAGCATCAAATTAGGGAACATTCTTCAATACGCAACTTGTGGACGCTTGCAAGGAATATACAGTCATACGTTTGACAGTAGGTTCTCAGTTGACCCAAATTATATTTGTAGACTCTCTGTTTGTGAATATAATGTTTATGTGGAAAATTTGTCTGCCATCAGAAATAGTAAGTCCTCCTAAAAAAACACATTGTGGATGCCCTCTGGCTCACAAATCCAAACATGTACACAGATACAAAGGTACAGACACAAGAAGATTCCCTGAAATTCACAGAGATATGCTCTGTCAGATAATGTAGTTGGTAATCGGCAGCAATAATATAACCAAAGTAAAGAACCAGTAGAGGCAAGGCAGAGACCTAGACAGAATAGCAAAGGATCAGTCCCGACAGCATGGGTTTATAAATGGGGAGTCAGGCAGAAAAGTCAGGTATCAGAAGGTCAACAATAGCAAGAGAACACTGGTTGTAGCCCGAGGGGGCCCAGTACAACTGAGCAAGGAGGACTCGGCAACTGGCAAATATACAAGAGGGCGAGAATCACCCTCCCTGTTCAAAAGAGTCTAGAGGTAGAGAGGCAGACTGCAAGAGAGAATTGGCAGATCTGGGCCAGTCTGCGAGCCTTTCTTTGATGGCTCCCAGTGCTCAGAAGAGCGACACAAAGTTTTGCTAAGCTGACCTAAGTCGGAGGCCTTGACATGTGCAGGCCTGGCGCCTCATGGAGAGAGGGGAGAGACACAAAACCAGTAGAAACCAGTATGGGCTTTCATATCCTCATGGCATCACTCAGCAGAATATACATGGGTGGAAAACAAGATACATGTATAAAAAATGGATGCACCACTATGCAGTCACCATATTTATTGCATGCTAGGATGCTGCTCATGTTAGACTTATGTTGGCTCTGCTTTCGCCAGATGGAGTATACTACATATATGGTGGGAATGTCCTGGTGTACAGACCTTTCGGAAGGTGGTTTATAAAGTTAATTTTTAGATTGTCCTTCTCTGTATATCCCAGCAGCACTGCTCCTGCACCACACCTCTCAGCCAGCTAAGACGTGCACGAAGTAGTAATACGCTTACTAAATGTAGCTGAGGTTACCCATTACATGGAGCCACAAGGACTCCCCTTCCTCGTCCCCCGTTTGAATAGCACATGCCATGTGTCCTCCTCTGTGTGTTGAAGATATCCTTTCTTTCTCCCCCCCCCCCCTTATGGTTTATTTTCTATTGCCATCCACTCACTTTTCTTCACCTCTCTACTACTTCTTTGAGCATGTTCCCTGCCTCTGCTCTATCCTTTACTTCCTTTGAAGTTCACACTGTCTGCATATTTAACATCTATATACATTTCTGCTACAATCAAGGAAGAGATCTTTAACCTCTCTCCCTCCCCTTACAATACATCACCCAACCCCACTCCCTCCGCTGTTGTATGCTCATTCGCACCAACTGAAACTGGAGAGGTTTCTGCTCTGCTCCAGTCCTCCCGCCCCACAACCTGTTCCCTTGATCCTATTCCCTCATATCTCATCCACACTCTGTCTCCCTTTTTTGCTCTTCCTCTCACTTAAATGTTCAATTTCTCCCTTTCCTTTGGCACATTTCCTTCACCCTTCAAGCATGCAACCATAACGCTGATTCTGAAAAAGCCCAACCTTGACCCCAACTCCCCATCCAACTACTGCCCTATATCGCTACTGCCAAGATCCTTGAGAGTGTTGTGCATGCGAGATTGACAGACTTCCTTGAATCCAACTCCGTGCTTGACCCGCTTCAATCTGGATTCCACGCTCGTCACTCTATTGAAACAGCCGTGACCAAAGTATCCAATGATTTAATCGCTGCTAAATCTCGCGGCCATTACTCTATCCTAATTGTCCTTGATCTTCCTGCTGCCTTTTACACTGTTGATCATCAACAGCTTCTTCTCATTCTCCGCAATCTTGGTCTACGAGATATTGCTCTCTCCTAGTGCTCCTTCTACCTCTCCCAGCGCTATTTCAGTGTTTCTTTCTCTGGCTCTGCCTCTCCTCCCCAACCCCTCTCTGTTGGAGTTCCCCAAGGTTCTGTCCTTGGTCCCCTACTGTTCTCTATCTATACTGCTTCCCTTGGTAAACTCATCAGCTCCTTTGGCTTCCATTATCATTTATATGCAGATGACACGCAAATCTACCTGTCCTGATCTCTCCCCACACAACTTGACTCATGTCTCTGAATGCCTCTCAGCGATTTCTAACTGGATGGCTGCTCACTTCCTTAAACTCAACCTGTCCAAAACAGAACTTCTGGTCTTTTCCTCCCTCAAGTGTTGCTACTCCCGTGTCTGCCTCCTTCCAAGTCAACAGCGCCACCATCACCTCTACCTCGCAGGCTCACTGCCTAGGTGTTCTCTTTGACTGACTCCGACCTCTCCTTCAACCCTTATGTCCTGTCGATCGCCAATTCCTGCCACATGCATCCCAAAAACATAGCTCGCATCCACCCTTATTTAACACCAGACGCAGTTGCTGGTCCATGCCGTTATTCTTTCTCGCCTTGACTACTGCAATCCCCTCTCTGTCAGTCCCTACATTGGCTTCCAGTTAGATATAGGGCTGAATTTAAGATTCTGGTGCTTGCTTACAAGTCCCTACGTAATGCTGCTCTAACCTACTTATCCTCCCTAATACACAAATATGTCCCGTCGAGGCCCCTACACTCTGCTGAAGACCTACACCTATCCTTTGTCTGTACTCACACATCTGATGCTCGCCTCCACGACTTCTCCAGGATTGCCCTTTTTCTGTGGAACTCAATTCCCTTCTCCGTTAGACTTTCATCCAGTCTCCACTCCTTCAAAAAAATCTTTGGAAACACACTTCGTCAGGACAGCATATGATCTAAACTGTTAGCGGGTTTTCACCTCCCCCGTGCCCCCATGACTCCTCTCCTGCAACTATCAAAAATGGATACAATTGCAGAAAGATAAGTCCTGCGCCCACTCCCATCACCACTGGGCGGCAGCAAAGACAACAGTACACATCATCCCCAATATATAGTAAAAACCAAAGAAAAACAAGTTACCTGCGCTCTCTCCTTAATCCCTATGTATTGTTAAACAAATGGAGGTTTTTTAGTTAGCTCCAATGGTCCCCCCAGGTGGCCATTGGAGGTAACTAAAAAAACTCCATTTGTTTAAAAATACACAGGGATTAAGGAGAGAGCGCAGGTAACTTGTTTTTCTTTGGTTTTAACTGTCAAAAATAACCTACTAAGCTCTCAGTGAATACTTTTCAAGCAACCTATTTCATTACCCCTACTTATACCCTTTGTGTCACTATACGCCACTCCCTCTAGCATGTAAGCTCATTGAGCAGCATGTAAGCTCATTGAGCAGGGCCCTCAACCCCTCTGTTCCTGTGCGTCCATTTGTCTGGTTACAGTTATGTGTCTGTTTGTCCACCCATTGTACAGCTCTACAGAATTTGCTTGTGCTATATAAATAATAAAATAATAATAATAATTAGTGTTTTTCAGTATATGCTTGGAGCTAGGGGCCCAAAGGTGTTGATCTTTGTTTATGACTCTCATTGCAACACCAATTATCTCTATGGACTCAATGGTATAACTGTTCCTTTGCTATCCGTCTCAATTAACTGTGGTTTCATTGCAGGTGAAAGCTGTGATCTGCCCAATGTGGAGAATGGAAAGATTGCCCAGTATTTTTACATTTTCAAAAAGTTTTATTTTCCCATGGAAGTAGGGAAGAAGTTATCTGTGGCTTGTACTGCTGGCTACACCAGTCAATTGGGAAAACAGGAGGAAACTATCACGTGCACTTTGCAGGGTTGGGAACCTGAACCAATATGCTTCAGTGAGTTGTTTTTTTTAGCTAAAAATATTAGTTTTAATTCTTCATAATATACATACAATGTCCATCAACAGGTAGCTCACATTCAGCTTAAACATTTTCACTTAAATGCTTTCTATCATATTATATATTTAACTCATTATAGCTGGTCTAAACTAGGATCCATAAGTGTTTTTGAAAGTCTTGATCCATAGTCTGATAGTGGTTGATTGGGACCATTGTATTGACGTAATCGACATTCACCGTTTACTGATGATTTATTCATCAAAATTAAAATGGGGGTCTGAGAAACAATGGGACACAGTGTGGGTGATTAAATATAATAAGTTGAAGGACACAAGTAAGGTTTGAAAGACACGGGACATTAAAAACATTAGGAAATGAGAGAACAGAACCGAGAGATACAGGAGATAAAAGACATGGGAGATGAGGATCATTAGGGAACAATGTGAGACACAGGAAGGTGGTCAGAGACTAATGGAAAACTGACAAAAACCTCACTGACTGACTGACTGAGAATGGGTGTACTGAGAGACATAAGACAGTCTAAAAGGGAGAGACATACAAGTGTCCCTATTTTGGAGGAACAGTCCCTATTTTGGGTCCAAATTGCTCTGTCCTTTTTTCGTTCCTAATGTCCCTCTTTCCTAGGAGTTCCATATTGTTGGTGTGTCTGTTTGTATAACACAGATCCATGGCTATAATACTCATAGTAGTATGTCTTTAAACTACCGCAAATGTATTTAGAAATCAGGCTGCGTGAAGAAGATACATTGTTCTTGTTCTAAATTGTTTTAGATTCATAAATTGTTATTAGTAAATCAGCTAAAAATTCTCTTAACACCCTGGTCACACCCCCACTCACACCCTCAAAATTAAGATGTTCCACTTTGTCCATTTGAAAAGTTTAAAGGCATACATTCAGGCAAAATGGCAGATAAGAGACTGAGAAACACTTAGTGGATTTAGAAAGATTTAGAAAGATGGTAATGAGAAACAAAATGGCCTTAGTCACATTTGTACTGAGTCATAAGAAAATGAGAGGCCCAAGCCCAGTGGCAGCACTGAACATTATATGGGACTTGGACATGACCTCTAGTCTACATATGGACTCATCATTAGTTGTGCACTTTGCAACATGGAGCTATCCCATCCACCGCCAGATGTCCTCAAATCTGGAACCCTAGCCTTTGGCTATACATTTGAATATTTTTATTCAGTTTTACTCCCATAAAGTATTATATCCTGGGAATTGTACAAGTGTGATGAACTGAGTCGCTCATTGACTAAATGGGAATATTTTATGCCATTTAATAAACTAACCTGCATATCTGATAGAGCCCAAATGCTACTTCTGCATTTCAGTAGGACTGTACCAGCATCCTCAGTTTGAATTCTGACAGGGTCAAGCACATTAGATACCCGTATGAGTAAACCTGCACTGTATCCTAGTTTAGTTCTATGAACTAAAGATATAATCGAAATCATATATACATTACAGGAAATAAATAGTGACTGTGATTTATATCTTAGTCCCTTGAGATGATGTCAGTGACCACAAACACATAATGTGCATCTCTCACTAAGCCACCAAATATATTCATTATAGGCATGACATACAATGACCACGATTTATCATTTTATTTGTTTATTAGAAAAGTGCATGAAACCTTCCTTGGAGAATGGAGTTGTATTTAACGCTAAGGAATTGTATAAAACACTAGAGAAGGCACAATATGAATGCTTGGATGGGTACACTACATCATCTGGAAATAAAACTGAAGAAATAGTGTGTTCATCCAATGGCTGGGCTCCCCAACCACAATGCCACCAAATATCTGGTATGTATTTTTTTGTTTGATTTGTGGAAAATGCTAACATAACAATAAACCACCAAGAGTAAACTGAAAAACTACAAAATGGAAAAGGAGCAGTCAGGACTGTAATTTGCAAAGTCACCTGACTGTGACCTTGCTGGTGGGAACCGGTGGCCATAGGGGGCAGGTAAAGGTGAGATTTACTTACCTGCTCCTGTCTCTCATGATTGCCGCCATCCTATGGTCCTCTTCAGCTCCTAGTGCTTCAGCTGCCAGCTGTCAGAGTCAGTGCGGTACTCTCGCACATAATCAAGAGTACAGTACTGAGGTCAACGGAGGATCCAGAAAGAGATTTTTATGACATAAATTAATGTGGGAAATGACAAGCTTGACTAAATGTAACTCTGCCTTTTTGTTAAGCTTGTCAAGCATAGGAAAAACCCGGAGACAATGCAATCCCTAGTCTGTCTCAGCATATCTTTTTTTTTTTTAAATTCTTTATTTTCTGTTGTGCATGAAATAACAACATGCTTACTCAGCCACGTTGTAAGCGGTAACAGGCATAACATACAAAACATGACCAAGTAATATACAGCACAATTTTACATTTTTTTGAGAGAAAACCCACAGTGTGCAAGTTTGTTTTCCTGGCACTATAGTTTCCCTTTAACTGGTGAGTACTAAGTACCAACTCATTTTTACCAACTCTGTTAGCGTTTTGTCAGTATTTTCTTTGCAATATTCTTTCATACACTTGCCCTCTTATATTGTGTTTCCTAATTGCGTAAATAATATGATACCAGGTATGTTTGTTTGTTTGTTTACCTGTCTATCTATCTATCCTTAAATTTTTGCTAATTGTTTTTCCTGTTCAATTACATTTAGACAGGTGTGAAGCCCCTCTTCTTGCCAATGGACACTATGCTTCATTAAAAAATATTTTCCGTGTTAAGGATGTCCTAGAATTTAAGTGTGATGAAGGATATCGAACTGCAAGTGGAAGAACAGCAGATAGGGTAGAATGCCTTCTAAGAGGATGGTCTTCTGTCCCTCAGTGCACACGTGAGTTAATGAATACAAATATGGTCGGATGAGTCTGGGTATTGGCAGTCCAATCATTATTTTTTTGTCTATTCATGATTCAACTTGAAAAAAATCTAAAAACAAGCTGCTGTATGCATATCACATCTAAACTAACACTTCTTTAGCAGCTACCCTAAAAGCTAGCAGCTAATAAAATGTGTAAAACATTAAATACCTATTAATGTAATTTTACCAGGAATATCCTGCATCGTCAGCATACAGCTGCTGAACTTAAAAGGACACTATAGTCACCAAAACAGCTTTAGCTTACTGAAGCAGTGTGGGTGTGTATATCATGCCCGTGCAGTCTCACTGCTAAATTCTCTTCTATTTAGGAGTTAAATTACTTTTGTTTTAGTTTATGCAGTCCTAACCACACCTCCCGTGGCTGTGACTGACACAGTCTACATGAAAAAACAATGTTTCATTTTCAATCAGACCTAACTTAAATCACACACAGGAGGCTCCTGCATGGTCTAGCAAGCTATTAACAGAGTAGGAGATAAGAAATTCTAAATTAAACAGAATTTGCGATAAAGGAAGTATAAACATTAGATCTCGCTTTTTTTATTATTATTATTATTATGATATTTATAGAGCGCCGTCAAATTCCGCAGAGCTTTGCAATGGGTGGACGAACAGACATGTAGTTGTAACCAGACAAGTTGGACACACAGGAACAGAGGGGTTGAGGGCCCTGCTCAATGAGCTTACATGCTAGAGAGAGTGTAAAATGACACAAAAAGGTAAGGATAGTATTAGACTAATGACAGTTGCAGAAGAGGAGTCAGTCAGGAGCTATTAACAGTTTAAGTGATACGCTTTTATGAAGAAGTGGGTTTTTAATGATTTTTTGAAGGAGTGGAGACTGAGTGAGCATCTAACGAAGGAGGGAAGCGAGTTCCACAGGAACGGTGCAGCCCTCGAGAAATCTTGAAGGCGAGCATCAGAGATGGGAGTACGGACAGACGATAGACGTAAGTCTTCAGCAGATCGTAAGGGCCTAGACGGGACATACTTGTGTATAAGGGAGGATAGATTGGTGGGAGCAGCATTATGTAGAGATTTGAAAGCAAGAACCAGAATTTTAAATTTTAAATTGAGCTCTATATTTTATAGGAAGCCAATGTAGGGACTGACAGAAGGGTGAGGCATGGGAGGTGCGGGCGGACAGGAAAATGAGCCTCGCTGCCGCATTCATTATGGACTGTAACGGCGCTAGTTGGGAGCACGTAAGACCACTGAGAAGCGGATTACAGTAGTCAAGGCGAGAAAGGACAGTGGAATGGACCAACATCTTAGTCGCATCAGGCGTTAAGTAGGGGCGGATGCGCGCAATGTTTTTGAGATGAAAATGACAGGATTTGGAGATAGATTGAACATGAGGCTTGAAGGAGAGGTCGGAGTCAAAGAGAACACCTAGGCAGCGAGCCTGCGTGGTGGAGCTGATGGTAGCACCGTTGACTTGGAGGTAAACAGACACAGGAGTAACAACACTTGAGGGAGGAAAGACCAGAATTTCAGTTTTGGTCAAGTTTAGTTTAAGGAAGTGGGCAGCCATCCAGTTAGAAACAGCAGAGAGGCAGTCAGAGACACTAGTCAAGAGCGACGGGGAGAGATCAGGAGAGGACAGGTAGATTTGCGTGTCATCTGCACAGAAATGATATTGGAAGCCAAAGGAGCTAATGAGTTTACCAAGGGAGGCAGTATAGATGGAGAACAGTAGGGGACCAAGGACTGAACCTTGGGGGACACCAACAGAGAGGAGTTGGGGAGAAGAAGCAGAGCCAGAGAAAGAAACACTGAAAGAGCGCTGGGAGAGGTAGGAGGAGCACCAGGAGAGAGCAGTATCTTGTAGACCGATATTGCGGAGGATGAGAAGAAGCTGTTGATGATCAACAGTGTCAAAAACCGCAGACAGGTCAAGGAGAATTAGGATAGAGTAGTGACCAGGAGGACTGGAGCAGAGCAGAAACCTCTTCCAATGTAGCGGGTCCGAATGAACATAGAACAGCAGAGGGAGTGAAGTTAGGGGAAGTATTGTAAGGGGAAGAAGAAAGATGAGAGATCTCTTCTCTGATTGTAAAGATCTTGTCAGTGAAGTGAGTTGCAAAGTCTGAGGCGGTCAAGTTAGTAGGTGGAGGAGGAACAGCAGGGCGAAGAAGAGAGTTAAATGTGTGAAATAGTCGTTTGGGTTCGCGGGAGAGTGTGGTTATGAGGGTATTGAAGTAATTAACCTTTACAGAGGAAAGAGCCACGCTATATGAGCTCAGCATAAATTTATAGTGGAGAAAGTCAGATGCACAGTGAGACTTTCTCCAACAGCGTTCAGCAGTTCTGGAGCATTTTTGGAGGTATCAAGTGAGCTTGGTGTGCCAGGGTTGTTGTTGGGGGGGCCTGCGGCGTTTAAATGTACAAGGTGCCATGATGTCTAGTTGAGAGGAGAGGGTGGAATTGCAGAAGGAGGTTGCAGAACTAGGACAGGTGAGGTTTGAGATAGGTAAAAGAAGAGTTTGGAGATTAGTGGAGAAATGCTCTAGGTCAAGACATTGGAGGTTTCTGTGAGAGTGATGTTCAGACGGTGGTGTCAATTGGGTCTTAGGTATGCCAATGTCAAAAGCTTTTAAGAAAGTGAAGGCTGTAAAAGTCACATGCAGGGAGGTGGTCTGACTAGGGCTACATAAACAAAGTGATTTAACTTCTAAATGGCAGGAAATTAAGCAATTAAACTGCAGAGGCATGATCTATACACCAAAGCTGCTTTATTAAGATAAAGTTGATTTGGTGCCTATAGTATTCCTTTAACCCCTTAAGGACACATGACATGTGTGACATGTCATGATTCCCTTTTATTCCAGAAGTTTGGTCCTTAAGGGGTTAAATACATGAATAGTATGTTCTTGTTATTTTAGTATTTTTTTTATGCTTCAACATTATAAAAGAGGATATATATACATGTGTTTTAAAACACGTGACTCAATATCCCCTAATCCTTTTACTGACAGGGCCGAGAACCAGTGAATTAGACATCAAATGGCCTTCCTTATGGTTAGACTTTATAGAACTTGAGAATGACTCAGCTTATTGCTGTGCTTGACTGTAAGAGAACAAAATGCAAAGACTCTAATGTATCTTTGTTGATGGTAAAATTTCCTTGCTGCCACCTGTGCCATAGTAACTCTATATTTTAGCACAACTGCAACAAATTTTTTAGAAAGGAGTTTAAAAAAAAAAAAAAAATATGTACTTAAATGAATCTTTTTACTTTACTTCTACTTTATGCATGTTTATAATGTTTTTAACTTTTTAAAGTTAAATGTGAAAACAATAATGTAAATTGAAATTACCCTTAACTGATGATTAATGAAATCCTTGCAGCGAGACTAAATATTTGATATCTGGTTTGATTTCGTAAGGAACAAATGAAGGTCTAACCTTTTCAATTTTTTTTCTATTCTATTTTTTTCTGTGTGTGTATGTGTAAAGCGTGCAGTGTGTGTGTGAAGATGCAGTGTGTGTGAGAGATGCTGTGTGTGTGTGTGTGTGTGAAGGGTGCAGGGTCATGTTTAACATGGGGCAAAAGGGGCACAATGCAGCTGCTCCTAAGGCCCGCCAGCCGACATGGTGCGTGTCCATATGCCTTTCTGTGTGTCTGTATGCATATCTGTTTGTCTGTATGTGTATCTGTGTGTCTGTGTGTGTATTTGTCTGTATGTGTGTCTGTGTGTATATGTTTGTATGTGCGTCTGTATGTCTGTGCATCTGCATGTGTGTCAGTGTGTATATCTGTATGTATGTCTGTGTATCTGAATGTCTGTGTGTGCTCCTGCATCTCTGTGTGTCTGTATGTGTGTCAGTGTTTGTATCTGTGTGAGTGTCATTCTGTGTATCTGAATGTGTATCATACTGTGTCTGTGTACCTGCATGTGTCTCTGTGTATCTGTATGAGTGTTAGTGTGTGTCAGTGTGTGTATCTGTGCATCTATATATGCATGTGTGTTAGTGTGTGTCAGTGTATCTGCATGTAGGTCCATTTATGTATCTGTATGATATTGTGTGTATGTGCATGGATCTCACTGTGTTTGTCCATTTATCTGTATGTGTTAGTGTGCCTGTTTATCTGCATGTTTCTCAGTGAGTGTATCTGTGGAACTCTGTATCTCCATGTGTCTCTCTGTATGCACTTGTGTGTCTGTGTATTTTTCTTTGTATGTCTGTACCTGTGTATGTGAGTATATCTATGTATGTCAGTGTTTGCATCTGTATTTGCATCAGTGTGTATATTTTGTCTCAGTGAAAAATGAGTGCGGCTAAGTGTGTGTTTGTTTTTTTTGTTTTGGTGTCGAGGGCGTGATTGCATTCTAGGAACTGGGAGGGTTAGGTCCAGGGGACCCAAGCAAATGCTTGCCCAGGGTCCAATCAGTATTGAAGACGGCCCTGGAAGGGTGCAGTGTGTGTGAGGAAGACAGTGTGTGTTTGTGTGTGAGGGGTGCAGTGTATGTATGTGTGGGGAAGTCTGTGTGTGGTAGTGTGCGTGAGGGGTACAATGTATGTCAGAGTGTGTGAGTGGTGCTGTGTGAGACAGGTGCAGTGTGTGTAAGAGGTGCTGTGCGTGTGAGGAGGCAGTGTGTAAGGGAGGCAGTGTGTGTGTGTGTAAGGTGCATAGGTTGTGTGTGGGTGAGTGAGATGTGAGAAAATGTATTTTAATATCTCCTCCTCCAGTCTTCTTACCTTTGGCCGGGGGGGGGGGACATGACGCTGTAAGCCCTGGTAGTCCAGTGATTGCACGTTTGCATTAACCTGTAGCTCCTCTGGATGCAGGCTCACTCTTCTGTCCTCTTGCGAGCACAGCACTGTATCAAAGTCTTGCCATGTTAATGTGTGGCAACGCACTGACCAACATGCTCATGGGAGGAAACTGCCAGCGGGCCGATAAGGGTGAGGCCAAAACATTCCACCGCCCACCATGAAGTTTGAATTGCCCACTAGTGGGTGGTAGAGACCAGGTTGACGACTTCTGCTCTGCTCTCTGTTTTTCAGTGGGAAACATTGGACCATGGCCCATTGTGTTATCATGCAACAGAATCCCAGACAGACCCTTCTTCAAAATACACTCTCCTAGACTGCAGTATAGCCTTTATGAAGTGTTGAGAGCTCATCCTATGTAGTTGTAGTAGAAATGTGGAACTGCACTCAATCCCAAGTATTATGTATCTGGCTGCAACCAGGCCTGTCCCAGTAGAAAATAGAAGAAAGGTCCAGGCACTCTAAGATACAAAAAGGCAAATTTATTATACCCACTGTCACTCACAACGTTTCAACCTATACGTGACATAAATTTATAGATGAGCATATTGAATGTATAAATCCTTAATTACTCATACAAAACAGTATCAGTTCTGAGGGATTAGAAGAGTAAGTATTACTTGTAAATAAATCAGACATGCCTTCCATGAATTGTTGTTATGATTGTATATAATTTAATACCTTGCACCAGAATTGTTCCATAAACACATTTAGAATCTCTAGTACTTTATTTAAAGTGAACGAATGACACTGTAATACACTGGCACGACTTTGTAAAATATATTAGAGTATTGCAGAAATCAATGGTATGAAAATATCATTATTTTAAAATGTAATTTTATTTTTTAGAACTGATCTGTGAAAAGTTGTCACTGGTGGAAAATGGAGGTTTTTACCCTTTGAAAGCATCCTATGCAGACAAGGATGTGGTACAGTTCTTTTGCAGGGAAAACTACATCCTTAAAGGTTCAGAACTGATTCAGTGTTACTCCTTTGGATGGTACCCCAGTCCCCCTATATGTGAAGGTAAAGAAGACTTTTTTTAGAAGAAATTATTTGGTTGAATTCTAAAGGTTTCTCCATTAACCTTACAAAGTCACAGATTATCAGGCTATAAACTCAGAGTCTCGGATCATATGTGCTGGGCAGGTTAACATGCTATATGTATGCACAAATGGCAGGGCTCCTGCAAATTTAGGATGCTGATTTCCATAATATATCCCCCTACCATAGAAAGGAGGATGTCCATGATTTTCTTAAGAATAGCAAAAACAGTATATAATTAAATGTTGATAAAACATTAATTGCACCATAACCATTACAACAACATACCTCCCAACTAGACTAAACCTAATGGGAGACCCACATTTTTTACCTGTTTTCTAGTGTCTCAGGATAGAAAAATGTTCACATAAAGCACAGCACAAGACAATTACAAGACTATTCCAGGCCATCCCTGTCCCCAAAAGAGCATCAGTATCACACATATGAGGCTATAACAGGCAATTAAAAGAGGAGGTAAGAAATTCTGAAAGAAACAGAATGTGCAATAAAGGAAGTTTAAAAATTAGATCTCTCATTACATGAAGTGTTTAGGAAGGCTGTGTGATTATCAGGCAGAGGAGGTGTGTCTAGGACTGCATAAACAAAGTGATTTAACTCCTAAATAGCAGGGTATTGAACTGTGAGGTTGCAGGTGCATGATCCATACACCAAAATTGCTTCGTTAAAACAATCCACTACCCCCCCAAAAATAAAAAAATAATAATCACTATTTTATTGATATACCACCGCTAAAAACACACATGCATTTAAAGGGACATTATAGACAACCAGACCACTTAAGGGTATTGTCCCTGTCTCAATAACCCTGCAATGTAAAATATTGACATTTTTTAAAAGTAAGAAAGGAAGATAACATAAATGCTATTTAATGAAATCACTCTAGGTTCAGAATTTAAAATAGCACATAAAACTACAATTCAACACTGGATGAAAAATTAGGCCAATGTACACTTTAAAAGTATCTTTAGAAAATAAATTTAAACTTTAATCAAATGTATGGGTTAGAGCAGAGAGTATGACTGCAGTGCAAGATATTATTGTCATAGATTTGCATTTATATGCATACATAATTTGGCTATTATTAACATATGGTAATATACTTAGTTAAAATTACAAATTCACCACTTAAAGTTTCAAATATACTGCTATGCAACATCTACATATAATATAAAATGGGATAAGGCAACTATACGTAGACTTGTAAGCAGACAGCAAACACTGGTAGTAAGGGATACCCCCAGCCCCTTACTGATTAATACAAAGTAAGATAATACAAAATATATGTAAAGGTTGTGCCTAAATAAAAAGTCCAATAGAATATCAGATGCTTGGAGTACTCTTCACTTGTAAATCAGCTAGACTTCTAAAGGTGGCAGGTTGTGACGATACCTTACCTGTTCCACTCAGACCCGCACGGCACGGCTTCCTCTCCTCGCACTTCCGGGAGGCGGCACATTCCTTCTGACGCTGGTCGCTCTGAAAATGCCCCTTTTTATAATGCAGCGCATGCACGCCGAGGTCAGATCAATTCTGCCGCACCTTTTGGGGGCGTGGATTTAAAGTGAAAGACACTACACTATAAAAGGGCGCCTTTTACAGTTAGTGAGCACCCTATTGTTGTTCTAGTTAGTTCCCTTTAGTGCTCTTGAGATTCTGTGTTGTATTCTGGTATATTGACTTTTGGCTATTCCTCTGACTATTCTACACTCTGGTATCCTGACTTCGGCTTGTAATTCCGTTTATCTGTCTTCCGTACTCCCTGACTTTCAGCTATTCTCAGACTACTCTTTGACGTTTAAACCCGGCCATTCTAAGGTCCGGTAACATGTCTCTTTCTGTATTACTTTCTGTGTGTTGGGGTCACTGTCGTGACACAGGTATATGTAATAAAGAACAAGATAACCGGTAATGGTGCAGAGTATCTAGTACCAAGTGCACATCAAACAACAAAGAGGTCTATGATGTAGCACTCACATTTAGTAGAGTTATAAAACCAGCTCTGAGTATAACAGCGTGCAGATGTACAATCCCCACTGACAGATATGTTGTTCTAGGAGTCTGTCACTCGGCATATAGGTGGATATATACAAAGATATAAAAGGCAAAAAATAGTGATCTCTGTAAACTGTACACTAGTAATTATACAAGTAAAAGTAATTACTAACATTTTATGGAGCAATATACACTTGCTCATGTATTAACGCTTGGGTGGTACAATGCCCACCAAGGATATAATGTAGAGTAGCTCCTCCAAAGGGTAGCTCTTCCCAGGATAGAGGTAGCAGGTAGGCATTGGTGGTATAGATGTGCGAGAAACCGTAAAAGATAGAAAAAGAATGAAAACAAACAAAAAAAAAAAAGGTAAAAGCTTAAAAAATATAATAAATGGTCAGACACATAAATTAGGTGAATGCCAAATATATTTAATGCTTAAAATAACTGGTATAAAATAACACAACGCGTTTCGTCTACTAAGGACTCTCTAAAGGGTTATTACAAAGGGATCATACAGAGTTTTAATATGACAGTATAAACTTTCTTTTCTTTACTTCTGTACCTATCCCAAAATGCAATGCACAAAAATGTAAGTAATCTTATATAGGCACTGTGCCTGATGAAAGTTTTCTAAGTTTGCCTTCTAATATGTAGACAGTGCAAAGCATTATATATGTTTGTATTGCACATTACCAAGATGTTTGTCTTGTGACAGAGAGAAGAAATAGGTGTCCGCCCCCTCCCAGACCATCACACAGCATCATACTCACAAATCTCACCAGACATGGAAACGGTGAAATTGTGCGCTACGAGTGTGACCAAAACTATAAGTTAATTGGATCAGAAGAAATAAAGTGTGAAAATGGTCTTTGGTCAAATCCTCCAAGTTGTGTGGGTAAGTAGTATAACTCTGTACAAATAATGTGCAAAGTATAGTAATTAATGCAGGGCTAAATGTATGGTTTTAAATCAGAACCATCCCTTTCATGGAAGTGATAGCTGTTCCTATATTCCAGTAAATGTTATTGTAGTATTTAGTAAGATGAATAAAGCAGTGGAGGGAAGTAAAAAAACAAACATACATTTGACCACTGAGTTGTAGTCATCTTTGTTACCCCATGATCCCTTGGGTAGCTTTCATCTTTTCTACATCTATTATCTCTGTCTACTTCCTATATCTAATATGGTACAAAAACCAAAAAAGTGTTGAGTGAAAAAAGTACTTAACTTAGTACAAAACAGCTTCCCAAGAGGCCTTTCCCGTCAGCGCCCCTTTGATAAACAGGTGGATATATAAATATGGGATACAGTTTGATAACTAAAACACAAAAAATAAACACACAGCAATGTATTGTAACATGGATTGGAAATGGAAAATACTGGTTGCACTCACAAGATTGTAGATAAAAGAGCACCTGGAAGCCAAAAATGGCCATGATGTTCCCCTCTCCTCCTTTGCCTGGAAGCAATGACTTTTGTAGAGCAGGAATCAGGGTCAGGAATCAATACAAAATGATTTATTAAGGCAATAAAAAGCCTTTAAATGATAAAAGGTATAAAATCAACAAACATAACATTCATGATATCTAACGCGTTTCTTCCACTCAAGGTGGACTTCCTCAGAGATAAAATTCAATAAGCAATCATAAGCAATGCAATGTATAATAACAATCCCCCCACACAGTGTCTCTTATGTTGTACCAGTCCTTAATGTTGATTAAAGAATCATCCAGGAGGTTAATTGGGTCCAGTCTCTGTCAGATTTCCTTTGTGGTTATGCTTAGACTTGTGCATTCAGTTTCAAATGAATTGCAGTTTATCCCAATCACCTAATGAATGAACCACGAAACAGACAATGGGCGAGTCATTTCATTTAATTCAAATTCGGAGTGCAGTATATGGTGTCAAAAAAAAGAGATGATTGATGAGAAAAAAAGGTGACTGATAGTGATAGGGGAGTGAGAAGTGACCATTTTTACAGATCGAGTGAGAAGTGACCAACTGAGGGGAAAAAGTCAGAAAGCCTGTCTGTCTGTCTGTATATCTATCTATCTATCTGTATCTATCATCTATCTATCTTAAGTAGTAATATATATATATATATATATATATATATATATATATATATTAAATTTTTATTTATTTTTTACTGATTCTCCTCTTTTTCCTTCTATTGATCTGTGACCCAAATGGCAGGAAAATGCACCTATCACTGCAAAATATACACATAATTGTGGTCAGGACAACAAAAGCTGTAACATGGCTCAATAACCCTAAACCAAAGTCGGTTGAGGTGTGTCAGAACTGACAGTCGGGATGGGCCTGTAAAGAAAAGAGGGCAAAAAGAGAATTGAACACTAATAACATTTTATATGTTATAATACATCAGAAAATGGTCAAATGACCGTATGTGTGTCTCTTGCACAGACGATGGAATATACCTTGTATAAACTGCAGATTTCCAGCGACACATAGGTTTAATAATGTAAGTAGGGGCATTGTTTTAGGCTACTGCAGCCACCCCAATCCTAAATGAATGCCCTTAGGATTAAGCCTTAACCTGATAACCAAGCACCTAAAATAGAATATAAATTTACAGGTAAACTAAGAAGGGGGCAATTAAATGGTTTCTGCACCAGGTATAACTTTAATTTAATTCATCCAGAATTTTAACAGGGCACCACTGTTTCTGGGTAGGCTAATACTGGCTATGCCAGGTTCAGTCTGATTGGTCTGTGTGTGTGGTAATGTAAGATTGCAGAAGCCGTCTACTTTCACCTGGTCAAGAGCAGAGAGCCCCTGGCTAGAATTATTACAGACTATGAACTTGCGTGGCTGGAGGAACCCATAGAAAGCCAGGTATATGGCTGCGTGAATGACGGTTTTAGTGTAGTGCTCGAAGGAGGATTTGTCCTGGGTGAAAATTGAAACATCTATCGGTAAATGTCTTGTGGGACGCCTAATTTCTATATACCATGAAGAACTGACTTTGCAGGGTAAAAGGGCATAAATGCTGCGTGATTGAGGAAACATAAGAGCATGAATTGTTGTACCCCCATGACATAGAATTTAACTGTGATATGTAAGAGACTTAAAGGGACACAATAGTCGCCAGAACAACAGCTTAATGTAGTTGTTCTGGTGAGCATAATCATTGCCTCCAGGCATTTTTATGCAAATATTGCCTTTTCAGAGAAAAGGCAGTGTTTACATTGGCCCTTGTTGCAATTACCCAAAACGTTTCACCACATTGGTAGATCTGCTTTAGCTGGGATGTCTAAATTAACCCTAGTGTCATCATCGGGAAGAAGTAAAAATAAATCTAAGAGTCTAGAAACAAAGGCTCTTCAAAGCAAAGACTGGAGTTGTTTACATGTGCAGTGGTTTGAAGTATGAAGACTGAGTGTGCTGGGCCCCCTTTGCAGTATACAGGCACCCGTGGCCTCACCAGACCACCAGGGAATGCAATTTTCCCCCTCCCTTGCCACAGGTAGGAAACAGGAAGGGGGGAATAATATTTATTAAAATAAATGTGGAAAAAAATGCTCTTTTTTCTCGCCTAATTTTCACAACATTTACACAAACTACATTCACTACACTAACAAACACTCTGTATTCACTACGCAAACACACACTCTGCATCCACTAAACAAACTCACACTTTGCATTCACTAAACAAACTCCCTCTCTGCATGCATTCACTATAAATATACAACATCCACTACACACACTATATACACACACACACATGCAGATACACACTCTGCATTCACTATACACACAGCATCCACTACACATCCAAACACTCTGCATTCACTATGCACAGACACTGAATCTAATACACACACTAAAGAATACAGGCAATGATTGGTTCTGGCTCAGGACCAATGATCTTAAAGGACCACTATAGGCACCCAGACCACTTCAGCTTAATGAAGTGGTCTGGGTGCCAGGTCCAGCTAGGGTTAACCCTTTTTTTTTATAAACATAGCAGTTTCAGAGAAACTGCTATGTTTATAAATGGGTTAATCCAGCCTCTAGTGGCTGTCTCTTGACAGCCACTAGAGGCACTTGCGTGCTTCTCACTGTGAAAATCACAGTGAGAAGACGCCAGCGTCCATAGGAAAGCATTGTGAATGCTTTCCTATGGACTGGCTGAATGTGCGCGTGGCTCCTGCCGTGTATGCGCATTCAGCCGAAGAGGAGGAGAAGAGGGAGGAGCAGAGCTTCCCGTCTGGCACTGGAGAAAGAGGTAAGTTTAACCCCTTCCTCTCCCCAGAGCCCGGCGGGAGGGGGTCCCTGAGGGTGGGGGCACCCTCAGGGCACTATAGTGCCAGGAAAACGAGTATGTTTTCCTGGCACTATAGTGGTCCTTTAACTGGTGGTATATTTAAACCTCCTGTATCGTTGGCTAGTTCCCCCTGAAGAGCCGCCCAAACCGGCGAAATGCATGTCGGGGCTCTACCTTGGACACTACAGCTATTGATTTTGCTACCTTGCCGCCAGTTAATCTTTACCCTTTCCACAAGAAGGAAGGATCCTCCTAAATTGTTAATCTGGTCCAGGGGTAATTAGATCACAGTGCTGCTACAATAGTGATAGTTAGTTTTGGCTTATCTGAGCCCAGGTGCCCTCGAAGGCACAGGACAGACGTTCACACCGATAGTGTATTGCAGCACTGCCCTCTACTTATACCAATTCTCTTTTTCTGGTATTACACTTACCAATATACTTCTTGATTACTTAGGCTCTTTTAAAGAGCACTATTTAGTTAATGCTCCCCCATTTACCTCCTCTCTCGGAGTGAGTTTTGCAAAACTGTTGCTCTTCAGCCAGTAATTGTATTATATTAGCAATAGCTTGGACTATTGAAGGTTGAGCATTACTCACTATTATGATACCTTTGTGAACGATCATTTCCAAGTTAGAATCACTTGGTGATTCAGAGCTATAAATTATTTTTAGACCAAGCATTAAATACGATTTTGTTGCTTGGATTCTGACTCACCTACGATTATACCATATTTTGACACCAGTGTATATACTTTATAAAAAAATTTGTTTTATTATTCCTTTTTCTCATTCATTACACTTTAGGGTGCGCAAGATTTCTAATCTTATTGTTATTTTTATGTATATATATTTACACATTGTTTTTTTGTTTTGTTTTTAGTGATCCACTAACTGACCTAAGTTCTGTTTATTACATATCTACTCTTTCTCTCTTAATACATATCCAATAAAGGTTAAGTTGTATACTGGCATTTTGTGGTGAGGGCATTTAGTCAGTCTAGTTCATTATCAATTTTTTTGTAAATAAATATTTCTATTTTGCATTTGGCAGAACTTAAAGGAATTCTGAAATGTGGCAAGCCACCTCCTATAGAGAATGGAGACATAATTAATGATCTGGAAACTTATTATAGTGGTGATATGGTTAACTATCAGTGTACACATGGATACAGAATAAACGGAATGAATAAAATAATCTGCAAACTGGGCAAATGGCCAGAGCCACCTACGTGTGTTGGTAAGTAGCAAAAAGGTAGATACCAAATCAGATATGAGTGGTTTATCCACATATGGAAAGCCATATTCCTATTGTGCTTTTATACCCCACCACCTCTTGATTGTAAGCCCGGTTTGTCTCATTTGTTGTTTAAGTCCCCTTAATAATATTGTAATGCACTGTGGAATAAGGTGGAGCTATATAAATGCCATTAACAATAATACCACTTCCTTCATACTGTTGGTGAACATCACTTTTCCTACAAAGTATGTTAAACTACACTAAAATAATTTTTGCCTAAAAATACAAAAACTATTAGATTTTTCCTAAATCTGATACTTATAATGGATCCATTTTTTTAAATTTTTTTTACATTTAATTAGAGAGACCAATAGATCATTTAGGAGGAAAGTTGAGCTTCGATCCATAAAATTACATGTACACAACCATTAAGAAGGTTTAACTAATGATCTTTCTTCCCTTCTCATTTTAAACACCGGAGATGAACCTTACTGTTATCCATGATATAGACATAAGGGGAAAAGTGAGATTGTGGCTGCTGTTGTTCTATGTAATGACTTCCAATGATCTTAGAAAGTACTGAAGGAAACTTAATTTGTTTGGCTTATATTGTGGTTTGCAAGGTTTGTATTTTTGGATTATCGATCACAATTTCTAGATCCCTTTTTTTTAATTGTTATGTAGTCAGAATTAAGTACTGCTAGATGCCAAACCACTGTTCTTTATCATTTTTTAGTTAGCGATGAGTACTGCCCGATGCCTCCATCAATCAAAAATGGGGAGCCTTTTGACCCTCCATCTGCAAACTATAGTGTGGGCTCTTCAGTAGAATACATGTGTCACAGCTACCACTTAATGGAGGGGTCCAAGACTATTACCTGCTTAGGTGGTTCCTGGTCTCAACTGCCAACCTGTTTAGGTAAGACATGTTTATCAGTTTCATAAGTTTTATTGGGTGTAATTGTCTATTGAATGGACATATTTTCCACATTATTGATCAATTTTTGTTGAGAAGATAACCTTGTGTCACTTGCTACATATGTACCTTATGTCACTAAATGACAGAGAGTACCAAAAGTTGTACAGTTACAGTGAGGGAAAAAAGTATTTGATCCCCTGCTGATTTTGAACATTTGCCTACTGACAAATAAATGATCAGTCTACAATTTTAATGGTAGGTGTATTTTAACTGTGAGAGACAGAATAACAAAAAAAAAATCCAGAAAAATGCATGTCAAAAAAGTTATAAATTGATTTGCATGTCAATGAGTGAAATAAGTATTTGTCCCCTTCCACTTAGTACTTGGTGGCAAAACCCTTGTTGGCAATCACAGAGGTCAGTTTCTTGTAGTTGGCCACCAGGTTTGCACATATCTCAAGAGGGATTTTGTCCCACTCCTCTTTGCAGATCCTCTCCAAGTCATTAAGGTTTCAAGGCTGACATTTGGCAACTCGAACCATCAGCTCCCTCCACAGATTTTCTATGGGATTAAGGTCTGGAGACTGGCTGGGCCACTCCAAGACCTTAATGTTCTTCTTCTTGAGCCACTCCTTTGTTGCCTTGGCTGTGTGTTTTGGGTCATTGTCATACTGGAATACCCATCCACAAGCCATTTTTAATGCCCTGGCTGAGGGAAGGAGGTTCTCACCCAAGATTTTGACGGTACATGGCCCCATCCATCGTCCCTTTGATGCAGTGCAGATGTCCTGTCCCCTAAACAGAAAAACCCCCCCAAAGCATTATGTTTCCACTTCAATGTTGGACGGTGGGGATGGTGTTCGTGGGGTCATAGGCAGCATTCCTCCTCCTCCAAACACAACTAGTCAAGTTGATGCCAAAGAGCTTGATTTTGGTCTCATCTGACCACAACACTTTTACCCAGTTCTCCTCTGAATCATTCAGATGTTCATTGGCAAACTACAGACGGGCCTGTACATGTGCTTTCTTGAACAGGGGGACCTTGCGGGCGCTGCAGGATTTCAGTCCTCACAGCGTAGTGTGTGTTACCAATTGTTTTCTTGATGACTATGGTCCCAGCTGCCTTGAAATCATTAACAAGATCCTCCCGTGTATCTCCCATGTTCTGGGCTGATTCCTCACCGTTCTCATGATCATTGAAACTCCGCAAGGTGAGATCTTGCATAGAGCACCAGACAGAGGGAGACTGACAGCTATTCTGTATTTCTTCTATTTGCGAATAATCGCACCAACTGTTGTCACCTTTTCACCATGCTGCTTGGCAATAGTCTTGTAGCCCATTCCAGCCTTATGTAGGTCTACAATCTTGTCCCTGACATCCTTGGACAGCTCTTTGGTCTTGGCCATGGTGGAGAGTTTGGAATCTGATTGATTGCTTCTGTGGACAGGTAACGAGCTGAGATTAGGAGCACTCCCCTTAAGAGAGTGCTCCTAATCTCAGCTCGTTACCTGTATAAAAGACACCTGGGAGCCAGAAGTCTTGCTGATTGATAGGGGATCAAATACTTATATCACTCATTGACATGCAAATCAATGTATAACTTTTTTGACATGTGTTTTTCTGGATTTTTTTTTTGTTTGTTTTGTTATTCTCTCACTGTTAAAATACACTTACCATTAAAATTATAGACTGATCATTACTTTGTCAGTGGGCAAACGTTCAAAATCAGCAGGGGATCAAATATTTTTTTTCCCTCACTGTTTTAACTTCGCAAAAGGCAGATTCAGTTATTTAACTAAGTTTTCACCTTCATGACACTGCCATTCGGCTGTCATGTAACATACGACATCGTGATTTGGCTAATTACAAACAGCAGAATTGCAACCAAACTGTCTTTATTCGGTCTTTAAAATTCTCTAACTCCCCTTAAAGCTACAAAAAAATCCCAATTACCCTAAATGGATTCCTCAACTCTAAACCCCCTCTCCTCAAATCTACTCTTACACTAGCAGTATTTTATAGGTTTATTATAGCAGGAAATTCAGTTACAAACCAGCTGGGATTTAGTTGAAATTCCCTTGAGCTCATTTGAAATCAATCTAACTGCAGAAATGAGACCCATTTTAAATTAAAAGGGATGCATTTGGCTCTGTCCGATTGCTAATGAATACAGTGAAACAGTGTTAATTTTGTCGACTAACAATTTTAGTCAATTAAAATGTTTGAGATTTAGTTGACTAAAACTAGACAAAAACAATTCAGATGATTAAAATATGACTAAGACTAAACTGAAATTTGCTGCCAAAATTAAAACTGAAGGGTGTAACACATGGCGGAGGGAGGAGCATAAATTAGACACATGGGGGCCAAGGAATTAAAATACATGAAGGACTAAGGGAATGAGACACATGGGGAGGCTGGGGAAATGAGACACATGGTGGCCTGGGAGAATGAGACACATGGAGGTATGGGGAGAGAATGAGACATGTGGAGGGGCTGGGAGAGGAATTGAGACAAGTGGGGGAATGAGATGCAAGAAGGGGCTGAGGGGATACAATGCAACATAGAGGGGCTGGGGAAAAAAGAGACAAGGTGCTGGGGGGTAAGAGCCCCACTAATGGGGCTATGGCGAAAAAGAGACACACAGACTATAATGTTTGACATTTAGTCGACTAAAACTAGACTAAAACTAAAACAATTCATATGACTAAAATTAAAATGGCTTTTTAGTCAAAAGACTAAAACTAAATTGAAATTTGCTGCCAAAATTAACACTGCAGTGAAATGCACAGGAATTTTAACAGACGAATGCAGGGGAACTGAGTGAAATTACAAGACCTTTAGTGAATAGAACCAATACTTCTATGTAATTAGAATGTTAGTTGCACAAATCACATCATTTGTAGGATCTTTCTAAAGGTCTTTCCCAATATGCCATACAGTTTAAATGCAAGACTCATATTTAAATATATGCCTACAACGTATGTGTTACAAATGATTTAATTTTCATTGCAGAGCCCTGCACTGTGACTGTAACCCAGATGAGACAGAGGAATATAGAACTCCGATGGAGCTTTGAAATAAATTCTCCATTTATGCATGGTGAATTGGTGGACTTTAAATGTATAGAAGGGTTTGACATGTTGCAGTCTTCTGGACTAAAGGTGCTGTGTCAAAGGGGACAGCTTCAATATCCCTCCTGCAGTAAAAGAGGTAATGTTACTTTGCTATGGCTTTCTGTTTTGTTCCTACTAGTTCTGTTTGTATTGAAGCCTAATATCAGGACTTACTGTAAGGGCATCCCCCTTCAGATCCGTTGACATATCAATTGAGGGGAAGGTGTGGGGCCGTAGTGCATCCTCATGGCTGCCTGTGTCCACCAGCAGGAGCCATATCATGTATTCAGGGCAACCTGATGCATCAGGATGACGTGCATGCTCGGACCACCCAGGGTGCATGGTTAGGCCCACACCTTAGTAACCCCAATCCTCCATGTATGTTATGAAGGCTGAGGGTGGTTCGGAGGCTTGACATGGGGGGCATAGCTATGCTAAGGCACCCTATTTAAACTCAGAAGAGCTTTTTTCTTTTTAAAGATTGTTTATTTGTGTGTTTTAATTTACTGTGAGTTCAGTGAGATATATTTATATTGGTACAGAAATAACTTGTAACAGAAGATTGTAACGTAGTCTGGAGCTACCAGTTTCGGGGACTTTTGTGTCTCAGGTTGTTACAGTACCCTTCGGTTAAACCTGTTCAGTGTCTATGGGGCTCCCTTGTGTCCCCTTGAGGAGGGGTGTGTCATAGTCCGTTAGACAGGGCACCTTCAGGGGAGTACAGCCTGACCCTGGTGAACAGCTGAGCTTTGATTGCTAAGTTGGTCTTTGCATTAGCTGTGGTCACTTGGCTGCATATGGACTTCCTGGTACTTGACCCATGGCTTGGCTTAATGTTAGTGACTCTTGCTGCCTGGATTTAGAATCCTTGAATTACTTGACTATGTTGCCTAATTTTCCCTTATTGGATTTGTTTGCCTCGGACGTTCCTTTGCCTCAGACTCTCCTTTGATTTACTTCCTCTTGGGTTCCACTCCCTACAACTTCCTGACACCTACAAGGATCATTCATACAGCCGTTTAAAGACAAATAATCTTTTAACAAAGGCAACAAATAGTGTGGTTTTCACCTGAAATTGTCCATACAGTGATGTGCGGCAGAATTGTCAGATTGACTGAGCTGTACGACAGACTTCCAATACAAGGCAGGAATCTACATATCACTTGTTAAATGTATACCAAACACAGACCTTACCCTTCTGAAGATAAAAAAAAAGATTTAAGCAAAAAGAGACAGTCAAAAAATTAATGATCTCAAGAAATTAATAATGTGCTCCTCAGGCCTCAGAAAGGTGCTGAAATTAATGTGACAACATTTTCTGAGTAGCTACTCTGATACAATAGACAAGTTGCCTTCTCAGGGAATGAAATATACATAGCTTGAAGCTTCCATATGTGTTCACTGTGTCCACAATGTTTCTCTGTGTTTCATTGGACATTGTTCAGCATGAACATTTGCATAAAAGTGGTTGGACCTTTCCAGAAGGGTTTGGATCAGCTTAGCTGCAGAACTTGAAGAAGAGGAAGGATTTTAGGGACATGTGGAAATTATTTTGAAAAAACAATAAATGTATATTTTAAACTTTAACTGCATTGTTCAAGTGCTATGCATATTTCCTTCCCTGAGAAGGCAACTTGTCTATTGTATCAGAATAGCTACTCAGATGCCTTGCTGACAATGCAGGATTCAAAGAATTAATTTTTCCTGCCATGTTTTGATTTCTTTTTTTAATCTAACTAATCTCACACAGGAGGCTGCTTTGCACTAGTAGGTAACTGGAAGGGATGAAGATACAAATGTCTAAAGTAAACACACTCTATTAAGATAGTTTTGAAAATTAAACCTTTTTTTCAGGAAGTGGGAAGGCAGACTGTGTGAATCACAGCCAGTGGAGATGTTACTAGAACTACAGGAATAGTTATTTATTTGCTGAACTAAGCATTGAGACTATAGGGGCACGATTTATGCACCAAAATCACTTCTCTAAACTAAGCTTGTTTTGGTGCTTAGAGTATCCTTGAACTCTGGCTACGAGTACACTATGACAAATGCTGTTAGGAGTACTTATCTGTTTCATTTAAGCAGTTTAACTATTTTTTCTTTCCCAGATAATGTGAAAGCATGTGGATCCCCTCCTATTGTTCGATACAGTGAAGTCAATGTAGCGCAGGAATCCTATGTGTCAGGCTCATCGGTTATATACAGCTGTTTAGAATTTTATTTTCTAAAAGGCTCCAGGACTGTGCATTGTTCCAATGGAGAATGGGAATCTCCACCAACCTGTATTGGTAAGTATGTTTTTATTAATTATCTTTGGCCTTCCATATTCCACCAAAGCATAATAAATCAGTCATAAATTTGATCAGCCAAATACTTTTATGAAAATTTTCTAGTCTTTTTTGTTGTTCATTCTTCCTTTTAGTTCTTTATACCCAATGCATGAGAAATATTAATGTTCTTGATAAAACATAAAAATAATAGGTTGTTTCTGTGATTTTTCTGCTTTGGACATTTGGTGGATTAGATATAAACTAAAATAACCCTCTCAGCACTAATCCTCTGGCAGAATTAGAATTCAATCTTACATTAACTTTACTGATCAAATGTAAATCACTGCTAGCCACAGAGGCAGATGTATATCTCATGTGTGCCCAAGATCTCAAACATCGCAGATATTACATGTTAAAATTGAATGAAAAGTAGACTAAATAATGGCAGTCTACCCTGAAAATGAACATCACTATAAAAGTCAGATACCCACAATTAAACAATCAATCCCACTGCAGCAGATGGAAAATAAATGGTGCCCAAATAGAAAGGAATGGAAGTGAGCTACCCAAAATGGAAGTGTCAATCCCACTGCAGCAGAGGTACCAAACAAAGGGTGGATCAACAAATGATCCACAGCACCTTGGCTTGATGTGTGCATTGTGGAATAAACCTTTCTCCACTATAATCCAGTGAGAGGTGCCTGAGAGGCTCTGCTTAGCTCAGTGGAGCTAACCAGAATCTCCCTTCAGAAGAGTCCAGAAGCAGAGCTGCAGCTGTGGGTGCCCATGGGGAACAGGTAAGTTGTCAAACTGTTCTTAACCCTTTCACTACCAAGTAACTTTAGTTTAAGGGATACTATAGTGTTAGGAATACATACTTCTAGGCCTAACACTATAGTTTCCTCTGCTTCCCTTGTGCTTCCCCACCCCTGCCTCCTCTGAGATTATACAACAGAGAGGGGCTAATGTGCATGTGCGGCGAGCGCATTAGGCGCTCTTTATAGGAAAGCATTAAGTCAATGCTAAAGTCCGGTAGAATCTCTAAATCAGCTCTAGTGGCTGTCTTAGTGCTACAATGGAAACATTGCAATTTCTCTAGAACTGCATTTTTTTATATTGCAGGACAAAGGGCAATAGGGACACTGTACCCATACCACTTCAATAAGCTGAAGTGGTCTGGGTCCCTTTAAAAAAATATTAGCATAAAAATTTATTTGAAACAAAGGATGCATAGCTGGCAAATAAGAGTTTACTGAAACAGCAATTGTGTGTACATATTGCCTTTCAGATATAAATACAATTTTGTTTATAGAAATATTTAGGGATTAAAAACCTTTAGACAGTATAAATATTTAACACAGACTCTGAAGGCATTACTAGTACTACATTTTAATGAAAATAGCAACAGAATGTAAAACAAATATCTACATTTTAACCTAATACCCAGATATAGTGAATACAGTTAAATCATATAATTCTAAAATATATAATATATATATATATATATAAAAAAAAAAGTTTCTTAAAAATAGTAACTCAATTATTTATCACTCTCTGGAATGATAAAGTAACCATTCATTCCACCCCTTTCCCTGAAAGCAAGAATGGTATCACCCATTCTTTACTGCTTGGAAGGATGTGGTGAGCAGGTGAGCTGAAATTTTCAGCACACTTGTAGGCATTAAGTGAGTGACCAGCGGTTTCTGGTAGATAAATTCATTCTTCTACAGGCTGGTAATCATTCCTAGACTATAAACGAGGGAGAGCAAGACTTGGGCTAATGTGAGTATGGACTAAATTTTATCCTCCAAAATACAGGAAAGTAAATGTTTATTCTCCATTCTGACGGTTAAGGGGTTAAACAGTTTGGAGTTTGTTTTTAGTTAGGTACACTGGTAGCAGTAAGGCAATGGATCCAGTTCTTACCATCCTGATCCATTTTGTTTACTGTGGATTCTGTAACGGTGCATTTGCTTTACAGTTTTATGTTGGATGTAATCTTCTCTCTAATGTCCCGATATTTTTTTTTATTCCTGTACATGCCCACTCCTGCCTAAATAATTATAAAAATGTGTGTGTGTGTGTGTGTGTGTGTATATATATATATATATACACACACACACATTTACAGTGCAGGTGCTTATCCACATTTAATTAACTACAAAGTAGCATTTTACACTAGTTATACTACTGAATACAAAGTATTTTTCCCTGGTACAGTTTTCAGTACACCAGCAGTCCTTAATTTTGTCACTGTCTGAAATTGAAAAGTGGCCAAGTGATACATTTAGACAGAGGCAAATATATTACAGATACCTTAAAGCCACTGCACTAGCAAACTAGATGCTTGAAAAATGGTACAGATCAGTAAGTGTCTTTTAACTTTAGCACTATATTTCTACACAACTATATACTACAATTTGTGAAAACCAATGTTTTTTTCTTCTAGTAATTCTTAGTGACCACTTACCACAATATAACTATTATACACATTTCAATTGCAGAGCCATGTATCTTATCCAAAGAAGAAATGGAGAGAAAACATATCAAACTGCGGTGGAGTTTGGATAACAATGGGAAATTTTACCATGGAGAATTTGTTGAGTTTGTATGTAAAGAGGGGTATAGAAATATACAAGCGATTGCAATGTTTTCACTTAGAAGCCAGTGTAACAATGGAAAGCTTATATATCCAGAATGTGAACAGAGGTAGATCAATAAATAAAAAGGAACCTGCTACCACTTACCTGATCCGCCGCTCCCCTGCTTCTATCTCCTTACAGAGGTGGGTGTTACACTAATTAAAACACACCTCCAGTCAAACTTTGCTCTTCCTGGAGTCTTTACTTTTTAGCCCTACTTAGGGACGCTTCCCCAAGCAGGGCAAACCACCTCCATTACGCCAACACATTGCCAGCAATCCAGCATCTAAACAAAGTGACATGAGTCACATCGTTTCTTTACTCCATAGCCAGCGCTAGCAGCTTCGACTAGGGAGTTACCATGCCAGCTACAGTACATGTGCTGTGGTTGCTATGGGTGGAGAGAAATACTAATGTATGCAAGTGGTCCATTCTGCTCTCCCTGTCAATCAATTCTTCAGCATTCAGTCTATGCTAAAAAAAAAAAATAAAAAGGTGGCCGAAGAAGAAATATTTTTAAATAGGGTTTTCTTTCAATCTATATATTTGCTAGCAAAACTGCTAGCACAATGTTTAGATGAAATGTCACGCTCTTTGCAAAGAGCATGAGTGGTTTGAGGAAGTGACAGATCCCCTTTAAAATCCAGAATTGTTGCTGAGTCAAACACCCTCATTCGAGTATTTTGTGGACATTACATTTGTTTCCTTGAGAGCATAGCTATGCACGTCTCATTTCCAGTAAGCACAATAGAGAAAAAAAACAAATCATCAAAAGCTAGATATAAATGCAGAGTAGGGTTGGCTTCATATCTGCGGAAGGAAATGGACTAAATTGAGTACTCGAGTACAACTTAAAGGAAAAGGTCTCAGATGGAAAAAAATAATAAATATATATATATATATATATATATATGACAAAGAAAACTTCAAGTGTAAGGTGAGATTTTCTTTGGTCTTTATACTCCAGCGAAATGGTCCACATTTTATATAATAGCACAAACATAGTTAAAGGACCACTATGGTCACCCAGACCACTTCAGCTCAATGAAGTGGTCTGGGTGCCAGGTCCCCCGGGTTTTAACCGTGGAGCTGTAATTAAACGTTTACATTGCAGGGTTAATCCAGCCTCTAGTGGCTGTCTTCCTGACAGCCGCTAGAGGCGCTTCTGCGACGCTAAATGCGAAAATCGCATTGAGCACAAAGAACGTCTATAGGAAAGCATTGAGTAAGTTTGAATGCGCGTGGCTCTGGCTGCGCATGCGCATTCGGCTCCACTCGGGAGCTGACATCAGAGAGGTCACCAGCGCAGGTCTGAATTATGGTAAGTGGGGAGTGCGGCCCTGACGGTGGGGGTGGGGGGACACCTAAGGACTACATAGTGGCAGGAAACTGAGTTTGTTTTCCAGGCACTATACTGGTCCTTTAAGATAAATACATATTTGAATTACTTTCAGGAAATCCATTGTTATGTGATATATATATTTATGAGAAATAAAGGTCACTTTTGAATACAAAATAATTAATTTTCAAGTTCAGTCTATAATTTTTTTTTTTTCACTGTAAGCATTCTTAAAATGTGTCATCTACAGCCAACATTGTTTTGGCAAATTCAGCTGTCTCAGAAAAAATAAATAAAAACTGGAAGCATACATAGTAATAATTATAACAATTACTATAAGGATCCATACAAAACCCTAAGCTTTTTATTAATCCCTTTTCCATTTGACCCGAAGATAGAAATAGTGGAACAGTGAACATTAAAATAATGAACGTTTTAAACTATATAACATTCTCATACACATAAGTAGATAATTAAGTTTTGTTGCAAGTTTTTATACCACACATGAGGCAAGATACAGTTGAAATAATGTTTTCATATAAATGTAAAATACATCCTTACTGTTTTGTATATGCACTTATAGAATATTTTATGATTAAAATATTTAACAAAAAATAACATTCTAATGAGCGGTGAGAGTTTCTCTCTCTCTCATCTTTGCTTTCCCTTTTTTTCCCTCTCTGTCAATTTTCTTTTCTTACTTTTTCTTGGCAATATTGTAAAATCTGAAGGGTAATAATCTTATGTATAGATCACTTGAGTCTGTAAATTAAATTACTTTATTAATGTTTACACTCATGTAACCTTTTTGACCCTTCAATGAACATATGATTTAAAAAAACAAACAAAAAAAATTTCAGCTGTAACATCTTTATTTACTGTGTAGTGAACTTTGTAATCCAGGGGAAAATAAAATACCGTCTTATAACAAAATAAAGTTAGCTCTTCAAATAAACTATCCATTTATTATTATTGTAAACCTGTAATATCGAAATCGTTTTCCAAATCTACATCAAATAAAACAGAATTTTCATCACTGGTCACAGAATCATCTTCACTAATCATTCTTTTCAGAACTTGAAAATTTCCACAAAGCTCCTTTACTTTTGGGTTTCGGAAGAGTATTTCCATAGGAATGTGTACAGTGCTTCCTTGAAGAAAGGGTTCTATATATGTGCCCTCCTCTGCAGGTTTTTCTGGTTCATGGTGGGAGAAGTCGCTTGATACAAGCCAAGATGTATTCTGGCCCTCTATAGACACAGTCTCTTCTTGCTCTTCCTCTTCTCTGGGAAAAAGACGACGTAGTAATTCTCTCTTCATGTTATAAGCATATGATATAGCTTTTTTCAACACAGCTTGTTGTAGGTACTTTTCATCTTGAAGGCTTGGGTATACTACATTTAAAACCTTTTGAAAATATAATCTTATTTTTATTCTGCACAAATAAGCATTACGTGTGTGTTTGTTTACTTCATTAAAAAAAAAAAAAAAAACATACATTGAATCACAAAAAGAAATTCATTTAGCCTTTTACTGGACATTCCACTTACTACAAATGGTTTAAATATTTAAAGAACAACAATTTGCTTCCATGGGAAGCCCATACCCCACTGTTTAACTCCTGGCAGGGCTAAAGGGTAACAGAGCATATAAAGGTGCTATTCTCTCGAGTGCACTTGGATTTTTTTCTCCCAAATTGCCTATACAATGATTCTTTCCAGACTTTGTTTGATGAATTTGTTGTTTTACAAAATAATCTCTTATTTTGTAACAATGTTTCTGGGAGAGGTCTGGAATGCTAACCTCTCTTTTCTTTTTAGCCTTCTGTGCCTCTTCCCAAATTGAAAATAAATATGCCAGAGGGGCAAGTCTCATTTACTGAGAAAGTGTAATATTCATGACCTAGCCTTTTCTACTTTTTCTTTGCTATACCTTCAACATTCTTACTGTTCCTTTGATCAGACTATATCATAACCTCAATCTGCCATGACAAGTTGCAGTACAGGAGTGCACACTGCTGACATTGTGTTTTGTAAAGCCAGTGTACGTAATACATAATACGAAGTTAGTTTTCTAGTGTGGCTAGTCTATTAACAGTGCTAAAAGGTATGACATGCACAATCAGTCTCAAACAAAATGTCTGACATCTTCAGGTATCCATCAAAGGGTGACTCCAAGCATCATAACCACTAGAGCCTGCAGTAATGGTTATGATGCAAGAAGCACCATAGCGCCATTCCTGGTAATGGGGCAAACTATTTTGCTGTGGTTTGTCCTCTTACCTTCCGGGTGCCAAGGGTCTTATAACCTCATTCAAGTTCTTTAGAAATACAAAAGACAGATGCCGATTTTGATGCTGATTCACTGAGTGTCAGCTGATGGTTGTTAGCCAATTAATTACTTTCTATTGAATGGAACATGCACAGAACTGACACTAGCCACTAATGATGTACTGATGAGGCTGTCAGAGGGGGAATTACAGTTCCAACATATAGATATCTCGCTATTAAAGATCGACCAATATAATTTTTTAAGAGCCGATACAGATTATCAGTCACTTTGTCAACTTAAATGTAATTGTTATTAATAGAAATTAATAAAAAAAAAACTGATCAAACTCTTCCCACTGCAAATGGGGTATTTTGCATTGCAAGAGACAATATAGTTTTGCTACAAAAAGGCAATTTTTCTAGACAAGTGCCTGGGGCCTTATGAATATGTGTTTGTCTAAGGGGGAGCCTCTACAATAGCACCAGATTCCAGATTAAGAACTATATTTCTGAAACTTTATCAATGTTTGGTATGTAAAGAAACGTACTACATATGTTTAGATCCACAATAGCTGGAGAACTGCTTCAATGGTAATTTCATGTCTTGCTGGGAAAATTTTCAAGGGCTCATAACTGATGCAACTTGGCATTAAATAAATACATATCAAAGTACCCTGATCTTAGTCTAAACCTCTGAAAACATGGGACCTATGAGTCTATGAAAAACTGCATTAATGTGTAATTACTTGTATGAGGGAAACGATAGGGATGCTTTAACAGTGTGCTGATATTTCAGTGGATCAGTATGTATATTTATGAAAAAAGTGCTTGTTGACTTTGTTTACAAGTTAGAAAATATTGTGATCCAATTGAATACTTACTTTTTTGTAAATGTGCTTATACTCTCTTTTTTCCTTTAGAGATTCTTCACTCTCGGTGTAGTTTCGAGTAAATATCCCTATTTGGGAACAAAACCCAACATCTTTGGCATTTGCTGGTGGCTCTCCAACACCAGAGAATTCCACAGAATAATTGTAACATTGGGCAATATTTGTAGCCCTGCAATAAAAATAAAATGAGAACATTAGACTTGAAGGCAAGATAAACTGAACAGGAATAAGGATGTGATGTTAATACTAGAATCGTGACTACATGTGAAAGATTTATTTTTAAATAAAAGTGTGAAATGGTGACTTTGCAATCACAGACATTTACATTTTGTATTTCATCAACCATTTTATTGTTTGCTACTTATGCATTTATGAACTTTTGTTCTACTTTTCATCCTTTAGAACTGCTGTGGATGGAGTGTTAGAAAAGTGTTTATGTAACGAAAATGTTTGGAGAAAGTGGCTTGTGGTTATCACTGAGCAGCTATGCTTGCTCCTGCTTAGCTCTCATTGGTAACGGTAACAGGAATACGTTAGGAATTATGTACATGATGTGGAACTACCGTATATACTTGAGTATAAGCCGACCCGAATATAAGCCGAGGCCCCTAATTTTACCACAAAAAACTGGGAAAACTTATTGACTCGAGTATAAGCCTAGGGTGGGAAATGCAGCAGCTACTGGTAAATTTCTAAATTAAATTAGATCCCAATAAAATTACATTAATTGAATATTTATTTACAGTGTGTGTATAGAATGAATGCAGAGTGTGTGTTTGTGTGTATATAATGAATGCAGAGTGTGTGTTTGTGTGTGTATATATAATGAATGCAGTGTGTGTGTGTGTTTGTGTGTATATAATGCAGTGTGTAAACTGGATGAGGGGAGGGCATTTTATTTTAATTTTATTATTTTAATATTATATTATTATTATTTTAATATTTGCATTTTTTTTTTTAAATTTTTTTTTTGTCCCCCCTCCCTGCTTGTTGCCTGGTCAGGGAGGGGGGACAAAAAAAACATTTAAAAAAAAATAATGCAAATATTAAAATAATAATATAATAATAAAATACTATTAAAATAATAGAATATTAAAAATAATATTATTTTATCATTATATTATTTTAATATTTGCATTATTTTTTTTTTTAAATGTTTTTTGTCACCCCTCCCTGGCCAGGCAACAAGCAGGGAGGGGGGACAAAAAAACATTTAAAAAAAAATAATGCAAATATTAAAATAATAATAATAAAATAATATAATATTAAAATAATAATATTATTTTAACATTATATTATTATTTTAATATTTGCATTATTTTTTTTTAAATGTTTTTTGTCCCCCCTCTCTGGCCAGGCAACAAGCAGGGAGGGGGGACAAAAAAACATTTAAAAAAAAATAATGAAAATATTAAAATAATAATAATATAATTTTAATAATATTTTATTATTATTAAAATATAATAAATATTAAATCCCTGGTGGTCCAGTGGCATTGGCTGTTCAGTGGGGGGGCTGGCAGCGAGCTGTTACTTACCTTCCTGCAGCTCCTGTCAGCTCCCTTCTCCTCCGTGCAGCTCCCCTGTCAGCTCTGTTCTGTTTACAGTGCAAGTCTCGCGAGACTTACACTGGGAGCAGAACGGAGCTGACAGAGGAGCTGCATGGAGGAGGAGGGAGCTGACAGGAGCTGCAGGAAGGTAAGTAACAGCTCACTGCCAGCCCCCAACAGGACCGCCGGGCTTGTAATGAGCCCGGCGGTCCTGGTCTGTATTATGGCAATGTAAGTTGCCATAATACAGACTGACTCGAGTATAAGCCGAGTGGGGGTTTTTCAGCACAAAAAATGTGCCGAAAAACTCGGCTTATACTCGAGTATATACGGTAGCTTAAATTTGCAAATTCTTCATCAGTTTCTGAAATAATAAAGGCTTCAATTTGTAATGTAATGTCATCTCAGAGAGGGGTCAATCTCTGGCCTCTTCCTTCCAGGCAGGTAGAGACCACTTTGCCTGTCCAGCTCCTACCAGACAGATTTTGACCCCTCTACCTGCTCCCTTTCTCCTATAGTAGGTAACAACTTCTCTGCCTGCCCTCTTTCTGAATACTGCATTACAAAGGCATTTGCAGCTTTCAGGCCTAGCTCTTTTTTAACACGTCCCTGGTACCAGTGCAGCCTGCAAGCAGGTCTGAAAAATCTGAAATCCCTGAACAAATCAGGACACTTTTTATTTTTTATTTTTTTTACAAGGACTACCCCTTTTCCGACTTGTCCTCAAAGGAGCACTATAGGGTCAGGAACACAAACATATATTTCTCTCCTATAGTGTTAAAACCACCATCTAGCCCCCCTGGCCCATTCTTGCCACCCTAAATGTAGTAAAATCTTACTTGTATTCAAGTCTGCAACTGCTACTTCTGCACCTGTCTGTTGACATCATCAGAAGTGGTGGTCTGAGCCAATCACAATGCTTCACCATAGGATTGCCTGAAGTTGTCAAGGAGGCAGATCAGGGGCAGAGCCAAAACAAGTCAAATACAGCCCTGACCAATCAGCATCTTCTCATAGAGATTAATTGAATCAATGAATCTCTATGAGGAAAGTTCAGTGTCTGCATACAGAGGGAGGAGACACTGAATGGCAGTGCTGCACATTAGGCAGGACTGCTTAAGGAAGCACCTCTAGCAGCCATCTGAGGAGCTGCCAGTGGAGTTATCACTAGGCTGTAATGTAAACACTGCATTTTCTTTGAAAAGACAGTGTTTACAGCAAAAAGTCTGAAGGGAATTGTAGCTGAGAGCTAGCTATAGCAGGACTTCTCCGCTGGTTACTCCAACAGCTACTCAGGAACATACAGGATACTTCAAGAAGGCAGGCATAAGCATACAATAATCCACGAATATCCCATCAACCTTCCCAATAACTGGATGACACTCAGTATTAGGAGCAGAACTGAACTTTTAATGGCCAGGCTGGACTTTTATGCAGGTTTTTCCCAAAAGGTTACCACCCAGGTGGACCTTGTTGGGCACAGGTAAAAACAGTACACAATCAATAAACACAGAGGCAGGTAATGAGTCACTCCCATTCATTCCACACAATCCCTCTGTACTGTATCAACTCAATTATCTCCAAGCGAAAAAACAAACAATTTCATACATTTCCAAAAGTACATCCACTGATAGTCCCGATCTGGGGGAGCAACATACTGAAAAGTCACCCAGATCAGTTCAGGGGTTCGACAATTTTATGGAGGTCTTCGTTTTACCGACCGCACACAAGGTGTAAGCTGAAAATAGTTCCATGTGGTGGGCTGTGTGGTCGGTCTACGTTCGAAATCCACAAAATTGTATATAAAGATGGTTCGTTGGAATCATCCCGTTCGTGTGATTCTTTTCCCTGAATGCCTCTCTGTTCCCTTGAGTTTACACGAACTTGCACGAAGATGGAAGTCTCTGCGGTGTTCGTGCCATTGAGCGTCCGATTTGGGTTCCAGACACTCGACGACAATGGTGCAGTTCGTATTCTAAGATGGCCGCCACCATGTGTTAGCATATATACGAACGGTGGCCCATGGAATCACCCAGTTTGTTCGTGCGTTTGTAGTTAGCAAGTGTGAACAAGGTTAGGAAGATTAATTGGCGCCCCGCTCCTCTCCTGGGTGGCCTGGTTGTTCGGTACTTGGTTCGTTTGTCAAACCATATGGGGAGATTTAGCTGAAAAAGGGGTTATTACCGAACAACCAGACAAAATTATAGAATATAATATAATAATAAAATATAATAGTTTGTTACTTGTTTCCCCAAGTAACAAACAGTAGCAATCAAAGAAAAATAAAGGACAAAGGGGTATGGACAGCCCCTAGTACAAATAGGGGTACTGTGGCAAAGTACATTCCGCTACAGGAATGATTCTACTCACCAGAACAAATGCAATAAGCTGTAGTTGCTCTGGTGACTACAGTGTCCCTGTAAGCATGTGGTGAAAATCATATAAATTTAAACAAACTTTCATAACCTAAAGAACAAACACCACAACAATGCATCATATATAATACAATCATAACTTTTTAACATATGCAAAAACAGATTTAACATGTTGAAATTATACGAATCAATGCAATTGTCCGTTTCACCAACAGAGGGCACTGAAGAGTCGTCACATACAGGGTTTAAAGGTTAGGGTTTTAAGGGGTTAAAGAGGGCCAGAAGGCATATTATCCATAATTTTCAAATAGGCATGAAAAAAAGGTATTTAAAGGGTGCAGTTTAGGCAACATAACTTAATTTAAATGAAGTTGTTATGGTGCAAGGAGGCTCCGGGAGATCTCTTATCTCAAGAGGTTAAACCATTTTTGACCAGTTTAACCTCTAAATTGCCTACAGTGGAGCATCTAACATTTGAAATTTCAGTTGCAGGAAGCGTGGAGTGCTGCCAGGCAGTGTCGCCTCTTATTGGCTGAAAGAGGTCAGCTTCTACTCTCAATCAATCACTGACTTCCCATTCACAAAACTGGCTTGCAAATAAACGTAGCATTTGTGAATTTGTTTTGTGAATGGGGAGTCGATGATTGGCTGCACCCAGGGGCCTTCTGGCACCATAAAAACTTCATTTAGATGAAGTTGTTTGGTGCCTGGAGTGTTCATTTAATAAACTGGAAAATATAATAAAATGTTTAGTACTTAGCTACACATTCATATATATGGTACAAAAGAGAGAGCAGGTTTAATGCTAATCAACCAGATAAGGCAGGGCAGGAAACCAAAAAAAAGGGGATACCTCCAACCCTTTTCAGAATCAACAGAATTAAACAAAAGCAAAGAGGCTGAGCCACAAGAATACAATAAAATACTGTTGTCAGTATTTAAATGAAATAGTCCAGAATAAAAAAGGAACTACCTTTAAATGCAATATAAGTTCTTGGGTAGATGGCAGATTCTTCTACTAGAAAGTAGGTTCCTTGGTAAGATCCATATAGATATGTAAAACAGAAAGAACAGGAAATCCAACAGTGCAAAAAAAAAAAAAAAAAATCAATATAACTGTGAAGTATATAATAAAACAGTGGTATCTCACTCACATTTAATGGAGTTGCAGCAGCATACAGTGGAATAATCCCCACTTACGGGATAAGTGTTCAAAAGAGAGGTAGTTTTGTTGAACCCAAAATGAGAAGAATATAAAAAGGCAGATAATAGTGCTCTCTGATGCAATAAAAAAAAATGCTAAAATAATAATTATAGTGAATTGCTCTATGGATAAGGCGCCGGTGGTATGATCCCCACCTGGGATTTCTTTGAAGTAGTCAGGAAGTAAATAGGAGAAAATAAATGAATCCAAAACAAAAGGTAATTTGGCACAGTACAAAAGTATAGTGAGCAAAAATCCTTTATTCAAATAAAAAAACAAGAAAGTAATAATTTCCATATTGCGTTTCACCACGTAGGGCTTTATCAAATGGAAGCAATACAATCATCCTGGCTACATGTATTTTATTGTATTCTTGTGGCGCAACCTTTTTACATTCATATATATGCATGTTTATTACAGGTTTTTGTATTTGACCAACGTTTGCTTGGAGTACAACACATAAAAAAAACTTCAGGTATCCCTATACATTTTATGCCAACACCAAATTGAACTCACCAGTTCTGGAATTCTTCCCGAGTCCACTCAAACTTGTGATCCAGATGCCTGAATCCAGTAAGGTTGGGAAGTAGGACATTAAATTCTGAATTGGGAGTGCTAACAAGTACTGTATGTGGAGCCATGAACCCAAAAAGTGTGTCCTGGAATTTATCCAGATCATGCGTTTCCAGGTGTTCAATCCTGTAGCAGGAAAACAAGGCAAAGGAAAATAAGGTACTACTGTATTCCGTGAGGTAGTCACCAAGTTCCAAAGCATACATTAAATATATATTTCTGTCATAATTGCAAAATACAAACAAGATTTAAAGGGGTCCTATAACCAATGCAGCTCATTCTATGTTTATGGTGCAATGAGTCTTTGGGCAAAATGCGTTGGTTTTCTGCCAAACCAAAGTCTAGATTCTCTGGAGTCAACTGGATATACTTCTGTCTTATTTCTCCTTAAATGGCAACGATAGGCTTAAAGAGCAGAAAAGGTGTCATAAGATCTACCTTGAGTCTCCCCATCTGGCTCATATCTAAACAAAATATTTCTGGGCAAGCAAATAAACGCAGAGACACCCAAGGATGAAATTGTTGGTGGCTGGAAATGTAATTTCTAGCTCTTAACCTCTGCTAACAGCTGACATGGTTAAACTTGCAAAGTTTGCAAATGGAAGATTTTCAGTGGTATTTTCTGACAAAAGAAGGACATGAAACTTGCAAAGTAAACTCAGTCCCAAAGAAAGAAAATCACCCACCGCTTCAAGTGATAGATTCATTGGAGTATAAAAAGCACCCTCCAGCTAGAGAGGTTGATGCATGCTGCCCAACATAAAATATATGTGAATAGAACAGTAATGGGATACATGTGAATGTGAAACAAACCTTCACTAACATGATCAGGCCTACAAGAGTCCACAATGAAAACTAAACATGTGTAAATGTCATACATTAGTAAGCTGTGAATTTCAGCATAGATTTTATGCTGTAATAACGGTTTTTATAAGTGACATTAATCCTCATTCATTAAATATTTGTAACCTTTGGGGAGACTTCAAGGTACGTATATTGTAAAAAAAGTACAGATAATGAAAAATATTCTCTAGGTGCAATCTAACAAAATATGTATAAAAATTGTCATTTTGTGAGGGCGGAGCCAACTAAGAAGCGGAGAAGTTGCACTTTTGAGAGCTCTGGACCATAAACTCATAAAATGGGTGATTTTGGCATGGATAATCCACCCCACCTTACTTTCACTACCCTGTCGCCAAGTGAAAGCTAAGGGGAGCAAACACAAAAAAACAAAAGCCGACAAAGGCCAGAGATTTCGGGGAACTTCTGCAGAGATAGCAAGCAGCCGCATGGGACAAAATGGCGATGGGAGACGAGGGCTCTACTTACTCCTCGGAAGATAACTGCTTCAACATAGGAACGGAGGCCTCAAGTGCACCAGTGCCAGGCTCTAAGCCCAAACAACCCACTACCGACAAGCCAGTCACTGCCAACCAGCTCAAGACCCTGTTTGCGGAACAGAGAGACAAAATCGCGGCTGACATGGCCTTCTTTAAGGACGCCCTGGACAGCGCTACCTCCCGCATCGCCTTGCTGGAAGCCGCATTGAGTACCCACAACTCACGACTGTCCGCAGTGGAACAGAAACTCAAGGAGCTAGACAAGCGGCGCCTGCTGAACGGGTTGACGCCATAGAGGACCAATGAAGGTGGGCCTTCCTGATGTGCCTCACTACCTCCAAAGGCTAATAGCCCAACTGCTGCCGCCAAAACAGGCCAAGGCGGTGAAGCTCGACGGTATGTTCCGCCTGCCAAGACCAAGAACAGCCCCTGCAGGCGCATATGCTAACCTAATCGTCCGCTTTCAGTACCTGCAAGATAAAGCTCTATTAATGGCCGCGACCCGGTGTAAGACCCTCTTACTATCTGAGGGCTCAACCCTGGCCTTGTACCCAGAACTCCCCAGAAGCACCATTAGCTGGCAAAGTTCACTGCAAACACTCCTACAACACCTTTGAGCAATGGACATTCCATACAAGTGGAAACTGCCCAAACAGCTTCTGTTCACCTACTCGAGTGCCACCTATAAGGCACGAAGCCACAGGGAACTCAAAGTCCACCTGCGTAGCCTGAGCTACTGAGAGCGGATGGTACGGGCCTAATCGGCTGAAACCCCTTCACGGTCACAGAGTTAATACCCTGGACCGCCCGGCGTCTCCACATCCTCAGACCTGAATGGTCAAAACTTGACAGCAGCCAAATTCACCTGAAACTGGACTACCACCCAAGGCTACTTACCCTCTATTGCACGGTCCTCAATTTTATGTTTAGCTGTCTTATTTTTCCTTGCGCATAACGTGCTTATGTAATTGGGGAATAGCATCATTAATATCCTGCCGATAGACATCTAGGCTGTGCCACAGCACCACCATTATGAATGGTTTCCTTCCTACCCCTCACCCCCTCCCGCCTGATCGTTTGAGCATATACTCTGCCAACCACTAAAATACCAGGAAGATGATATCTCACAGAGGAACAATGCTTTTAAGTAACAACCCTAGCCAACACTACCACCGTGATGGAATTGTCTGTTAAATAATAATTTGTTCTTTTTACACTCTTTTCTCAAAACAAAAAGTATTTTTTTTTTATCGTTATTTTGTGTCAGGATACTAGTTGATCTAGCACTCAGAATTGTGTCACATCAAGGACTAAAAGTAAAGTCTTACCGGGCCTTAGAATGGCCGGACTTAACGTACCAGAGAACAGTCAGGATACTTGCCGAGATCAGGGATACATAGGGAGACAAAACGATGAGGGAAAAGCCAAAAGTCACAGATACCAGAAGTCAGGGAAGTCAAATCGAAGCCAAAGTCAAAAACCAGAAATAAACGCTCAGGAACACTCTCTCAGATAACCTACTAAGGGAAACCACGACAGGGCAATGAGGAAAAGGGAGTTTTAATAAGCCTCCTTCAGATCCGATTGGATGTACCCGGCCTTTGACCCCAGAATGTGCGTGCGCGTCCCTTGCGTGACGTCATACGCACGTTGACGTTGTCAATACCGTGGGTGGATGTGAGGTTACAAATTGGAATGGATCCGCAGCGGCCAGCGGCCTTTAACATGCTGCAGGAGTTAGAAACACTGGTACAGGCCTGCTGAGTGGACTACTGTCAATGCCAGAAAGGCATTTGTCATTACAGACACTACGAGGTGAGGCAGAACATGTGACATTTTGTTTGTTTTAGTGCTAGCTATTTACTGAGTTCACACTACATGGCACTATAACATAATGTTATGATTTTATTTTTCGCAATATAGGAGTGTAACGGATCGACGGGCACCCCGACTGGGTACCTCCGTTGAAGGATGCTCCTAGCGCTTCCTGAGGACTCCAAGCACTGCAGCAGACACCATAACCACTGTAGACTCCTCCATAGAGCAAGGCAGGAACAAGCTCTTACAAGAGCTTAGTAGTGATTTAGCAAGGGAGTACGACAAGCATAGCAATCCCTTGTAGTAGATTCCCCCAATAAGAGACGGCACTTCAAATTGAGGGTGAAGTAGAACTGTTTTACTTGGCACCAAAGGGCCTTCTTTTATGCAGGTTTAACACATACAGGACCGCCCACAGGGTTTTTTAGAACGACCAATAAAAACATTACAACACATACACAATAAAGTAAACCACTCCCACCAGAAATCCTCCCCTCTGCCTGTGATACAATTATCTCAAGACAATAGACTAACTTAATTAGCACAGGCAGAAAATATACAGTTTTTACACAATTCTTATAACTTTAAAAGTATGCATGCAATATTACATATTTGAAATAAGCGTCCTTCAAATATAAATATACTTAGGTTGAAAGTCCTTTGTGACCACTGAAGCATGGCTTTTCCAGCCCAAACCAGTTCCACAGAGTCCTCTATCCTGGAGAAAATTGGGAAGTAATCCGATTATCTCCCAGGACAGAGGCAAAACTCCATTGAACACATGGTAGCAAAAGACAATAAAATACATAAAAATATATAACTGTGCAGCTATTGCATAAAACTGGTACATTCAACATATCCCCAGATAGCTTAGATCTGAGCGCACATTATTACTGAATGGCGCTCAGATCACATACATACAGTTCAATTGCCATGGAGCCAAAGTCTTTCACATAGTTTTTCGTTATACGCATGGGCTCCATTGCATAGCTATCTGGGGTATCACTGTTCAAATAGGGCAAGTACCGAATGACCCGGGTTTCGTGTCTTTGCAGGGGAAAATCAAGCATTTCAACATGGGGCCATAGTCACAGGACAGGAGGCTGGCAATCAATCTTCTACAATGCCCAGTGGCGAGGCTGGTTCCGCCAGAAGGAGTTAAGATGTTCACAAATTAAATCTTCTTGTATTTATATTTGCTACTGCTTGCATATTAACAACTTTATAACTAAGGCCTTAAAAAAGAACAGATGATCTATATCACATTAATTGCTTTAATAAAAAAATAAATAAGTAAACAAAGTACAATTGTGCTCTTAAGCAAACATTCTCAACTCCAGTTTATGAAACTAAATATCAGAAAAAAGCCCTCCTGTAATACATCAGGCTTTTTTTCATAACAATTAAGTATAAAGCAGAGATATTAAAGGTAAAAAAAAAAAAAGGTTAAAAAAAAGTATCTACATGAAATATGGATTTTTTTTTAGCGCAACTCATACCCAATGAATGTATTAGGAATACTTACAATTCGATACAAGTTATTAAATCAAAACCAATCAATGCAGGATCTTTCTCAGTCACAGAGCCGTGGTAAAGAGAAACAGTCAGTCGAGTTTTTTTGGGCTCCAAGTAGCTGATTAGGAGTGGTTTCAATGATTCCCTAAATGATAAAAGACACAGTGTGGTAAACAATATGATCAGCACATGTGACGTTATATAACAATTTTATACATGTGGCCACTTGTTTGGCAAATCCTACATTTTGAAGTTACTGTATTTGCTGTAACTCTCCATGATCTTCAGCTCTAAGATTTTCTGCAAGCAGGAAGTTGCATAAATCCTCAGCCAATCCTCATTCTGTCATTGTTATTAAAGGCCATGCTGATGATTAGGCCAGTTTCCAGAAGTGAGCAAGCTGGGAAGCTGCCTGGGATCACGCCCTAGATGCACTCAGGATGTTGTAGCCCAGTCCACTTGTCAGTGCTGAACACTTCTTTTCTTTTCAGCTTTAAAAACAGAATCCTTATCAGCTCCCAGCAGACCGACAGATAAAGTATATAACATTATATCACAAACTCTGATTCCCCACATTGCTGCCAGTCACGTGGTATTCTAGTGTTGAGACCGAACATAAAAAAAGTTGACCACTGACAACTTAGCAACGCTGTGACGGCCATGCTACCTTTAAGGTATATTACCCAGGTAAGGTGAGATGGGTGGAATAAACACTGAAAGATGGAACCAAAGAAAAACACTGGGTGTGGGCATTGACAGACACTATGGGGCGCTAGGGAAAGACCCTTAAAGGGAGAGGTCAGTAGAGGCACTTAAAGGAACACTATAGTGTTCTCTAGTCCTGGAGTAGCTTTTTAGGTCACCGGCTCCCTTCAGATTGTAGTGAAAAGGTGATTAAACTTACCTTTTCCCCCCTCCCCGGATTGGCTGACCCAACCTTCGCCAATCTTGATGACCTCTGTCAATCCAATGTTTCCCATAGACAAGCACTGGGAGGCTATTGTGTATGTATGGCAAAATGCATTTCACCTTATAGAGATATATAGAAACAATGCATCTCTATGGGGAACATTCGGCATCTCCATGCATACTGCAGACTAGAGAACCACTACAATAAGCTGTAATGGTTCTAGGGACTTTAGTGTCCCTTTAAGGAGGCTAGAGAAAGGCACATAAAATACTAGAAAATGACAAAAAAGTGGTTCGGTAAGACATACTAACAATAACTCCCAGTTGATATGGGAAAGAAGTAAACAAATGGTGATAAAGGACAAAGCTTGCACTTAAGAAATGAAGGAGTTCCTCTTGTAAGATCCTTTACAAACTGCCCACTTGAGCATATTCCAAAAAATCCATGACAGTGTGTATTACGTTACCAATAGCTCCATTTAACAATGACAAAATGTGAGGTAAGTGATATGGAAAATAGACAAACTAATTAAATGAATTATATTACAGTGTCTGTCACATTCTAAGTTTAGATATGGTTACTATATCAAGATGTACCCATTACTTTAAAAACAAATGTGAGCAATGGACTAATGTTGAAGTGTAATTAAACTCTAATCACTCTACATTTTGACAGAAGATCCTAATAACATTACAGAGTAGGAGTTTCTTATCTAGAAAATAGCACTTAGAGCTGAACACTGTTTCATAAAATAATCGAATAAATAAATTACTTCTTGTCTGTCAGCAATCTTTGATCAATGTCCAGGCCTACAAGCTCCTCAATGCAATCACAAAACTTTAACCTTCTCAGAAGTGAACAATTGCTACAGCCCAGGTCTGCAACCTGCAATGCAAAAAGACAAACAGAATGTTCAAATACATTGTATAAACATGCAACCATTTCCAATATAATATTATGCAGGTGATTAAACAAGTAGCAAAAGCAAAATGAAATGATACCTTTTCAAGTATGAATAGTAATGTGAGTACACATTCTACATACAGCACAGATTACCACCAACTGATGTTCAGTGGATGTGCAGCCTGTCTCATGCTGTCTCTGCTCATTAAAAGCGTGTCAGGCGTCAGGATATTACGTCATGTTGAATACTGGTGGTCATGAATCTTGAGCATTGTGAGGAGAGGCTGGTTGCTGCCGCTCCTTACTCCTCCCTGTGAGCTGCCGAAGTGAGCGACAGAGGGTCTGGTTCTCCTCCTGCCGCAGATACACTCCATGCCAGCACCAATTCCCTCAAGACAGCCCTGCCACTTGCCCCCAGCAGGACTAAAAGAATGAAAAATCTTCCTGCCAAGAACTTCATGTCGCGGGCAATATGAATTCCACATCCCTGTGGGTTAATATGGAATACCTGCTAACAAAAACAGTGTTACTCTTTAAAGTAACTAGTTCCTAAGTAATAAAGTGGAAAAAAATTTAATATAACAGTCTCGATCAAGTGATCGGCACCGTTTTCCATGTGCTTCTCATTAGACACAACTTGCTGTTTCGCATGCGTGCCAGTGTTATTGCACAAAAAGAGAGGCTCAGAAGACTGACAGGATTGTTTGCTTTCCTTTTACTATAAAAACAACATATAAAACATTTTATCCGGCTTTTATGGGACGAGAAATAATTATGGTACAAATTTAAATAATAGATACATCAATTTTTCATCACATCACATGATGCAGCAATGGCATATATTTGTTCAAATTATTTATATTTTCTTGAGACTACTGGTGAAACAACAACTTAAAGGACCACTATAGGCACCCAGACCACTTCAGCTCAATGAAGTGGTCTGGGTGCCAGGTCCCCCTAGTTTTAACCCTGCAGCTGAAAACATAGTTTCAGAGAAACTGCTATGTTTCACTGAGGGTTAATCCAGCCTCTAGTGGCTGTCTCACTGACAGCCACTAGAGGCACTTCCGCGATTCTCACTGTGAAAATCACAGTGAGAAGACGCTGGACGTCCATAGGAAAGCATTGCAGACCCAGGCAGGGAGAAGCAGCAAAGAGGCCCAGCCAGCAGTGAGCCAGGAGCACCGAGGGGGTCCCTACGTGGCGGGCTCAAGATCCTTGACGCCCTCCCCGACACCCCGTTCAACCACCCATATCAGCGTTTAGCCATGGTTCCCACATCTTTTTGTGTTTCTGCAGGGATCCCCAGGTAATTGCAGTCAGTCTGTCCAGACAGGTGTCTTTCATTTTATGTATTACTACGGAGAGAGGTGGGGTGTTCACTTGAAGCTAGGTTTGTGCCAGGGCTCTACACACCGCTAGGGTTAATTTATGGAGGAGTTTTTGGTCTGATCTCACCCAGTCGTCCCGTGTTCTAGAGAGCAGAAAGACCCAGGGGTCGATCTCCACCCTACGCTGAAAGATCTGTGCCAGGAGTTTTCCTACCTCTTGCCAGAAAGGTTTTACTACTGGGCATTCCCCCCACAGTTCCTCCAACAGAGGTCGTTGGGGGTCTGCTGCATGCGGTAGAGCTGTACCGGTGTTGTTTACATAGTTTTATAAGCCTGCTCTTGGACCGTTGTAAAAACTGAGACCGAGTTATTGGCTTCCCAGATTTCCTGCCACTCAACCCCCTCTAGTTGTTCTCCCAAGTCTGATTCCTTTTGATCAATATATGTGAGGCTGCCCCATTCTGTTGTATTAGAGGCTATGTGGGTGTTGATGGATGAGATCATGCCCCTGTGTATTGATTCCTTCAGGCACATGCTTTCTAGTGAAGTAACATTTTTGCTAGCTAGTTCTTTTATGTTGGGTTGGCCGATGAAATCTTTAAGTTGCAGGTACCTAAAGAAGTCTCCAGGTGTAAGAGTCACCCTCTCTTTTAATTCGTCAAAATGGAGTATGCGGTCTCCGTTAGTCATATGGCATAGCCTTTGGAGTCCAGCATATTCCAAGATTTTAAAGTCTCGGGGTTTCTTCCCCAGGGGGAATGTTCTGTTCCTAAACAGACGTGTCATTGGGGAAGGGAGCCTCACTAGGCCATATTTCACTGCGTATTTGTCCCAGACCTGGACGGAGTTGAGTATGGACGGGCAGTCCGATCTGAGAAACGCCCTGTGTTTCTTGAGTAGCCAGAAGTAGAATTGGGGGAGATCTGTGCCTGTCATGAGAGACTCTAGATCTACCCATCTCCTCCTATTGGGAGTGCAACAGCTGGGTCGCTAAGTAGTAATAAAAAAGATTGGACATTCCCAGAACCCCCGAGCACTTTGAGCGATACAAAACGTTTCGAGATACTCTGTGTCGTCTGTTATTCCATATAAAGTTCGCTGTCGTCTGTTGGAGCAGTGCCAGATCAGTTTAGGTGATAGGGATAGGCAGGGCCAGGAACATGAATAGGATTCTGGGGAGTATGTTCATTTTAATTGTGTGGACTCGGCTGATCCACGATATAGGTTTATTAACCTACTTAATCAGGTCGCCAATCAGATCTTTAAAAAGCGGGATATAGTTCTGCACATATAATTGGTCAGGGGAGGCCGTTAATCTGACTCCTAAATATTTAATGGCAGTGTGGTTTAGTTGCATATGGTGCGTTGTGGTGATAAAGGTGGCGTCTATGTCTGTCATGTTGAGAGGTAGGGCACTGGACTTTCCCAGGTTAACTTTATAGCCCGATAAGCCGCCATATACTTCTAGCACCTGTACGAGGATCTGCATTGAGTCCTCTGTGTGAGTCAGTGTGAGGAGTATGTCATCTGCGTAACCTGCCACTTTGAATTGTTCCCCCTTAACCCCCCCAATGGTCACCCTGTGAATATTAGGATGGTTCCTGATTTTATGTAAAAGCAGTTTGAGGACAAACAAGAGCGGGCAGCCCTGTGTAGTCTCATTCCCGAGACCGAAGGGTCTGTTCGGGGCCCCGGTGATCCGAATCTGAGCCTTTGCATCAGTGTACATTGCGGTGATTGCTGTAATGTATGGGGCTGGGAAGCCCAGATAGGCAGGACCCTGTCAAATGCTTTTTTGGCATCTAGTAAGCGTATCAGAGACGGCTACCCTGTCTTCGTCTGCCTCCAGATAATGTCAATATTGCGTTGTGTGTTCTCGAATAGTTGTCTATCGTGAACAAAGCCTACTTGGTCCGCGTGGACCAGCCGTTATAATAACGAGTTCAGTCTCATCGCTAATACGTTTGCTAATAACTTACCGTCGTGGTTGATCATGGATATGGGTTTATAATTCTCAGGGCTAGTGTTGTCTTTGCCCGGTTTCGGGATTAGGACTATGTTCGCTAGGTACATGTCTCGGTCCGTGCTGCAACCGTCCATGAGGTCGTTGAACCATGTCGTCAGGTGAGGGACCAGTTCCTCCCTAAACGTTGTAAAGTAGGCCCGTCAAAGCTGTCCGGTCCCGGGGCTTTGTTATCCTTTAGCGATGAGATTGGGCATCTATTTCATCTACCGTGATTTGGCCTCCTAAGACTTGGATGGTCTCTCCTGTCAGTTTTGGTAAGTCTTGTTGTTGTAGGTATGTGCTGACGTTGTCCTCCTCCTCTAGTTCCCGGCCCCGCTGAGTAGGGGAGTGATTGTATAGGGCCTGAAAATAGTCGGTGAAAACCTGAGCTACGTCAGTTGGTGGTCTGTAGGTTCCCTAGCCTGTCTTTGATTTTAGTTATGTGCGCATGTTTCTGTTTGGGTCTTAGCGTTCTGGCTAGCAGGGAGTCCATTTTGTTTGCCCTGTCATAGTAGGTCCTTCTCGTCCAGTTTAGTGACCTAGCTGTGTCATCTAAGAGTGTTTCTTTGACCTCTAAGCACCTTGCTCGCGGTTCTTGCAGTTTGGCTGGGGTAGGGTTTTGTTTGTGTTGTTGTTCTACTCTGCGTAGGGTGGCAAGTTGGTCCGTTATTACGGTTTCTTTTTAAGGGTGGCTTGTTTCACTAGGGTCCCTCTAATTACGGCCTTATGTGATGCCCAAATGGTAGCTGGGGGGGATGTTATCTGTGGTGTTCAGGGCGAAGTAAGCTTTCAGCTCCTCCTTTATTGTATCAACCACTGCCGGGTCCCTTAGGAGTGCTGTGTTAAGCCTCCAGCTCCACGGGGTAGCCGCACAGAGGTTGGTCAGTGTTAGCGCTATGTCTGCGTGGTTTGTCCACGATATAGTGCCGATATGTGAGTGGGTCGCTCTGGGCACCATTGCCCCATTAACTAGGAACATATACATAGGCGAGTATGTGTTGTGGGGAGCAGAGTGGAATGTGTAGTCCCTTGTGCATGGGTGATGTGCTCTCCAAATGTCAATGAGTCCCGTTTGTTGTATGAAGCCGTGGAGTAGTCTGTCATGGGTCCCTCGTCCCTGAGAACGCAGCTGTCCGTCTCTAGAGCTCCTATCTATCGCCGGGCATGGGGCTGCATTGAAATCCCCTCCAACGACTACGAACCCGTGGGGAAGGTCTGCAAGTTGGGTCATTAATGCCTTGTTTCCACTGAGCGTAACGGTTTGGGTCAGTACAATTTGGAAGGGTTAGAATGGTCCAGCCTATTCGGGTGAGCTTTTCCACTGCAAGTCGGACCACCAGGGGCCATGTGGGGTTTAGAAAAAATGCCTAGAGTGTCATTTTTCGTGAGCATTGACGTTTTCATGTCCGCCAATCAATGGATTGTATAGTGTGACGCTAGTAGCGCCGCCCTAACCGTAACGTACCATTTCCTATGGCCCTATATCTGAAAGGGGACCATGAACGGTGCGGTTCGGTTGTATGGGCCCCTTTCATAATGGAAACACTCAAAATAGCGTACCATACCGAACCGTTACGCTCAGTGGAAACGAGGCAAATAGTCGTCCCAGAAAGCTGGTGTTGGATCATTATGTGCATATATGTTAACAAGGTGCAGAGTGTGTGAATATAAGAGTATGAGGAACCTCCCCTCCGGGTCTGAGACAGCCTGTGTGACTTGAAGTGGGCATCTATTGTGTATTGCTATGGCTACCCGTTGTGCTTTCGGAACGCTAGTGCCTCGAAAACAGAGCAATAGATGTGATCTCTCAGGGCCACATGGGAGCCATGGGGCAAGTGTGTCCCTTGTAAGAATGCAACATCCGCGTTCAAACGTTTAAGCTCGCGGAACATGAGCCTCCGTTTTTTGGGGGCATTCAGCCCCTTTGCATTAAGGGATATTAAGTGTAAGGACATTGCTCAGCTGCCTGGGCCTTGCCACCAGCAGTCCCCCAGCCGGGCGCCGAGTCCCCCGCCACCCGCCCACTCCGGTGCCCCCACCAGCGGACGGCCGAGTGAAGAGAAGATAAGGGAGAGGGAAGGGAATAGATGAAGGAAGGAAAGGAAGACGTGGTCTTAGCTTTCGCCAGGTATTATCGGGGCGTGTGTCTCGATGACTCTCCTACACTGTGTACGTGCAAGAGGTGTTGGGGTATTGATCAACTAGTCGATGTCACTCGGTGGAACCACTAACTCATAGTAAAGTGTGACCAGAACGTAAAACTTAACTGTAACCTTTAGTACTTGAGAATGTGGTATGTAGGATCACTAGCGCTATCAGTAGGCGCGTGTGTGAGGAGGTGACATTCCGCACCCACATGTGTAGGGAAGCCCTCAGCTCCATATGTTGGAGGTAGAGCGACGTGGCCGTCTGTGCTACCGTAACTGTGTTCACAAAGTCTTTACTAGGCGTTTGGATAGGTGTGTGAGAGTATATAGTGGTAGGCACAATTATAAAACATATATAGACAGTAACATAAAGGGGCTACGGTAAGCAAGGAAGTTCAGATGAAAGTCCTGAGTGTGTATGCTGCCCCGGCTACTCAGGCTACGGCCTGCAAGGATCTCTGTCGGGGCAGCAGGGCGACCCCACCAGCCTATTAACGCCAAACCCCGCCAATAGCACATCCCAACCCTCAATACGGTGGCTCAGCCTGAGCGAGTGCGGGTCCAGTAGTGTGCCTTTCCCCATGATCACAATGCAGGCCTCCTAGTTTTTGTAGGCCGCGGCCAGCGGCATAAGATTTCCATCTCCCCCTCAAATGTTCAGCCACTCAGCCCCCCAGACAGGAGCCCCAGTACCTGTGCCTCTAGTGACCCCAGTGAAGGCGGTTCGGTGGTCGTTACCTGCACACGGTGTGCCACTCTCTGGAGTGGGTAGTTCAGATATGTCCGCTGGTGCCAGGATCTGGACCAGAGTCTGGATCCCCAGGCTGCGTAGGAAGACTCCCGGATCACCGGTGAGATGCAAGGTGTGAGGGCGGCCATCTTTGAAGGCGAATGGATGGCCCCAAGCGTACTTGATGTTCTTCTATCTCAGTAAGTCAGTGATTGGTCTCCATTCTCTGCGCCACTGGAGGGTGATTGGTGAGAGGTCTTGGAGCAGCGTCAGTTCCGCGCCTTTATAGTGGATTGGGCCATCTCTGCTTTTAGCCATCAGGGCTTCCTTGGTTTGGAAGAAATGGAAGCGGATGATGACATCCCTGGGTTGTGAGTCGTCGGCTCTCCAAGCTCTCAGGGCTCTATGAGCTCTGTCAACATGCCACAGTTCTCCCGGTATGTCAGGGCATAACGGTCTCAGGATGGGGAGCCTAATGTCTGTCATTGGTACCTCTCCATCTCTATCCGGCAAGCCTCTCAGGCGTATATTATTGCGCCAAGACCTGTTAGCTAGGTCTTCTATGGTGGATTCAGCGGTTTGGAGCCGGACTGTGAGTGATGAGACTATCGGTCACCAGATCGTGGGCTTGTCTCTTCCAATTTCTGCTCCAGGATGGTCGTTTGTGCTCCCAGAGCATGTATTTCTGCTTTGACTTCGCTCGTGGAGCAGGTGATCTCCCTTGCCAGGTAGGAGCGCACTTCTGACAGCTTCATGAGGATTTGGGCTGTGTCAGGCTGCAGTGAGGAGGGTCCAGCGTCCTCTTCATTATCTGAGGCAGTGGTGCTCGGTGGTTATCGCCTGCCATTTTGGTTGCCAGCCTGAGCCACGCGGGAGGCCGCAAACAGGTCAGTCACTTTCACGCCCGTTTCGGACGCTTTTTTAGGGTGTTTACGTGGGGTGCGCTTATCCATGTGGACAGTGGGCCAGTACCCATTGCTTTTGTGTGCTGTTAGCGGTATGTGCCGAGCAGAGCTTCACACACACACACGTCCAGCTCGGTCGACGGTTGGACCACACCCCCTCGGGCAAATGGTTCTTATCTGCCGACACATTCTATATATTTCTAAGTCAGGGACGGAGGCAATAGTCAACATTCTGAACCAAAACAAAACCTTGAATTTGAGCAGAAGCTTTGTTCCACCGTAATTTAAGGTTTTTTTTCTTCAAGTACCGGATACAGATTATAAACCAATTTTTAAAGGACAGAAAAGGCTTTCATTTAACATTCTATATGTATACCTAACACAACAGTACTTGTGAAATAAATGTTACAAATAGGAAATAATTTAGAGAAAACAATTCACACTTTGGCTTATAATAATTTTTACACATCCAGTGCAACTAATTAAAAAGAACTCAAAATAGATTAATATATCAGTCCGGATTATTAAATAGCTAATTTGTTTAGGACCTAAATTAATTTTTGATAGTTAACGCTAACCCAACTATACCCAATGCTTACATTAAAGGACCACTATAGTGCCAGGAAAACATAGTGCCCTGAGAGTGCCCCCACCCTCGGGGTCCCCCTCCCGCCCGGCTCTGGGGAAAGGAAACGGGTTAAAACTTACCTTTTTCCAGCGCCGGGTGGGGAGCTCTCCTCCTCCGCTCCTCCCATTTCGGCTGAATGCGCACGCGCGGCAAAAGCTGCGCGCGCATTCAGCCGGTCTCATAGGAAAGCATTCATAATGCTTTCCTATGGACGCTTGCGTGCTCTCACTGTGATTTTCACAGTGAGAATCACACAAGCGCCTCTAGTGGCTGGCAATGAGACAGCCACTAGAGGATTTGAGGACTGGATTAACCCATTTATAAACATAGCAGTTTCTCTGAAACTGCTATGTTTATAAAAAAAATGGGTTAATCCTAGAGGGACCAGGCACCCAGACCACTTCATTAAGCTGAAGTGGTCTGGGTGCATAGAGTGGTCCTTTAACTAACTTTTAGGTAATTTACTCTTAACGTCAGCCCTATACTATCTTTACCCTAAAAAAACATTAACCGAAATCTTACCCTAATAAACCTGCCCCAACACGAAGTGTAACTCTACCATACTCTTACCCAAAAATCTAACCCCACCACTAACCTTATGGTGACTTCCAATGCTGCACAGAGCTTATTGAACTGACTGAGTATACTACAAATTACTTACAAGAGCCCCAGGTATGGTGGATACCTAAGGTTAGTGGTGGATTTAACCCTGCTCACGTTGCATTATTCACATAGACATTTAAATACCTATTTAAAGTGCTGCTTCCAACACTGCAAACAGCGCATCAAAAAGTGTGGGGCCACTAAAACTGGCTTACGCACTTTAAGGAGAGGCCGATTATTCATTGACATGTGGGGTTAGGGGTGTGATCAGGGATTTAATCCTGCTCACACTGAAATCACTAGGGCATTTAAATGTCAAATTAAAGAACTGTTTGAAGCACTGGCTCCCAGTTCATCTAAAAGTCTGGGGCCCCAGCAGACAGAGGGAATCCCTAGATTCCATCGATTGAGCAGGGATTTAACCCTGCACACACTAAATATGCAGGGTGTTCTATGACCCCGTACAACAAGCATGTCAAACTCAAAGGCTAACACGGGCTAAATAAACAAGGTTTAAGTTTATGTGGGCAGCAAAAAAACAAACATTTCAGTTTTCATAGAAACGTAGGTTTCTTTCAGAAAGTACAGTCTAAAAAGAAAGATGCCTAACTGACACTGGATGTTCTCAAGCTCGTAGAGCTTCAAAGTAAACAAAAGAGCAAATTCATTTTAAGGAGATAGGTATTTGCATATAACCAATGTTTCAGTCCAACTACCTTGACATATTATGGTAATGGGACTGAAATGGTGAATGTATGCTGCTGCACAGCTGTAAAAAACAAATGACGCTATCCTGTTGATTTTGAAGTCCTATGAGTGTGTTCTTCACTTTGGCTGAGATCAAACTTGATCAGCTCAGCCAAAAAAATGCTTTCCAATAGGAAAGCATTGGGAGGCTATTGCGCATGTGTAGCAAAAAGCTGCGCAGCCAATCAGCATCTCCATGGGGAGCATTCAGCACCTCCATGCAGACGCAATCTAATACACTCCCCCACCCCCTATTCTAATACCGCTTTGGGGGTTTTGTAAAAATGCATGTTTTCTGTGCCTGGAGATAACAGAGTTTAATACAGTGCTGACTCAATTATCTCCCAGGCACAGGAGAGGGATTGACCTACTTTGTATTGGAGGGTCCTGGACCTGAGAGCCAATGCAATCGTGTATGTTTTTACTGTAGTCTACTCTCAGGTCCCGGGGGAGTGCCCCTTGCATGGGGACCTGCATATAAGGCCAGTTCTGGCTGCCATTAAACAGATTCGTTTTATCCTCCATGAAGTCTAGGCTCATGTTTGTGGAATTGGAGAGCTATATTCACTCTGGGGATTGCAATAATCACTATACTCCCTTGGATTACAAAGATTGCTCTTGTAAGAGCAGCCTGCTTTGCTCTATGGACTAAGAGAGGTCTACCCACTGGAAGCTGGATCCTGGTCTTGGGCCCAGGGTGGGTGGAGGACAGCGAGACCCCAACCAAGCTGCGCCGGTTTGTGGGGTTTACAGTGGTTATGGTGTCAAGTGCGGTGCTTATGGTACTAAAGGATTACTAGGAAGCAGCGATTGACGTGGGTACCCAGTCGGGGTGCCAGGCATTCCGTCACAGTGAGATACTAAAACATAATTATTATAATTCTAACAGAAGTAAAGAGACAGACACTGACCTTTTTAGGTTTGTATTGATCCACATAGGACACCACAAAGTTGTATCTCTGCTGGTACAAACGGGGGGTGAATACTATCGGTTCCATTAGTTCTTATAAAGCAATTTTCTAACCATGAGCTATTAAATAAAAAAGGAGAAGTTGTAACTGCACATTATGAATGAAACTACCAAAACTATTATTTGTTGCACTTTGTTGATAGCGAATACGGATGATAGAATACCTTAAACCAGTGGTTTTTAACCCCTAGATTGAGAACTAGAGCTTTGCCCCATGTTTTTTAAGTAGCACCCAAGGAGTTGGGGGAGACACACCATAACTACTATAAATTGGTCTCTATAAAAGACATAAGTAAGCTAATAAACCATGCAAAAATAGATTTGCTAAACCAACCAAAATTTATACAAAAAATGAAAGTGTAGGTACATTGAAAACTGAGATAGGGTGTTAATACAGATGAGGTAAAGGCAGAAATGTTAAATAACCATTGATCCTCAGTATATAATAAGGATGGCTAAAGATATGCAAATGTTTGCTGCAAAAACTTGTAGAAAATTTGTGATTGGATGACAAAACAAAGTGCTGTAGCAACTAAAGAAAGTTAATATAAACAAAGCTCCAGGGGCCTGATGGTATTCACCCAAAAGTACTTAAGAAGCTAAGTGTGGAAATAAGTGAGCCTCTGTTTTTAATCTTTCAAGATTCTTTTCCTTCAGGAAAGGTACCTGAGAATTGGAAGGTCACAGATGTGGTTCCTACATCCGAAAAGGGTTCAAAATCCTTGCCTGACAATTATAGACCGGTAAGCTTAACTTTTGTGGCTGGGAAAGTATTTGAAATGTTAATAAGGGATAGTATTCAGGAATTCATTAAGAAGAACATTATTATCAGAAAATAATCAGCATGTTTTTTTGAAACATAGGTCATGTATAGAACAGGGTGTTGCAGTGGATGTGATCTACTTGAATTTTGCTAAGGCGTTTGACACGGTTCCACACAATAGGTTAGTGTTCAAACTCAAAGAAGTTGGTCTCGATGAAAATTAATGTTCTTGGGTAGAACATTTACTTAAAAATAGAGTACAGAGAGTTATCATTAATGGTAAATTTTCAAGCTGGACAAAAGTGGTAAGTGGTATCCCTCTGGGTTCTGTTATTCATAAATAATCTTGAAATAAGCATTGAAAGTCATGTTTCAGTGTTTGCAGATGATACAAAACTAAGCAAAGTAATACAGTGTGAGCAAGATATTACTTTCCTGAAGAGGGATTCCGATAGAATGGGGGCCTGGGCACGCAAATAGAAGATACAATTTAATATAGAAAAATGCAGTTATGCACTTCAGGGTAAAGAATGCATAAGCAACTTACACCCCCTTTCCCATTAGGTAGAAAAGGCACTGACGTACGGGAGCCTGTCCTATGGGGTTGCTTGTTTTCAGCATTTATAATATGGCTTTTTTGAGGTCAAGTGGGCTGATTGGGAGAGATAAGTATATGGAGCTTTGGCCAGTGTCCTCTTTAATCCAGACAGTCTAATTAAGTATGATAGCAGAGCTGCATGAACCGTTATATGAGTGACGTGTGTGAGGCTGGACAGGAAGTTGAAGGGATCACTCCACATCTGCCTTTCAAGGAAATGCCTTGCAGGAGGAGCAGGGGAAGCACTTAGTGATGCATATTGTACAATAATTAATGCAGTTATGCTATTAAAAATAGGAGTGTCACTAGACTACAAAAAACATAGGAGGATGAGTACTTTGCAAATAACCCTACAGACTCCATATGCCCTAAACACCCTTTTTCCCAAAGTCTAAACAAACCCATTCCTTGGTCCCACATTTAAGCTCTCAAAGCCTAAACTTGAAAAAAAAGCCTTTATCTTAAAAGAACACTATAGGGTCTGAAATACAAACACTATTTAGGTGGCCTTAAATTTGTAGAAAACATACCTTTATTCCTACACCATGTGGGTCCGCCGGCTTTTGCAACGTCTCTGATCTGCCTCCTTGGCTGAGATTATCAGAATTTTATCACATGACAGGAGGCTTCGTATTTTGCATAATCTTTCTTTACTATCTCCATAGCAGCAAAGAAATGAGTGACAAAACTTTTAACCAATCACAACGTAGAATAGGGTATAAGAGGTGAGACCTATGACATCATTTCCTCTTTCTTTGCTGCTCCATCACAAGTTAAGTAACAAATTTGTATTATCTATTCTACATACACTTTTCATTTTCATGCCTTTTGTTTTCACTGTACCTTTATATATTTGCCCTATTAATGCTCTTAACCCCTGTATACCAGGGGACCCTGTCTGGCTCCCTAACTGTCTTTCACGGTTTTCCCGCCGTCTGTACTTTCCCTCCATTTTCTCTGTTTCTCTTTAACAGTTTTTCTGTTCTTTCTACCGAACGCGTTATTCGGTAGTTTTGCGCATTCGCCTGTTTTACTCGAATGCCCGCGCGACCGCACATTGACTATTCGTTTCTAACTACCGAACGCTTCGTTCGGCAGTTTGACGCGATCGCCTTTTTAAACGTTCGCATACGTTTCTATTCGCACGTTCGGCAGTTCGCATAGATCTTCTATTCACGTTCGGCAGTTTTATGCGAATGGCAAGCTTACAGTTTGCCGCCCAAACTGGGGGAGGTACTATTCTCCACACACTGAGCCTGTCAGTCCGGCGGCCATCTTAAAGAGATAGACACTGCCTGATTTTTCTGCTCCTGCTAATCCAACAAGCAATTGAAAAGCCTTACCCTTTTTACTCAGTGGGACCAGGTTAGTGCCTTACACTTGGGGTTGGTTTAGCCAGTTGGTCTGCACCTTATTCTGGCCGGGGTGAGCCCCCATTTTACGCTGCTAAACGGTCCTGTTCATGCAGGTTCCGATCACCTGGGTGAGCCCCAGTGAATCAGCCCTCTCCTCTACGACCTACCGGTCTCTAACCACAGGTTATTTAGTCCTGATACCATACCACCCCGGTCCCCAGGCCTCTCCATTAATCGTGCCTAGTGCCCTCACGCAATTTACCGGGTGAGCCCCGAATCCTCATTCCTCATAATGGAGGAATCACAAACCCCAGACCTCCAGGCCATGATAACAGCAGCCGTGGCTGCAGCCATGGAACAAGCCGCTTCCAAGTCGCTCCAAACAAACTCTGAGGTTCCCAGGCCCACCTCTAAACGGGTTCATTATAAGGCGGACTCCGAAGACTCCGACTCTTCCAGGGAACACTCCCAACGGCGAAAACGCCATTGGAAGGGCAATGTAACCCCACGCAAGGCTAAAGGGAAAGCCCCTGCTGATCGCAGGAAAGCCACGGTTCGTGCTACCCACGATGCCACACAACTTTCCTCAGGTGAGGAAGATGTAGAACCCACTCAGGCACTAGCTGTGCTGGATGAATGGCAGGCGGCAGCCTCTGACCAGGGGGACTCCGACAGGGATTCCACGGCCAACTCTGACCCTTACTTCATAAGGGAACAGGGTCTGGGTGAGCCCCAGGACTCCATGGCAACATCCATTGATAACCCACAGGAGGGCTCGGAGATTTTCCTCGACAATTCGGGCCTCCAAATGTTCGACCCAAGAAACATCCGGCACCCCCGTTCGGAAGAATGGTCACCACCTGAGCATTTGGCAAGGTTTATGCACTTCTGGCTCAGAAAACCGCTAGACAAGGAAGTAAGAAACCGGATGAGATCCGAATGCCCTCGCCCTAGTCTACCGGACAAAGTGACGCACACCCCGAGTTTGACCCGCTCATGACTACGTTCATGTCCCGAGGGGGTCGGGATCCGCGCAAGGGCATAGAGCGCGGCTTTAAAGGAGCGCAAGATAAGCTGCTAGATGCCATTGGGCCACTAGCCAGAATCATGGATATGGCGGATGAAGCCTATGAGAGGGCTGACACTTTTACCCCAGATACGGTGCGTGAATGGGCACGAGATACCCGGGAATGGGCACAAAGGTGTTTCTGTTTCCTAGGGAACACCAACGTAGCCCTCTCTTCGGAGAGGCGCCGAGCAGCACTTTACCGTATCGACGAAAAACTGGTTGAACTGGGGGATAAGGAATTAGGACCCTTAGCACAGGGTAAATTATTTGGAGAGGCCTTCCTTAAGGAATTAAATAAAAGGGTCAACATATTCACGTCCCTTAACAAGGCACAATCTTCAATGCGGAAAGTCTTCCGCGGTTCCCACACCCGTGGTGTTTTTGGAAGGGCTGGACGGCAGAGGGGCCGTGCCGCCAGCCGTTTTTGGCCATCCGGCCCCCGTACAACAAGGACTCAGATGTTCTACCCAGACTCATCTAGTCGAAATAGATTCAACCACTTCAGGGGATCTGATCGTGGCCGAGGCACCCGAGGACGCTCACGAGCAAGATTCTCCAACGGTAAGTCGGAATCTTACTCTTCCTCTAACCCCCTGTCATATCGCAGGTCGTGTTTCTCTTTTCTTCCAGAACTGGAAAGAACTATCTTCAGATGCGTGGATAATCCAAACGGTGCAGGGCTATCGAATAGAGTTCGACTCGACCCCGCTCCAGCTGACCCCTCCACGTCCAATCCAGACTACACGGGCAGATGCCCGCCTCATAGACGCGGAACTCCGAGAACTCCGCTCCAAGGGTGCCATTCAACCGGCTCCGGATGCCACCGGTTTCTACAGCAATATCTTCCTGGTCAGGAAGAAAACAGGCGAATTTCGCCCCGTTATCAATCTCAGGGAGCTCAATTCGCACGTAGTATATCGACACTTCAAAATGGAAGGTATACATCTCCTCCGGGACTTGCTTCGACGCGACGACTGGTTCACTCGTCTGGACCTCAAAGATGCGTACCTTACCATTCCGGTACACAGAAGCAGCCGTCCCTACCTCCGCTTCTTCTGGCACGGGATCCCTTGGCAGTTCACCTGTCTCCCGTTTGGCCTCAGCTCGGCCCCGTGGTGTTTTACCAAGATTATGAAGCCGGTAGTGGCAAAAATCAGATCCCAAGGTATAAGATGCATCATCTACCTCGACGATATCCTGATCTTCGACGAGGATGCAGACACTCTGCGGAGACATACGGAATACGCACTACACCTTTTGGACTCTCTGGGTTTCGTCGTCAACCGTCCCAAGTCCGCATTGACCCCGGCTCAATCAGTTCAATTCCTCGGATTCGTAATAGACTCCACATCATGCACTCTTCACCTCCCGGCTACCAAAATTACGGCAATCCGCAGGGAGATCCGGAAAGTCCTTCGTCGGACTACCATACCCCTACGATTACTGGCACGGATCGTAGGCCTTCTCTCCGCGTCCATCCAGGCCATTTTTCCCGGGCCCCTGCACTACAGGGCCATGCAACGCCTCAAGGCAAGTTTCCTTCGCAGACAACCGACATACGACCAACCGGTTCCAATGTCGGTCGAAGTTCGGGAAGAACTACACTGGTGGCTGAATTGCATGCAGGCTTGGAACGGCAGGGCCATATTCGGGAACCAGCCAGACTTCGTGCTGGAATCGGATGCCAGCCGTTCAGGCTGGGGGGCAACAGACGGAACCACGTCCACAGGAGGAGTCTGGACTTCCGAAGAGCTCTCGATGCACATAAATTGCCTGGAACTCTTGGCCGGGTCCTTCGCCATTCGCAGCCTGGCAAAGGACCGATCCAACTGCTGCATCCTACTCCGCATGGACAACGTCTCAGCGGTCAGATACATCAACCGCCTTGGAGGCACTCGTTCTCGAACACTGGCGGATCTCACGAAAGAGATCTTCGACTACTGCCTACCACGCAACATCACCTTGCTGGCAGAGCACTTACCAGGAGACTCCAATACGACGGTGGATTGGTACTCACGCCACTGGCGGGACTCCAGCGATTGGCAGCTAGACCCTCACATTTTCGCGCTACTGGATGCACAGAGGGGACCTCTCTACCTAGACCTTTTCGCGTCCTGCAACAATCGACAGACAGAGGTTTTTCTTCAGCTGGCTCCCAGACCCGGAGAGCCTCGCAACGGACGCTTTTCTCCAACAATGGCCAAGGGACGGCGCCTACGCATTCCCTCCTTTCGCAATGATAAAGAGGGTCCTTCACCGGATCCGTCTACAGGGAGTGAGAATAATTCTCATCACGCCGCTCTGGCAGAGCCAGCCATGGTTTCCGGACCTTCTGGAACTCTCAATCAACGACCCCCTCCTCCTACCAGATGCCCCAACCATCCTCAGGAATCCATTGGGCCTTCCTCACCCACTAGTCCTGCAGGAACGCTTGCCCCTTGTGGCCTGGACTCTTTCCGGGGTTCCTGGAGAACCGAAGAATTATCGCAGGAAACTAAGGACCTGCTATGGGATTCATGGGCACCAGGAACTAGGAGGTGCTACTTATCAGCATGGCACTCCTGGACAAGTTGGTGTGTGGGACGGGACCTCAATCCCTTTACTGCACCTACTCACTCCATCATGAATTTCCTGACTTCACTTTTCACCGCAGGAAAGTCATACCGTTCCATCAATGTGGTACGGTCAGCCATCTCAGCGGCTCATACTCCGATACAAGGGATTCCTGTTGGTAAGGACCCGCTCATCTGCAGACTTCTCCGCGGTATGCGCCTACGGCGCCCCCCGGAACCTAAATATTCTAGTCTCTGGGACGTTGGCGTGGTCCTTCAATTTTTACGTAATTGGCCTCCCAACGAGAAACTATCACTCCACCAGCTTACCGCAAAATTCACCCTCCTGCTCTTTCTGGTTTCCTTTCGACGGGTAGCGGACGTACGCGCCTTTGACGCCAACGCGTTTACTTTCTGTCCGGCGGGTGTCACCTTTCAGATCTCACGTCGCACTAAGTCCAACTCTCTCTCGGTCTTCTACCCTTTCTTCCCTTCTGACCCTCAACTCTGCGTGGTCTCAACCCTCCGTCACTACGTGGAAGCCACCGCGACGTTGCGGCAACCTTCCACTCATCAACTTCTCATCTCTTACGTCCGCCCTTATGGTCCGGTTTCGGTTACTACACTGGCCAGATGGGTTAGGTGGCTACTATCCCTTGCCGGTATTGACCAAACATTTGGAGCACACTCCGTTCGTGGGGCAGCGGCCTCTTCCGCTTATGCGGCAGGCGCGTCCCTCTCGGACATTTTACGAGCAGCGGACTGGACCAGAGAATCTACCTTTAGGACATTCTACTTTCGTCCTCTTGATAATCCGGCATTTGCTTTTCTTTCTCAGCGTTGAAATTGCAAAATACGAAGCCTCCTGTCATGTGATAAAATTGAAGATTATGCTAGCTTTAGTGTACAGATAATCTTAATTTTAATAATGACAGGAGGCGAGTATTTTCCCTCCCTGTTCTCTTTCGTTCTTCCCTCCCTTTTATTTTCACTTCTACCTACTACACTTTGCTCTCTCATATGTTGGTATAATACCTGACACGATAGCTCTTGTTTAACTGCCTTATTTACATCATAGATATATATATATATATATATATATATATATATATATATATATATATATATTGTTTGGGTGGGATACTTATTTAACACCGCTAGGGAGGACGTTTAGTTTATTTTATTCACGTGTTACTAGACGATATTAAAGTTGAATTACGGGACAGACATCCTTTGTTTTATACAATCACTTCTGGACTCTAACGCACCTTATACTCTCGTTTCAGCTTAACCAGAAGCTACACGGAATCATTAAAGTATCCATGCAAGATGTCGTCATCATCGCATCAGGAGATTCATCATCAGGTCTTCGTAGACCATCGTTTGACAAGGACACGTCTTCATCTGCATTCTACCTGTTCCGGTTCAGTTTATTCTGATTAAGTTTCCAGTTTCTTGTTCTATGGACTTCTCAGCTGTTCGGTTATTTTTTCTACATTTATGGTCTTGTGATGTCGCAAGTTTAAAGAGGAAATGATGTCATAGGTCTCACCTCTTATACCCTATTCTACGTTGTGATTGGTTAAAAGTTTTGTCACTCATTTCTTTGCTGCTATGGAGATAGTAAAGAAAGATTATGCAAAATACTCGCCTCCTGTCATTATTAAAATTAAGATTATCTGTACACTAAAGCTAGCATAATCTTCAATTCGCACACCATGGCAATCAGCTTTAGAGGCATACAATTGAAACATCATGGCAGGTTTAGATGCATAAAATTGGTACACCATGGCAACTTTAGGTGCATAAAAGTGGCATACCAGGGCAATCAGTTTTAGAGGCAAACAATTGGCACACCATGGCAATCCGCTTTAGTTGCATAAAATTGTCACACCATGGCAATCAGTTTTAGAGGCATACAATTGGCACATCATGGCAATCAGCTTTACAGACATACAATTGGAACATCATGGCAGCTTTAGATGCATAAAATTGGTACACCATGGCAATCAGCTTTAGATGCATAAACTTGGCACACCATGGCAATCAGTTTTAGATACATAAACCTGGCACATCATGGCAACTTTAGGTGCATGAATGTGACACACCATGGCAATCAGTTTTAGAGGCAAACAATTGGCACACCATGGCAATCCGCTTTAGATGCATAACATTGGCACACCATGGCAATCAGCTTTACAGGCATACAATTGGAACAACATGGCAGCTTTGGATGCATAAACTTGGCACACTATGGCAATCAGATTTAGATGCATAAACTTGGCACACCATTATTATTATTATTATTATTATTTTATTATTTATATAGTGCCATTACATTCCGTAGCGCTGTACATTGGGTGGACTAACAGACATGTCATTTTAACCAGACAATTGGACGTACAGGAACAGAGAGGTGGAGGGCCCTGCTCAATGAGCTTACATTCTAGTGGGAGTGGGGTATAGTGACACAAAGGGTAAAAGTAGGGGTACAAAGTAGGTTCTTAGAAAAGTATTCATTGAGGGCTTAGTAGGTAATTTTTGACAGTTGCAGGAGTCATGGGGGTGGGGGGAAAAAACCTGCTTACAGTTTAACTGATGTGCTTTCTTGAAGAAGTGAGTTTTCAATGATTTTTTGAATGAGTGGAGACTGAGTGAAAGTCTTACGGAGAAGGGAAGGGCGTTCCACAAAAGACGTGCAGCCCTGGAGAAATCTTGGAGGCGAGCATCAGAGGTGGGCGTACAGACAGAGGATAGACGTAGGTCTTTGGCAGAGCGTAGGGGCCTCGACAGGACATACTTGTGTATTAGGGAGGATAGGTAGGTTGGAGCAGCATTATGTAGGGACTTGTAAGCAAGCACCAGAATTTTAAATTGAGCCCTATATTTAACTGGAAGCTAGTTCAGGGACTGACAGAGCGGGGAGGCATGGGAGGTGCGAACGGACAGGAAAATGATCCTCACCGCTGCATTCATTATAGATTGCAGCAGTGCAATCTGTGAACATGTAAGACCACTGAGAAGGGTATTGCAGAAGTAAAGGCGAGAGAGAACAAGAGCATGGACCAGCACCTTAGCCGCATCTGGGGTTAAATAGGGGCGAATGCGCGCTATGTTTTTGAGATGGAAGCGACAGGATTTGGTGATTGATTGGATATGAGGGGTGAAGGAGAGGATGGAGTCAGAAAGAACACCCAGGCAGCGAGCCTGTGAGGTAGAGGTGATGGTAGCGCTGATGACTTGGAGGGAGACAGACACAGGAGTAGTAACACTTGAGGGAGGAAAGACCAGAAGTTCTGTTTTGGACAGGTTGAGTTTAAGGAAGTGAGCAGCCATCCAGTTGGAGATCGAAGAGAGGCAGTCAGAGACATGAGTCAAGATGAGTGGAGAGAGATCAGGAGAGGACAGGTAGATTTGCGTGTCATCCGCATAGAAATGATAACAGAAGCCAAAGGAGCTGATGAGTTTCCCAAGGGAGGCAGTATAAATAGAGAACAGTAGGGGACCAAGGACAGAACCTTGGGGGACGCCGACAGAGAGTGGCTGGGGGGAAGAGACAGAGTCAGAGAAAGAAACACTGAAAGAGCGCTGGGAGAGGTAGGAGGAGCACCAGGAGAGAGCAGTATCCCGTAGACCAAAATTACGGAAAATGCAAAGAAGCTGTTGATGATCAACAGTGTCAAAGGCAGCAGAAAGATCAAGGAGAATTAGGATAGAGTAATGGATACTTTGGTCACAGCCGTTTCAACAGAATGACCAGCGCGGAATCCATACTGAAGGGGGTCAAGCAGAGAGTTGGATTCGAGAAAGTCAGTCAGTCTGATGTACACAACTCTCTCGAGGATCTTGGAGGCAAATGGCAATCGCGAGATAGGGCGGCAGTTGGATGGGGAGATAGTTTTAGTTAGAGGAAGAGCAAAAGAGGGAGACAAAGTGCAGATGAGATGCGAGGGAGTAGGATAGAGGGAACAGGTGGTGGGGCGGGAGGACCGGAGCAGAGCATGAACCTCTTCTGCTGTAGCAGGTGCGAATGAGTGTAGAATGGTGGAGGTAGTGGGGTTGGGTGATGTATTGGTAGGGGAAGGAGAGAGATTAGCGATCTCTTCTCTGATTGTAGAGATCTTCTCAGTGAAGTGAGATGCAAAGTTTGTGGTGGACAAAGTTGTAGAAGGAGGGGGAGTAAAAGGGCGAAGAAGAGCATCAAAAGTGTGAAATAGGTGTTTGGGTTGATGGGACAGTTGCCTATGGGTTGATGGGACAGTGTGTTAAAGTACTATACTTTTGCAACGGAGAGAGCCAAGCTGTAGGAGCGTAGCATAAATTTATAGTGGTCAGATGCAAAGTGAGACTTTCTCCAGCAGCGTTCAGCAGTTCGAGAACATTTTTGGAGGTAATGGGTGAGCTTGGTGTGCCATGGTTATAATTGGGGGCGCTTGCTGCATTTAATTGCGAGAGGTGCCATGATGTCGATTTGAGAGGAGAGAGTTGAGTTGTAGAGGGATGTTGCAGAGGTAGGGCAAGTTAGATTTGAGATGGGTAAAAGGAGAGTTTGGAGTTTGGTGGAGAAATGCTAGAGATCAAGGAAGTTGAGGTTTCTGCGAGATTGGAGAGTTGAGGGTGGTGAAATTTGGGTATGGGATATGCTGATGTCAAATGTTATCAGATGGTGGTCAGACAAAGGAAATGGAACAGTGGAGACATTAGAGGTGGTACATAGATTGGTGAAGATGAGGTCAAGAGTGTTTCCTGCTGTATGAGTTGCTGAAGTAGACAACTGCGTGAGGCCAAAGGAGGAGGTTACAGAGAGCAGGCCGGAAGTATCAGGACAATTGAGGTTGTTGATTGGGATGTTAAAGTCCCCAAATATAAGGGAGCGAGGGCTTGAGGAGAGAAAGTGGGGTAGCCAAGAAGAAAAGTGTTCAATGAATAGCCTAGGATGACCGGGAGGGCGATAGATAATGGCAATTCTTAAAGGAGTTGGCTTAAAAAGGCGGACAGGGGCAGGGAGGATAGGTTGAAACGTACATTGAGGGGAGAGAAGGATGCGTACAACGCCTCCTTTACAGTCGAGTCTGGGAGTGTGGGAGGATTGTAGTCCACCGAAATATAAAGAAGCAGGAGTAGAGGTATCAGAGGGGGACAGCCAGGTCTCAGTAAATGCCAGTATTGTGAGTGAGTAAGAGATGACAAGGTCGTGTATAGCTGTTGATTTCATATTACTACAGATTGAGCGGGCGTTCAACACTGAATGTTGGTAAATGAGGATAAACTGCAGGGTATGTGGATGCGGTTTGTGTGATTTCTGGTTGTCTTAGTGTGGGCGGATGAAGTGAATGGCCCCGGGTTGGGTGAGACATCACCAGCTGCTAGAAGTAGGAGGAGTGATAGTGACAGGAGGTGTGAATGGGTTTTATATGAGCGGGGTCTCGGATGAGATGGAGTTAGAGCAGGAGAGAATAAAGAAATGAGTGCAGGGCTTGAGATAAGAGAAGGGGGAGTGAAGCAGAGAGGGATTAATGTTAATGTAATTGTGTTGTTGAGGGAAGTGGGTGTAAGGAGATATTTTGATGCTGAGAGAGATGAGAGAAATGGAGAAGAGGAGACGATAGAGCATTGCTCCTATGAGTAGGCACTTTGAGGAAAGCAGAATGAGCAGAAGTAAGGAGAGTGATGGCTGAGTGTTAGGGGTTAAGAGAATGAGGGTGTGTGCTGATTACTGGCAATGTTTGCAGCTGTCATGACTAATCATCTAAATTTGTGTGTGAGATTCTATCTATAAATGTCGTAAGAAACTTGGGGTGGGTTGATGAGGGGAGGGGCGGGCGGGCATCTGAGCAATGTCCTGGTTTGCTGCAGGGAACTTTTAAAAACAAAAAAGTCCTGCAGTAAAACTGTGGAATGGAGATGATTGGTGAAGCAAGACCATTTGGGTGCTTAGCAATAAAATAAGGGGGGGAGAGCAGAAATAACAGAGAAAGTCTATAGAGATAAGCAGATAGTTGAATAACATTTAAGTTAACAAATCAACAATGATGAGTAGGGTATGGGAAATCTAGCTTTAAGATGCAGAACAAGACAAACTACAAAATATATGTATGTATGTATGTATGTATGAGCACATACACACACACACACACACACACACACACACATACACATATACATATTATTATATATATATTAAAGAACAAGCATCATTTGCAAATTGACAAGCAAAACTGCATTCATTATTGAGTGGTAGATATACATTTTTGGCTTTATTATGTAGTATAGATTTCAGTTGCATCTCACTGAACAAACATATAGAATAAATACCTATTGTGCTTTGAAAAGAGATGACACAGTACCTGTTGGCTGCAATACTTCAAAGCAGAATACATCCGACACATACATGTTAAGCAAAATTCTACAGAAAAAGCATTGTAGTTTGCAAATATTGTCTAGAAAACACATATACAAATATAGGTTTATATTTGACTATTTATTTCTATTTTGTATGCTATGCACCTGCGAAAAATGCATGTGTGATCACAGATAAAATTATTTCCCTGTGATTAATTAACTACTGTGTTTATACTATTTAATAAAGGAGTCATCCAATTAAAAATTACAAAACAGAAAGTCAAGAAAGTGTTAGAAATAATTACTAGGTTACAATGACAGAGAAATAGTGTTTAAAGATACATTGTTTTAAAAAAAAAACTCTGGCAATCAGTTTTAGATGCATAAACCTGGCACATCATGGCAACTTTAGGTGCATAAAAGTGGCACACCATGGCAATCGGTTTTAGAGGCAAACAATTGGCACACCATGGCAATCTGCTTTAGATGCATAAAATTGTCACACCATGGCAATCAGTTTTAGAAGCATACAATTGGAATGTCATGGCAGCTTTAGATTAATAAGCTTGGCACACCATGGCAATCAGTTTTAGATGTTTAAACTTGACACATCATGGCAACTTTAGGTGCATAATATTTGCACACCATGCAATCAGTTTTAGAGGCATACCATTGAAACATCATGGCAAACAGTCTTAGATGCATAAAATTGGCACATCATGGCAGCTTTAGAGGCATGCAATTGGCACACTATGGCAATCAGCTTTAGAGGCATACATTTGGCACACCAGGGCAATCCGCTTTAGATGTAAACCATTGGCACACCAGGGCAATCAGTTTTAGATTCATAAAATTAGCACATCATGGATTAATGTTAAGGTGGCAGTGTGAAGTGTGTGTTAAGGTGGTGGCCGTGTGTGTGGAGAGGGGGTGACTGTGTGTGTGTGTGTAGGGTGTGACAATGTGTGTGGAGGGGGTGACATAGTGTGGAGGGTTGACATTGTGTGGAGGGTTGACATTGTGTGATATGGTGTGGAGGGGTGATATAGTGTGGAGCGGGGGGAGATATAGTGTGGAGCAGGGGCGGTGATATAGTGTGGAGCAGGGGGGATGATAAAGTGTGTAGAATGTAATATAGTGTGGAGGGGGTGATGTATTGTGGAGAAAGGGGGGAGATATATTATTTTTATTATTACTGCCATTTTTATAGCGCCAACAGATTCCATAGCGTTTTACAATATTATGAGAGGGGGGATTTAACTATAAATAGGACAATTACAAAAAACTTACAGGAACGATAGGTTGAAGAGGACCCTGCTCAAATGAGCTTACATTCTATAGGAGGTGGGGTGTAAAACACAATAGGACAGGAATTTGCAATCAAATAAGGTGGGAGTGAGGCAGAGCTGGAGGAGAGAGTAGAGTGATGCCCTTTAGGAGAGAGCAAGAGACAGGTATGTGAGGTAGAGGTTAGTCTGGGAGGCCATAAGCTTTCCTAGAAAGGATTTTAAGGCACTTCTTAAAGGATTGAAGACTAGGGGAGAGTCTGATGGCGGAAGGCAGGCTATTCCATAGGAAGGGAGCTGTCCGCGAGAAGTCCTGCAAGCGTGAGTTGGCTGTACTGGTGCGAACAATGGACAGTAGGTGGTCACGGGCAGAGCGGAGAGACTGAGAAGGAACATACCTATGGATCTGTGAAGAGATATAAGAGGGGCTGGAATTGTTCAGTGGTTTATAGGTAGTGATGCACCGAACGGTTCGCCGGCAAACATAGCGTGTTCGTGTCCGCCGCAGACGGCGAACACATGCGCGGTTCGATCCGCCCCCTATTCGTCATCATTGAGTAAACTTTGACCCTGTACCTCACAGTCAGCAGACACATTCCAGCCAATTAGCAGCACAACCTCCCTAGCAGACCCTCCCACCTACTGGACAGCATCCATTTTAGATTCATTCTCAAGCTGCATGCTTAGTGAGAGGAGGGAAAGTGTAGCTGCTGTTGATTAGATAGGGAAATGCATAGATAGGTTAGGGTATACAGTGACCACTACAGTCCTGAAGGACTCATCTGATCTCTGCTGTAAGGACAGCACCCCAAAAAGCCCTTTTTAGGGCTAGAACATCAATCTGTTTTTTTTTGTTTTTTTGTTTTTTTGTGTAATGTAATTGCAGTTAGTTGTCTGCCACTACTGCCAGCTTCTGTGTCAGGCTCACAGTGGATACTGTGCCCAGTGCCACCACTCACTCACTGGTGTCACAATAGCTTGCATTTAAAAACAAAAAACTTTTTTCACTGTTATAGATTGAATAGCAGTTGGTTGTCTGCCACTGCTGCCAGCTTCTGTGTCAGGCTCACAGTGGATACTGTGCCCATTTGCCCAGTCAGTGCCACCACTCATATCTGGTGTCACAATAGCTTGCATTTAAAAACAAAAAACTTTTTTCACTGTTATAGATTGAATAGCAGTTAGTTGTCTGCCAAGCGGGTGTGTCAGGCTCACAGTGGATACTGTGCCCAGTGCCACCACTCACTCACTGGTGTCACAATAGCTTGCATTTAAAACCAAAAAACTTTTTTCACTGTTATAGATTGAATAGCAGTTAGTTGTCTCAAAGCGGGTTTGTCAGGCTCACAGTGGATACTGTGCCCAGTGCCACCACTCACTCACTGGTGTCACAATAGCTTGCATTTAAAACCAAAAAACTTTTTTCACTGTTATAGATTGAATAGCAGTCAGTGTCCATAAAGCTGGTGTGTCAGGCTCACAGTGGATACGCCCAGTGCCACCACTCACTCACTGGTGTCACAATAGCAGCATTTAAAACCAAAAAACCTTTTTCACTGTTATAGATTGAATAGCAGTTAGTTGTCTGCCAAGCTTCTGTGTCAGGCTCACAGTGGATACTGTGCCCAGTGCCACCACTCACTCACTGGTGTCACAATAGCTTGCATTTAACAACAAAAACTTTTTCACTGTAATAGATTGAATAGCAGTTAGTTGTCTGCAGGCGCCTGGGTGTCAGGCCTCCTTCAGCGTGTGCTCTGCAGACCTCTGCCCGTGTACTTTGCCACTCATATCTGGTGTCTCTATAGCGTGCTTTTACAAAGAAAAAAAGTTTTTCAGTGTAAGCTAATAGCAGTCAGTGTCCTTAAAGCGGGTGTCAGGCCTTCAGCGTGTGCTCTGCATACCTCTGCCAGTGTACTTTGCCACTCATATCTGGTGTCACAATAGCGTGCATTTAAAAACAAAAAACTTTTTTCACTGTTATAGATTGAATAGCAGTTAGTTGTCTCAAAGCGGGTGTGTCAGGCTCACAGTGGATACTGTGCCCAGTGACACCACTCACTCACTGGTGTCACAATAGCTTGCATTTAAAAACAAAAAACTTTTTTCACTGTTATAGATTGAATAGCAGTTAGTTGTCTTAAAGCGGGTGTGTCAAGCCCTACAGGGTACTCTGCCAGTTTACAGTGCCACTCATATCTGGTGTCATAATAGCGTGCATTTAAAAACAAAAATCTTTTTTCACTGTTATAGATTGAATAGCAGTTAGTTGTCTCAAAGCGGGTGTGTCAGCCCTACAGCTTGTACTCTGCCAGTTTACAGTGCACTCATATCTGGTGTCACAATAGCGTGCATTTAAAAAGCCAAAAAACTTTTTTCATTGTTATAGATTGAATAGCAGTTAGTTGTCTCAAAGCGGGTGTGTCAGCCCTACAGTGTACTCTGCCAGTTTACAGTGCCACTCATATCTGGTGTCACAATAGCTTGCATTTAAAAACAAAAAACTTTTTTCACTGTTATAGATTGAATAGCAGTTAGTTGTCTCAAAGCGGGTGTGTCAGCCCTAAAGCGTGTACTCTGCCAGTTTACAGTGCCACTCATATCTGGTGTCATAATAGCTTGCATTTAAAAACAAAAAACTTTTTTCACTGTTATAGATTGAATAGCAGTTAGTTGTCTGCCAGCGGGTGTGTCAGGCTCACAGTGGATACTGTGCCCAGTGCCACCACTCACTCACTGGTACCCGGACGAAATTTATTTTCACAAAAGGCAATCCCCAACCTGTACTCGATTGTGCAAAAGGAAATAATGGCATGTCTGGCACACAGTGTTGGGGCAAGGGTCCATCTGACTACTGATACCTGGTCTGCAAAGCATGGTCAGGGCAGGTATATCACCTACACTGCGCATTGGGCAAACCTGCTGGCGGCTGCCAAGCATGGAATGCGTGGCTCTGCAGAGGAGTTGGTGACACCGCCACGACTTGCAGGCAGGCCTGCTGCCACCTCCTCTAGTCCTCCTACTCCATCCTCTTCCATAACCTCCTCGGCTGAGTCCTCTTCTGCTGCTGTGTCTTGCTCCACATCAACGGATAGGGGACGTAACAGGGATTAAACTGATAAGAATAGTACTACTTAACACACCACTCCTATCTGGTGGCACATTAGATTGCACGCGCAGTGCCCCAAATTTGTTGTGATCTGTGAGTAAGGTAAACGGTTGTCCATACAAGTAAGGTTGCAGCTTTTTGAGGGCCCACACCACCGCCAGGCACTCCTTTTCAATGGCAGTGTATCTACTTCCCTGGGCAAAAGTTTCCAGCTTAGATAAGCCCCGGGTTGCTCGCCGCCATCTGCTCCGACTTGGCTCAGTACTGCTCCCAATCCAAACATAGAAGCGTCTGTATGGACGAGAAAGCGTTTAGTTGGATCAGGTGCAGAAAGTACAGGTGATTTAATGAGCGCCATCTTGAGCTGTTGGAAGGCCTGTTCACACTCTGTGGCCCATACTACTATCTTGGGGAGGTTTTTACGCGTTCCTATATGGCACTTACTGGGCTTTAGGGTCAGTCCGGCCTCCCTAATCCGGTCTAGTACGGCTCCTATGTGGGTCAGGTGTTAGGGCCAGGAGCAGCTAAAAATGGCTATATCATCCAAGTAGGCGCAGGCATACTCCTGAAACCCATCCAGTAGCCGATCTACCATCCTCTGAAAGTTAGCCGGGGCATTCTTCATCCCGAATGGCATGGCCTTAAACTGATACAGGCCAAATGAGGTGACAAATGCCAACTTGTGGATGGCGTCCTCGGCTAATGGAATTTGCCAGTACCCCTTGCACAGATCTATTGTGGTGAGGTACTGGCCTCTGGCCATTTTGTCTAGGAGCTCATCTATCCGGGGCATAGGGTAGGCGTCTGAGGTTATTTTTTCTTTTAGCCTCCAGTAGTCCACACAGAAATGGGTCGTGCCGTCCCGTTTCGGTACTAATACTACCGGGGAGGCCCAGGGGCTGTCAGAGTGTTCTATCACCCCTAACTGCATCACTTCCTCAATTTCTTTCTGAACATTTTCTTTAACTGCTTCGGGTATGCGATAGGCGGTTTGGCGAAGGGGGGTCTGGTCTAGGGTTTCAACTTTGTGAGTGGTTAACGGACTGTACCCAGATAGGTTGGAAAATGTGGCCCCCTTGTCCTGGATTAGTCTTTGGACCTGGGTTCGCTCCTGGGGGTCTAACCGTTCTCCTAACTGTACTTCTCCCAGGTCTCTGCTCTGGCCCTCTAGGTCTAGGAGATCTGGGAGTGGCAAATTATCATAATCTTCAGTGGCAGGTGCACAGATCGCGGTTACCTCTTCCGTGCGCTCCTGTGGCTTGAGCATGTTCAAATGGAGCATGCGCTTGCCTCCCGTGCCTGTGACCGCACTGATCACAAAGGTGGAATCACAAACCTGCTCTACCACCTTGTATGGGCCCTGCCAGGAAGCCTGCAGCTTGTCCTTGTGGACAGTGTCAATCCATATCTGCCAAGTGACCCTATGTAGGGGGAACAGTCTCTATTCTGCTCTGTGTCAGTGTGTATCATGGTCTCTGAGGACAGGTGTCAATCCATATCTGCCAAGTGACCCTATGTAGGAGGAACAGTCCCTATTCTGCTCTGTGTCAGTGTGTATCAGGGGCTCTGAGGACAGGTGTCAATCCCTATCTGCCAAGTGACCCTATGTAGGGGGAACAGTCTCTATTCTGCTCTGTGTCAGTGTGTATCATGGTCTCTGAGGACAGGTGTCAATCCATATCTGCCAAGTGACCCTATGTAGGGGGAACAGTCTCTATTCTGCTCTGTGTCAGTGTGTATCAGGGTCTCTGAGGACAGGTGTCAATCCATATCTGCCAAGTGACCCTATGTAGGAGGGAACAGTCCTATTCTGCTCTGTGTCAGTGTGTATCAGGGGCTCTGAGGACAGGTGTCAATCCATATCTGCCAAGTGACCCTATGTAGGGGGAACAGTCTCTATTCTGCTCTGTGTCAGTGTGTATCATGGTCTCTGAGGACAGGTGTCAATCCATATCTGCCAAGTGACCCTATGTAGGGGGAACAGTGTCTATTCTGCTCTGTGTCAGTGTGTATCATGGTCTCTGAGGACAGGTGTCAATCCATATCTGCCAAGTGACCCTATGTAGGAGGAACAGTCCCTATTCTGCTCTGTGTCAGTGTGTATCAGGGACCCTTTGGACAGGTGTCAATCCATATCTGCCAAGTGTAGGGGGAACAGTCCCTATTCTGCTCTGTGTGAGGAGGAGGAACGGGAAATGAGTAGCTCGGCATCCAACCTTGTGCAAATGGGGTCTTTCATGCTGTCGTGCCTGTTGAGGGACCCTCGTATAAAAAGGCTGAAGGAGAACGACCTGTGCTGGGTGTCCACGCTACTAGACCCCCGGTATAAGCAGACAGTGGCGGAAATGTTACCGAATTACAAGTCGGAAAGGATGCAGCATTTGCAAAATAAATTAAAAAGTATGCTTTACACAGCGTATAAGGGTGATGTCACAGCACAACTGGAATCTAACAGGGGAAGAGTTGAAAGTCATCCTCCTCCTCCCACGACCACGCCATATCTGCCAAGTGACCCTATGTAGGGGTAACAGTCCCTATTCTGCTCTGTGTCAGTGTGTATCAGGGGCTCTGAGGACAGGTGTCAATCCATATCTGGAAAGTGACCCTATGTAGGAGGAACAGTCCCTATTCTGCTCTGTGCCAGTGTGTATCAGGGATCCTTAGGACAGGTGTCAATCCATATCTGCCAAGTGACCCTATGTAGGAGGAACAGTCTCTATTCTGCTCTGTGTCAGTGTGTATCATGGTCTCTGAGGACAGGTGCCAATCCATATCTGCCAAGTGACCCTATGTAGGAGGAACAGTCTCTATTCTGCTCTGTGTCAGTGTGTATCATGGTCTCTGAGGACAGGTGTCAATCCATATCTGCCAAGTGACCCTATGTAGGAGGAACAGTCCCTATTCTGCTCTGTGTCAGTGTGTATCAGGGATCCTTAGGACAGGTGTCAATCCATATCTGCCAAGTGACCCTATGTAGGGGGAACAGTCCCTATTCTGCTCTGTGTCAGTGTGTATCAGGGATCTGAGGACAGGTGTCAATCCATATCTGCCAAGTGACCCTATGTAGGGGAACAGTCCTATTCTGCTCTGTGTCAGTGTGTATCATGGTCTCTGAGGACAGGTGTCAATCCATATCTGCCAAGTGACCCTATGTAGGGGGAACGGTCTCTATTCTGCTCTGTGTCAGTGTGTATCAGGGGCTCTGAGGACAGGTGTCAATCCATATCTGCCAAGTGACCCTATGTAGGGGAACAGTCTCTATTCTGCTCTGTGTCAGTGTGTATCATGGTCTCTGAGGACAGGTGTCAATCCATAGCTGCCAAGTGACCCTATGTAGGGGGAACAGTCTCTATTCTGCTCTCTGTCAGTGTGTATCATGGTCTCTGAGGACAGGTGTCAATCCATATCTGCCAAGTGACCCTATGTAGGGGGAACAGTCCCTATTCTGCTCTGTGTCAGTGTTTATCAGGGATCCTTAGGATGGGTGTCAATCCATATCTGCCAAGTGACCCTATGTAGGGGGACCAGTCCCTATTCTGCTCTGTGTCCGTGTGCATCAGGGGCTCTGAAGACAGGTGTCAATCCATATGTCAAGGTGTCAATATGTCATATGTCAGGTGTCAATCCATATTCATTGTGATTTAGGAATGTTAGGTGATTTCTGCCCTTTATGGATTAAAACCAGACTCTGCATCAACTGTGTAATTTTCCATGGGAGTCTTGCCATAGATCCCCCTCCGGCATGCCACAGTCCAGGTGTTAGTCCCCTTGAAACAACTTTATCATCACTATTGTGGCCAGAAAGAGTCCCTGTGTGTTTTAAAATTCGCCTGCCCATTGAAGTCTATGGCGGTTCGCCCGGTTCGCGAACATTTGCGGAAGTTCGCGTTCGCCGTTCACGAATCGAAAATTTCGTGTTCGCGACATCACTATTTATAGGTGTGAATTAGTACCTTGAATTGACTCCAATAGCATAGAGGAAGCCAATGTAAGGCCTGACGGAGGGGTGAGGTGTGAGAGAACCAACAAGAAAGGAGAGGAGGTGATATAGTATGAAGAAAGGGGGGGTGATATAGTGTGGAGCAGGGGAATAATATAGTGTGGAGGGGTGATATAGTGTGAATCGGGGGATGATATAGTGTGGAGTTGGTGATATAGTGTGGATCGGGGGGATGATATAGTGTGGAGTTGGTGATATAGTGTGTAGCAGGAGGGATGATATATTGTTGAGGGGGTGTTATAGTGTGGAGCAGGAGGGATGATACAGTGTGGAGGGGTGATATAGTGTGGATAAGGTGTGGTGATATAGTCTGGATGGGTGTGATATGGAGTGTAGGACGGGGGTGATATAGTGTGGATGGCTGCCTCTGCTGGGCCGCAAATATAGTCTTGTGGGCCACATGCAGCCCACTGGCCGCAAGTTTGACATGCTTGTTCTAAGCCATATATAGAATTTGGGTGCAACTTAAGGGTCCATGTCATAGCCCTGGGGTCAGTTTAATAATTTTATTTCTAAAAGGTATCAGAAAGACTATTTAGTTCCTATTCATATCTCCTGTCCTATCTATCTATATAGAGAATAATGTTAGTATTGTCCTAATACTCTTATTTCATAATCTATGTGGACTAACACCTGGGTTTTATTCTTCCCATCTTTACTGTTTTATTTTGTGGAGATCTGCACATCTTTAGTATCTTTAAAGAAATAAATAAACATTTAATAGCCTTTTACCAGTTCATTCCTCTTTAAATAAGTTACAACATGTGTTAGCTAACTAAGAATTACCTTGTTAAAATGTATGTTTATTTTGTACTCTAAATCCAGCTAATGTTGCAACTTTGGAAAAAAAGTAATCATTTAAACCTGACATTCATAAAGTATATGAGTTAAGAATTAGCAATGATTCTAATTAATTTGATTAATATAGGACCATATCCCCTTCATTTTCTTCACCACATCTCCCTGAAAAGATTAATTCTCCGCACTTAAGTTTTTATGTGTATGGGTGTTAGAAAAGTTGGAAAACTTCCCAGAAAGTAGTGAACGATCACTCTAAAACTTCAGTCTTGCCATGGACTTATTTTTCTGCCAGGACAGGAACACCACCATTTCAAGCATGCTTCATGGACAAAATCACTGAGACAAAATGTCATTCAGAGCTTCCTCCACCCTTTTAATGGTGGAACAAAGGTTTTATGCAGAGAAGGTGTGGCTAGGTGAATCCCAGGAACACCAATTAAAAAAATAATACTTATCAATGAATGAATACATTAATTATGACTCGTGAAAGAAAGCTGCCTTGGTACATGAACCAACAGAAAGTGAATATGTAGAAATCCATGTCAGCCTTGTTCTCACAATATTGGTTAAAGCATATAACAAATCATTGACATAAAACTTATCTAAGGGAGCGTTTCTTGTCTTGTTAGAATAGGGTAGTGTCTTCTTAGAATAGAAGAGAACAAATAAGCTCATGTGCCAAGGCTATGTATGTGATGTTCTGGCATACTCAGGTGCAAAATTACATATGCAACGTCCTTATAATGTGCAAGGCTGTTAGGGTTAATTCCTGCTTGGCTGAATCTTAAGAATATCAGTAATGGAATGTTAGTCAGTCTCACCTTAGCTCTTTCAGTGATTGAATATTAGTTAATCTCACATTAAACCTTGGAATGGGCAAGCGCGTATTTTGTAAATATGTATTCTTGTGATAATTTTTCTATTCTTTGTATTCTAAAATGTTTACTGGTCATGGCATCATGCCTTGTGTTTACGATTAAGTTAAACATTTCACTTAGTATATATTAATCCACTGAGTCTTGAATAGAGTCTAAGAAAGCGCAAAAGGGAGGAGCCTATACAAATTTTATACAAAATATATCAAAATAAATACATTTTATTTCAATTATATAACATAGAATAGAATAAAACATAAGTATAGTGACATGCAAGCTTGCCTACAGAAGTAAATAAATGAAAAATGAGCTGTTATCACTGTTTCTTTAATACCCAAGTGTGCACACTCGGCTCCTGGTGTAAAAAGAGAGATGAATCTCAATATAAGAAAATTTAATATTGTAACCAAGAGAAATAAAATAGTCCAAAGGACATAAGGGAAATGTCCTGAAACAAACTCTAAAACACAACACAAAGTGTATTAAAAGGGTATAAAAATAAAAATGAAAGTCTGACCTGGTAATGAAGATCTCTCCGGTCTGGAGCGCCCAAACTGCTGGAGTGCAAGGACGGTGGCTCTCTGTGTACACGTGAGTCGGATGCTCTGCGGTATTCGCTGTAATCTTGTAATCCTATGCGTTTTGTGAGTTTAGTGCTCACTTCTTCAGGGATAATAATGATGAATACCTAGAGTGGAGCATAGTTTCTTTTTATAGGTTTAACCCTTTGTTAAGTTAATGGATTTCATCTGTGGAGGTAGTGGGTAATTAATGAATTTTTTAACATTGCGATTGATGTAGACTCCATTCTTAACCCTTTAGCTTTGATTTAAAGCTTTGGAATGTTATATGTACCTATAGAGAGTATCCTGATGTACCAACAAGTTAAAATGGGAATCAGGATGCCCTCGTGAATGAATGAGTTGTGTGTGAGACTTGGAAGAGGATATCTTTTAAGAGAGATATTTCTATATGCTTAAACTTTGCTCTATCAATGTCCAAAATAGACATAGCACTAATTCAAGAAACACAGAGGGTCACTTCACAGAGAAATATTAAATTAGATTGAAATTATTCTCACCAAATTATGTCATGCTATAAAAAAAAAGTAGGGGCACATTAATTTTAATCAAAGATCTTCTTACATTTGAAATTCTATATAGAAAGACAGACAAAGAAGGAAGATACATTATTATTGTCTGTAAAATCAATAATTCACTATTCACTATTGTAAATGTTTGCGCACCGAATGAAAATGCACTTCAATTTTTTGAGGCACTTATGGCTAAAATCCAAAAACATTTACAAGGCCAACTCATAATCGGAGGTGATTTTAATTCTATCAGTGATGTTAATTTGGATTTAAAAAAATACAGAAAAGGAAAACACTTAATAAAAAACAAAAATTAGGAGCAATGAAATTATCATACTTTAAAAATTATATTCCATATAATTTTGTTCATATTCCCGAATAGATTTGTTTTTGACTGACAGCTCTTTATTCAATGGGATTGTAAAATATCTAATACCATGTTGTTGAACCATGCTCCTGTATTTTTAAATACAAATTTAAATCAGTTGAATTCCAAGTGAATGGAGATTAAATTAATCATTAATAAAACAAGATCATAATAAAGAAGAAATTATAAAAAAGATTAAAAACAATTTTAATGAAAACGATGTTAAAGACACCTCAAAAAGGAATGTATGGTGTGCCTTTAGGGTGGTAATAAGAGGTCAATTAATAAAAACAGTAACATATGAAAAAAAAGAATGGATTAACTTATCAACAGTTATTTATAAAATTGCCTAGAAAATGAAAACAGAGATAATCCATCAAATTCAGCATATATAGAAATAGCAAAAGTTAAAAAAAATTTATTGAATTTAAAGAGATTGAAAAAATTAATTATAATTTCTTAAAATTTAAAAAAAATTGTATAATCAAAGTAATAAAGTTAACAAATTATTATCTAGACAACTCAAATTACAGAACAAATAAAATCTTATTTATAAAATTATAGATAAGCTGTGAAACAATATTACATCTAAAAAAAAAATAGGACAAGCATTCTCAAAATTATATAAACAACTATATCATTTAAATAAAGATATCAGAGAGACAAAAGTTAAAGACCAAACAATGAGCTATTTAAAAAACATAAATTTACCCAAATTGGAAGAAGAAGATGTTGAATGTCCCCATTACACAGCAGGAAGTTAAAAAAGCCATAAAAAATTAAAATCAAAAAAGTGCCAGGCCCTGATGGGTTCCCAAATATGTTTTATAGTATATTTCAAGAAAATCTAATTGCTCATTTAACAGAATAATTCTGTGAAATTCTAAGAAAAAAAGAAATGCAGAGTGAAATGTTAATGGCTAATATCTCAATTTTAAAACCTGAAAAAGATAAAACACAAATAAAGAACTACAGACAAATCTCTTTAATAAATTTAAAAGATATATTCTTCAATCTTAGCATATAGGTTAAAACAAGTTATCCACAAATTAATTCATGAGGATCAATCAGGGTTCATTCAAGGGAGATCCGCAGAGGACAATATTAGGAAAAATCGAACTATAATGTCAATATCTAAAGCAAGGGGGGAATCCATTATAGCCCTATCACTTGATGACGAAAAGGCGTTTGACAGGGTTAGGTGGAGCTTCCACAAAGAAACTCTGGAAAACTTAATAGCCTTTTAGGGATTTTTCTTAGAAGCAATATGGGTTTTACATAAGAATCCTTTAGCTAGAATTTTGGGATCAGAAATAAAATTATCTTGGTTTGAGATCTATAATGACACAAGACAGGGTTGCCCACTGGCCCTCATGCTATATATACTGTCAACGGAACCCTTAGCTCAACAAATCAGACAAAATAAAAAATCAGAGTGTATAGCTATTAATGAGAAAATGTATAAAAATCTCCCTTTCTGTGAATGATATTCTGTTAACATTAAGAAATCCAAAGTCATCATTGAAAGAATTACTAAATGAAATTCAGGAATTCTCATCAATATCACAATACAAACTAAATATAGAGAAATGACAGGTGCTGGTCTCAAACCAAGGTGATATTGATCTTAATGAGCTTCATAAAATATTAAAATTCCAATGGGCAGAAGAAACACTGCAATATGTGGGCATAAAACAAGTTATTCACAAATTAATTCATGAGGATCAATCAGGGTTCATTCTGTGAAGAGCCGCAGAGGACAATATTAGGAAAAATCTAAATATAATGTCAGTATCTAACACAAGCGAGGAATCAATTTTAGCCCTGTCACTCGATGCCAAAAAGGCTTTTGAAAGAGTCAGGTGGAGCTTCCGCAAAGAAACTCTGGAAAACTTCAGTATAAAGGGATTTTTCTTAGAAGCAATATGGGTTTTACATAAAAATCCTTCAGCTAGAATTTTGGGACCAAGTCATCATTGAAAGAATTACTAAATAAAATTCAAGAATTCTCAGCAATATCACAATACAAACTAAATATAGAGAAATGGCAGGTGCTGGTCTCAAACCAAGATAATATTGATATTAATGAGCTACATAAAAAATTTAAATTCCAGTGGGCAGAAGAAACACTGAAATATCTGGGTGTAAAAATATCATTCAACTTAAAGACAGTTATAGAAAAAAACTATTTACCAATTCTAAACTCCTTTAAAAATAAATTCAAAGAATAGAACAAAATCCCATTCTCTTGGATAGGGAGGGTAAATGTTATCAGATCATACATCGTTCCAAAGCTCCAAATACCTATTTAGATCAATAACTCTCCAAGTTAAAAACGATTTGCTTTCAAAGTTTAAAAAACTATTTAATAAATATATTTGGAGAAATCGAACATTGAGAGTTATATTTAGTTTAACCTCAAGGAAAAGGAAAAAAGGAGAAATGGGAATTTCAAATATTCAAATCTTGAACAACTCACACATGCTTACTCACATAACAAAATGATTTTCAAGTAATAATTTAAAATATCAATGGTGCCATATTGAGAAGAGTAACATTAAAATGGAAAGAATTAGCTCTATATTATAAATGAAGTGTGTTACTATATTATGACACAGAAACAACAGTGCTACCACCTTACGTAAAGTGTACCTCACATACACACATAAATTGGTTGAAAAACAAGGTATAATCTATACACCCCCGTGGGGAAGTATAAAAACGAGGGTGGTGTGGCACAATGGAATATATAGAGGATACAACCTGTAATGAACAGGATGGGATATGATAGAGATCTGAAAATACAAAATCACATATAGTGAAGTATATAAAGCTAGATGGCTAATTCCAGGAGGTAGAAAACTTACAAAAAAACATAGCTGTCTTGTGTATATCTCCCCTCAGAGGTTATCTTTGGATGGTGGGAATCCTTCCAACTGGATGAATCCTCAGGGGGACAAAAGAGAAAGTGCAGATAGTATAGTACTGATAAAATCTAACAATAATTTATTCACTGATTAACCTTACATCAAAGATGAAATCAGAAGTGAATCTTCCAATGAAGGGAGATGATATTACAATAAAATCTAATAAAATAAGAAGAGTCGTGTGCCACTCATTAATCTGGCTGACCTCGTTTCACACTTTTGGAAACCGCAATCACCAACGTTTTAATTGGTTGGCTGGGTAGCCGTCGTTTGTATGGTCGAACTCGACAACTCGAACACTGCTGGGACTTCCAGCCCCACACAAGTTTGGTTTAATTATATTCACTAGAGCTGCGTTCAACAGAAATAAACTCCCGAACGAGGGGTACATGACTGACCCTCATACAAACATATCCTTTAGTTAAAAATACATGCAATAGGTGAGACACACGTCTGATGATTCTATAAAACAAAACAGAATAACATAGTGCAACATAGTCAGAATTGAAATAGCAAAACAAAACAGAATAACATAGTGCAATAGCATAGAGATATTGTGGATTTAAAGTACTCACAAGCCTGGAGCCAAATTAGCATATGGCTCTCATGAATAAAGGGACTCTTAATAGGATGTCTCCATCCTTTTTTCTGTTGGTCCTTGGGTAGCTTTTGAAACTTCTGCGTTAAGGATGAGATGTAAAGACTTCTCTCCACCAAAAAAGCTTTATTACATAAAGTGAACAAAGTGAAATGTAAAAAAAATGAAATGTAAAAATGTTCAAATATAACGCTATAGTCCTATATAGATACTGCCTGGTGGCTAGTAGATCCAAAACGCATTTCGCCCTATAGTGGGGGCTTCCTCAGTTGGTATATTGTAGGGTGCCTCCTTGGCGTCCTTTTGAATCGCATCTTGCGTCTACTTCCTGGTTCGGCAGTCCGCACTTGGAACGCATAATGTGTTCCACTACAGACCGCATGCATTCCATTTCCGGGTCCAGTGTCAGGTCCAGGTGGAAATGGCCCTGGAATATGTAAGAAGAAACCCCTTGCATGAGGATTTGTATATAAAGCCAGCAGTGGCTCCCATTAAACCAGTTCAGCTTCACCCTCAACACAGAGCCTCATCTCGTGCTTGTAAGGAACCATTATACCAGTTTCTTTACTGCTTGGATTTCTGCTTGGGAACCTTTCATCACCACTCATTCTAGGAGAAAATTACATCTCTGGCTGCCGAAACCCCTGCTCTCATGGGGTGGCCCCCACATTTGGTGGCAGTAGTGGGATGGTCTTTGTTTCCCCAGAGGACTGCTGAATGAATGGAGACCCAATATGACAAATTAAAATGGCTGACTTTGAAAGACTTATTGGAAAGTCAGCCAGCAACTGACCACGCAGGGAATTAATAGCAGACCTCATGGAAATAGACTAAACCACTACAATAGCCAAACCTATTATCCCGAACACAGAAGAAGATGAAATACTGTGGTCCGTTCAGTCGAGATTAACACTGTCTGGACATAATCCTCACACCGACCTTATTGCCCAGGTATTCAATGAGGTTACAACCGAAGTCCGGAAGAAAAGGCAATACCAGCTATGCTTGACAGAGATACAGCGGCCAAGGAACTCAACTGTGGAAAACATTGTACAATCTCCAGAACGGAAGAAAGTCCCCTTCACTCCATTTAAAAGCTTCCAAGAGGCTGAGGGAGAAATCGACAGGTACCTTGCAGACTTCGAAAAACAGTGTGCACTGCATACGGTACCCCCAGAGGAATGGATCACCATTTTATCCGGTAAATTGTCGGGTTGAGCTGCTGAAGCCTCTCTATACCAGATGAAGATGTACCACACTACCCAGCAGTTAAGGAAGTCTTACTCGCCTGGTATGCCGTCACCCCTGAGGAATACCACCGGCAATTCAGAGAATCAAAGAAATGAGGGGGTAACTCATACGCCGAGTGGGCATACTGCCTCCACTGTACAGCATCCTACTGGGTCACCGGATGCCAAGAAGTATCTGCAGAGAATGTGTTACAGTTGTTCCTCCTAGAACATTTTATTAATTCTCTCCAGCCAGAACTCAGAGAATGGATTCATGAACAGAGACCACCTTGCCCGAGGCTGCCCGCCTAGCCGATGAGTATACGGACACGAGGCAGATGGTTAGTCCACCAGGAGGCCTTCTCTTCACCCAGATTTTCAGACTCCAGTCCCTTCACCCCGTCCAGACTTCCAGGCTCCAGTCCCTCCAGGCCCCACTCGTTACCAGGGACCCCCTAGGTTCCAACCAAATTGTAACAATATTCAGTGTCACTATTGCAAGGAGTGGGGGCATGGATGCAGCAATTGCCCCATGGTCCCTCCCCAGGGTTCCTGGGGGCCCCCTAAACCTACAGCCTCAAATACACTGGCCTTCCACTGTTTGAATACTGAGGCCAACCATGAAGAATCCTTGGGAGTACTTTATTAGGCTAATCTGATACAAGCAGCTACCCAAGACAACCGCCATCATCACCGGCAAGTTGTGCTGGTAGATGGTCAGGAGGCCCAAGGATTACATGACAATGGAGCTACCCTGACCCTCATACAGTGCCACTTAGTCTGATTTTTCGCCTCCCCACTGGGAGGCTGGGTCAGGCTCTGTGAACGTGGGGGTTATGAGCCAATTGCCGGCTGAAGTACTATTGGGGAATGATTTGGGTCCGTTAACTGCTTTTGCTACCACGGAACTCTGGAACTCTTTTGGGCAGGCGCCTCATGTGCGGTCAGTCAAAACTCTACCTCAGTGGCGTTTCAAGGATATTTGTGGGATCTGCGCGTATTTCAGATATGTTGGGCACTCACATCCCAGCTATCTGGGGATATAATATTTAGGGGGGGTACTTCACTGTGGGGTGTCCGAATATCCAAACGGAGGCAGTCAGTACAAGTGGTTACCATCCACTCTAGGGGAATTCTATCTTGAGAAATCCCTCTTAGGTATAAAGGGATAAGTGGTTGAAAAATTAAACTTACAAAATATAACCATAGACGAAGAGGAGGATAACTATTGGGTGTTTGAATAATGTATGTCCTGGACCTGGGGTGTTTGAATAATGTATGTCCTGGAGCTGAAAGATAATGTATGTACTTTTCTGCAGTCTACTCTCAGGTCCAGTAGGAAATACCCCTGGAATATCTAAGGAGAAATCCCTTGCATGGGGATTGGGATTTGAATATAATCTTTCAAGATTCTTTTCTTTCAGGAAGTGTTCCGGAGGATTGGAGGAAGGCAGATGTGGTTCCTATATTCAAAAAGGGTTCAAAATCCTTGCTTGGAAATTATAGACCTGTGAGCTTAACTTCTGTGGCTGGTAAAATATTTGAAAGGTTATTAAGGGATAATATTCAAGAATTCCTTGAGAAGAATATGGTTATCAGCAAAAATCAGCATTGTTTTATGAAGCACAGGTCATGTCAAACTAACTTGATTGCGTTCTACGAAGAAGTAAGTTGAAGTATAGATCAGGGTGTTGCCGTGGATGTGATCTTTTTGGATTTTGCCAAGGCATTTGATACAGTTCCACACAATAGATTAGTGTTCAAACTCAAGGAAATCGGTCTAGATGAAAATGCTTGTTCTTGGGTAGAACATTGGCTTAAAAACAGAGTACAAAGAGTTGTCATTAATGGTAAATTTTCAAGTTGGACAGAGGTGGCAAGTGGTGTCCCTCAGGGGTCTGTTCTGGGACCCCTTCTATTTAACATGCTTATAAATGATCTTGAAGACCGCATTGAAAGTCATGTTTCAGTGTTTGCAGATGACACAAAACTTTGTAAAACAATACAATGTGAGCAAGATATTACTTTGCTGCAGAGTGATTAAGATAGACTGGGAGACTGGGCACTCAAATGGCAGATGAAATTTAATGTTGAAAAATGCAAAGTTATGCACTTCGGCGTAAAGAATACACAAGCAACGTATACCCTTAATGGAAGCGAATTAGGGATAACAACACATGAAAGGACTTGGGAATTGTTATAGACAACAAACTATGCAACAATGTGCAATGTCAATCAGCAGTGGCCAAGGCCAGTAAGGTATTGTCATGCATGAAAAAGGGCATTCATTCTCGGACAAGAATATAATTTTGCCTCTTTATAAATCACTGTAATTTAAAGGCCCCATATTATCACGCTGTGCAATTTTAGGCACCTGTTCTAAAAAGAAGAATATTACTTAGCACTAGAAAAAGTACGAAATTTCCTACAAATTAGCAAAAGGTAGGAACATACTTGGCTATGAAAGAAAAGGATTAACAAATTTGGCTCCTATTTAGTTTAGAAAAACATACATACAAAGAGAGAGGGAATGCGAAGCCCAACATATACAAATATATTTAGGGGCCAATACAAACCACATTGTGGCAGAGGAAATCCTATTCACAAACGGACTTTACACTTAGGACAGCCGCGAGGCCATGCGTTTAGACTGGAAGAAAGAAGATTTGCGTCACAAGGCAAAGGAAGGTTTTTACTGTAAGAACAATCAGGATGTGGAATTCTCTGCCTGAAGAAGTGGTTTTATCAGAGTCCATACAGATGTTCAAACGGCTACTAGATGCATACTTTCAAGAACAGAATATTCAAGGATATAATCTTTCAATGTAGGGTAATAACTGCTTGATCCAAGGATAAATCTGACTGCCATTCTGGGGTCAAGAAGGAATTTTTTCCCTAGCTTGTTGCAAAATTGTGCTTCAAACTGGGTTTTTTTGCCTTCTTTTGGATCAACAGCAAAAAACAAATGTGAGGAAGGCTGAACTTGATGGACGCAAGTCTCTTTTCAGCTATGTAACTATGTAACTATGTAACTATGTAATATAAAGCCAGCTGTGGCTCCCATTAAACCAGTTCAGCTTCACCCTCAACATAGAGCCTCATCTCGTGCTTGCTATATCTGCTTCTTTAAGGCTTGGATTTCTGCTTGGGAACCTTTCAGCGCAACTCATACTATAGTATAAGTCTCTCCCCTATTTGTCTTTTTTCACCTAATGTCTGTAGATATAAGACCACCTTTCCAAGGTCTAACCAGGAATACATTATAAGAGGCTTTTTTTCTGTAAACTGACCCATATGATATACATACAAGTAACTTGAGAGACTATATGCTTTAATATATCACTATGACTATAGGCAATAGACTTTTCTATGTTTATACAAATGGCACTAGGTATGGGTAATACATTTTGGTAGAATCAATAAAGCCGATTGGTTTACCCATCACATACATACCTATTGCCAACTTTTAACGTCTATTTAGTTATCCTCCTCGTCGTCTATGATTATATGTTGTAAGTTTAATTTTTCAACCAATTATCTCTCTATACCTAAGAGGGAGTTCTCAAGATACATTTTCCCTATTTTTTGTTTTATAACAAGAATATGCCCTAGAAAAAAAACCCAGAATGCTCGTATTGAGCAACTCAAGTTTTGTTGATGTTTAATTGGCTTGTATTGAGCAACTCAAGTTCTGTTGATGCTTAATTGGTGTCAGTAACATATGTAAAATAGACCCAAAATAAATACCCTTGCAGATGGTCATAAATATGTTAAGGAAAAACTGTGGTTAAGTACTTCTTTTGGTTTATAAAAAACTGCTCACATCGTGATATGATTGCCATGTAAACAATAATGTACACAATCATTTTACAGTATTTATTAGAAATCTCCAGCACAGCAACAGCTTCTTTTTTAGCCAGTTATTCATGTATAATATATTGTAGCTCCATAGACAATCCAGATTGATGAGATTGATGCCTCCCCTAAGATTTACGTTGTCTCTCTGGAGTTACTTGCTCACATGTGCATTACCAGCAATGTTGTTACACAAACCAATTACAAAGAGATTGGAAAACGCTATTAGGCAATGTTTTGTGGGAAAAGTCTATACACTAGCACTGAAACACAAAGTATTCTGTACACACTGCAACATTTTGAGCAAGCATATTTTCACTCAATTTTAATTAATGTGTGAATAAAGTACACTATCACTCAAGCACTTTACATTTTTATGTACTTGGATCTCCATATAACATTCATGGTTTAGGAGGCCAGACAATCTAAAAAATCCCAATGTTTTGCTGCTAAACCTAAGATTTAGGAATTTTCAATCATTAGAGCTCCTTAAAAACCCTTATCAAGAGAGCCATAAACAAGATCTTTAAAGATTTATTTGACAATGTTATTGTTGTGTTATTGTACTCTAAGCATCAAACAGCTTTAGCTTAATATAGCAGTTTTAGTGTATACAGGGAGTGCAGAATTATTAGGCAAGTTGTATTTTTGAGGATTAATTTTATTATTGAACAACAACCATGTTCTCAATGAACCCAAAAACT